>OX038875.1:27280646-27880646 GCA_943789525.1 Agriphila geniculea | reverse complement strand
TTCGATTCCCAGGAGGGGTACAATTTGCACTCGGTTTGGTTGGTGGTAGGGCTTATTTCAAGTCTGCCTGGCTAGCTACCACCATCTTACCAAAGTCTGACGCCATAACAACAATTTAAAAATTATTGTGTTCCGGCGGTTAGTGGTAAGACAGCCAGTTCCTCAGTGATGAGGATTCCGGGTATACGATTCCACCTTCGGCCTTATTGTCAATGAACATCAGGTGAGGTGAAGGCCAAGTACTACCTTGTTGTGCATAAAATAACTTACATTCAACATCAACAATGATCCTCTTAGAGACGGAAGGTGGGACAGCATTGGTCGCGATGCAGAGGTACGCCCCCATCTCCGTGCGGCTGATGCGCTGCAGGCTCAGGGTGTCACCTTCGTACACGGTCACTGGAACAAACGACAGAGTGGAACTCCTTGCCTGAGTCTGTGTTTCCTGAGAAGTACAATCTGGGGGCCTTTAAGTCGCGAGTGAATAGGTTACTTCTAGACAAGCGCGTTTCATCGTATAATTCGTATATCGCATCATCGCTTACGACATGGCGTGATAGCAGTCAAGTGCTTACCTATTCACAGTAAAATAGACAGAGTGACTAAGGATAAGGGGCCACTAGTGACTGTTTAACTTTTTACATAATATTTACTGGGCTGTTGTTTTTTTCGAGATGGGACACAACAAAATTATAGAACTAACTGCTCTTTGATCGTTTTGCTCCTGTCTTAAAAAAATCAGATACAAATTAGTCATTAATTTTTAGTGCTCATAATCACTAATGTATTGTGTTTTTTAGCAAACCTCGAGAATGCCTTTAGCTTATGGCCCGAGAGTTATGAAATTACTAAACAAATGGTAATAAAGCTTTCGTTATAGTGCAGATTCCCTAAGCATCTGCAATAGCAGGGGATTTACCATTTGTTTAGTTATTTTATTACTATCGGACCATAAGCTCAAGGCACTCTCGAGCTTTGCTTAAACAACGATATATCTACCGGGCTACTTAGGTGCCCATCCTTCCATCAAATATTCAAGATAAAAGGCGTAATGTCTAGTTGGGCCACGCCTGGACTCGTAAAAATTAAAAATTCGCGCCGCGTCGCACCGCTCCGCGCACCCATCAAGTGGCCAAATGAGTTTGCCTGTATTTACAATTACGTGCCGTTTTCTGGCCACGGGAGCACAATGAATGTAATGAGAGCGGCCGTTGGTTGAATATATTAAGCAATTACTGTATTACGATGCAAGTGACCACTTGCTTTTGATCTCTCAAGCGATATCACACTTTAATCCTCAACGGGTTAAGCTGTTTTTTGGTTTTACGGATATTTTGCATTCGTATCACGTCGCATAAGTTTGCATCATATCGTAGTATAATAAACCAGTTACGATGTTTTCCCTAAAAGTATTTTAGAACATACAAAAACAAATTTAAAAAATCTCTTTTCATAAAAACGCTTTCAATACCCAACGAATGAGTACCTATACAAATTACAGAAAACTCTTATTCATCTGAAGGGTGTTCTACATCAATAGACAAATCAATCTTCCTTCAGGCTTGTCGCTAATCGAAATTATTTATTCCGAAAAACCGATTAACATTCTGAATGACTGTCAAAACCTACTCTTCTTTCTGACTCTATTTAATGAAACGGAGGCCAGTCATCGCGTAATCATTTACACCGTTCAAATTGGAGCTTTTAGGACAAACCACTCAAACGGCAGATACCCATTCGGCAAATAAAAGAGGTACGCTCCCATCGTATTAATACAAACAAAGGCTTACCGGCGGAATTGGAAAGAGAGTTTTCCGATGCGATGAGTAATTAAAACGCTTTCACCCTCCAAAATAATCGAGCCAGGTGGCGGTGACGCGAAGACTGGGGTCACACACAATTAGCGAAGAGTGCCACTCGACATCACACGTTAATTCCCCACTTGCACAAGAAAATCGCTCTTCAAATTAAACTCAATTTTTGGACGGCTTTGTCAGGCGCTAACCGAAATGGGTGCTCCAAGCGCTTAATTCCCGGTACTCAGCTTTTGCTATAATTTTCTTGAACCAGATTTTTCTTGGAGAGGTTTAATCCACCACTCATTCCCGAAGTGGAATTAACACGGTTTAAAGTCGAGGTTTTATTATGATATCAGGTAAAGCTCTGTATGCGCAGCACTAGGTAGATGTAACAATTTCCATTTTATACGAGAATAAGTGGTGCTAGGAATACCCTAGAGCTAATGCAACAGAATATTTTTATCGTAAAGAGTTCAATTTGGTTGAAACTGTGCATTTTCTTTTCATTTTACTTAAATTAATTTAAAAATACTCTTTCTAATATGCCCTTGTAATCAGACCATGTAGTATTTCGTTATCCAATTTCTATTTTTACCATAAAATTGGAAAACGAAAGTACCTAGGTGTGGGTAAGAACGCTGAATATTATGCACTAAAACACGTAGGTACCAAAAAACAAAGAGCAGCGATAAATCGAACCATGTCCGTCGTAATAAACACTTAATTTTGGATCGTCTGAGCCATGGTACAATAATAATTTTGTTATGATCTGAGCTATTACCACAGCCCCGACACTATACAACCACGCTAATATAAACAGATGACGTCAGATGATGTTTTTGTACATGTGCAACTGTATGTGTAAGTCATAGGGCTACCGTGCAGTTACGTTTTTTTACTCATGTGCCGTGCAGTTTGTACTGTATGAGCGGCGTTTAATTCATAATTTGAACTTTTTGGTAAATAAAGTTACGAAGCATATTGCTTTGAATATCAAAATAAGTTGACAGTTACCCCTTACCGCATACCAAGCCATATATGAACACAAAAGTTTTCGATTTTTTCCTAGCTTAATGAAAAACCAGATCTTTAAAAAAATATTTAAATTAAAAGAAGCATTTTATAATGAAACGGAACGTATATAATTTGTCTATAGCCAATGACTTCAATTGACAATATTTGAGGTTTTTTGCAACGCGTGTTGATCTGTTGTTGTCAGAAAAAAAGTGCATCTTTTTGGATTCAAAATAAAATAAAAAAAAACGTAAGTAAAATATATATCAAAAATATAACTGTATCCTTTATACCTTCTTAAATATGATTATATTTTTTTTATTTCAATATCTAGCTTTTTTCATATGTTTTTTGTAGGTTTTTCCAATCTATCATATTATGCGTTACAGTAAAAAATACTGATGCCATATGTGGCTTCTTAATGCATTCAGGGTTACTTTTGCTTATTCCAGAAATTGATAATTCACGCTTCTGTATACCCTCAAAGCACATTAATATTATACTTGGTGATGGCAGCTTAATTTTTATCCCATATTTGTCCCCTATTTGTCCCATATTTGTCCCAATTGTCCCATATTTGACTTGTGCTTTGATAATACTTGGTCACTTTGACGCCGAATCAATTCAGACCAATACATGCCTTTGTTTGATTTCAAACTCGCAGTTTCTGAAAATACCCGACAGATACTGATGCCAGTATTTGCTCAAAATATTGTACTTTCAGTTAATGTGAAAAATGTAATATTTATCGATGTTATAACAACAAACGCAATTGTTTTAAGTAGTTCCACATAGTATATTTCATTTGTCTTAAATGCATACGAAGCCATTTATGGATTAACACTATAAGACTAGACTGCATACGAAGCCATAAATGGCGTCGTTAAATATTTTTTAACATACGACTTAATAATTTTTAATTTCAATTTGATCTCATTATGTAAGCCTAAATAAACACTATTTCGCAAAAAAACATTTTTTATTCCATCTCTTTGATAATTCATGCGGTAAGGGGATAAACACAATAAAAAGTTACGACACCTTGCTTTAAATAACAAAATAATTTGATATTTGACAAACACGACTAAACTAGCATATGATTTGCAATACGAACTCGCGGGTTGGTGTGAGGTAATTGATTTCAGGGCGGGGCGGGGAGTGTCCTTTCTGTACGTAGTTTAGTACTTATATCTATTAAGTGTTATTTATTACTGCCGTAAAGCAGTAACGTCGTCCGGATTAAAGTCCGTTCGCTTATATAGTGTCGCTCTTTTATCGCACCGCCTTTGCACGTGCCGCTTCTTGTCAAAGGATGCCGCCGCATAAACAAAGGATACCGCGTGCGGCGTACACCCGCAAGTGAATTTGGATTTTGCAGTTTACATAGAAGTGCCGTAGTGAAAGGTTGTGTTTGTCACCGGTATTCCTGTCTCTGAACACAAGTACTTGCGGGTGTACCGACACTATCTAAAAGAACGGACTTTATGTGGGTTGCTGTTCGGAGTATGCCCTAAACTTGACTTTACATTTTATTTATTTACAATTTACATACCTTTCTTCCTCCTATCGACGGATATGGGCTGGCCATCTTCTCGTCGCCACATGATCTTTGGGTTCGGGAACCCATCAGCCTTGCACACTAGACTGATATTCTGGTTTTCTCTGACAGCGACCGCAGATTGCGTGCTATCATCATCCAGGATATTTGGTGGTACTGCAACGAAAATTATGATTAAAGAAACTATTACCCATGGTAAATTTTCTTATACGTCGACACATCACAGGTCATAAATAAAAAAGGTATTTACTTCTAAGGTCGTTCCAATTGGTTAATAAACCTTACGATTCAACAGTCTTTAAAACTAAGCAACAAAGTGGAGATAAAACCAACCGCGAACTTGGAGGCGCCGGAAAAGGCAACGTTTTATTTCCACTTAAAACTTGTGACTGCGACAACAGCTCAGACGTAAGAATTCAGAAGGTTTATTTGACAAAAAAGAGTACGCCGGCAGTATAAAATAAATTTAAATCATACAATCATCATTCACAACACTTACACACATAAACAGCAGAATTTCTGTGTCTTTTCCAGAAGTATGCTTTACCATTGAGTTCGTGAAGAGGCTCAAGAGTATGCAAAAATTAACTGATTTAGATGATCGTGTGCCTTTTTTGCATAAATAGAACATTAATAGAGTTAAAAAAGGAGTTTGATTCAACATATAAGCAATAATTACATTGGATTTTGTATTTATTGAAACTCCAATACCACTCTAAAAAATCGGAAACTGTTTACTAAAGAGAATAAGCTATTTGGCGAGGACTGGCTAGTGTTAATTTTCTCATAGTTGAAGGTACAAGACACACTACTAAATTATTGGTCAAATAACTTTCTGTTTATAGTTTGTTGTGGCACACTAGTGAAGTGAGAGCTGCCCTCCCAATCGGATACTGGACACGCCTACGCTATTTAGAGCTCTACCAACTTACATTTCTTTTGTTTTACTGCAACTTAAGTTTTTGACGTATTTTGTAGTCTTTATATTACGTGTATCATAATTAAGTTATGTCAGAAATTGCCTTATATCAGACAGAACCGTTTCTTTATCATTAATTTTTATCAATCTTCCAATTATTTTAAGGATTTTTTTTGTAGCCTTTTCATATTCACTAAAACATTTCAATGTATTTAATTATATGAAGGTTATCTTTATCTAGTGGTTTTTGAATCCGATATTCTAGTACAAACAATCTTATTATGTTTCAAATTCTTACATGTGATCATAACTTAACATTTACTTTGAATGCTTAAAATAATCACTATAGTTGTTTTATCTTACTTACAAATGTTTTGTCAATAATATTTATTGGTTTCTGAGAAGAAAGATCCGTCGTAGGTTTTTGCTATTCAGGTACAATGTCCTCGAAATGGAACCCTACGAAAGGACGTCCCTACTTTATCGCTCCCTCGGGAATGAAGTGTCGCTAAATAAATCTCTTAAAGTGAAACCGCGTACCTTGCATATTTTTATACGTCATAACTTCAGAAGAAGCTTAAAAACGAGTGTATTATGCAAATTGAACGTTGATTACTCTGTGTTGTTTTAATGTTTTTGATAATCACAATGCTGGACAATAAATTTTGAAAGGAATAATTAACTATAGTGTTAATAATTGTTTTGTAATAGTCCGGAAGGAGGAATTCTTTTGTTTACAAACGAATTATAATGGCAAGTCTCCTATCCATTAAAATTTTATTATAGGATAGCTGGCTATACTTTAGTTTAGACTCACCTACAACTTACAGGTAACGGCCTTGATCGATCAAAGGATTAACTTTGAATTGGCACATCCTCCTGCTCACACTCACGTGCAATACTCAGATTATCGCGTTGTCGTGTCATGTGTAATCATAGCATTATTATCATCTACCAGACCTTACCCCTTTTATTTGAAGTCGATGCAGTATATCATTATCTTCGATTCTATTTTGTTACCCACCATAATTGTTCTCACTTTCATTTTCATATTCATATTCATATATCAACTTTCATGCCCATCATTCTTCCAGAAACATACCTTTGATTTCTTTCATAATTAGCCCGAAGACTAAGCTCACCTACAACTTGCAGGTATCCGACTTGACTGATCATGGGGTTGGTGTTGACCTGGCACATGTAGTACCCGCGGTCTTCCTGTTGCACCTGGCTCACGTGCAGGAGCCAGGTCATCGCGTTGTCGTGCGACACGCTGAACCGCGCCAGGCGCGTGATCACGTGGCGGTGGATGGTGAGGATCATCTGCCGGTCGATGTGGATCCACGCCACCTGGTGAAGATGCAAAATAAACTAGTTTTTAAAATCAGATCTCAAATATTTTATAAAGTAGTGGTTCTGTGACTGTAGAAATTGCATTTTTGACATTTTTAGAAATGGCTGAAATATGATTTTTCCCCATATCACTGCGATTTTAAAAATTTCCAAAAGCTGAATAGACAAAAAAATATATAAATATCGAAGCTGCTCACAAAATTTCACAAAAATCGGTTAAGAAATGCGACCTATAGAGGAGAACAGACGGACATACAAAAGCATTTTTGCCCAAGCTGAAACGGTGACGCTTCACTCTCGCTTCGCGAAACAGTGAGGGCACGTTTGTTGACCGATAACTGAGTTATAAGATCGAGTAATTGAATGTATTAAGATCGAGAAAATAGGAACTCCAAAATAATTTTAAAAAAAGAAAGACTACGGAAAAAATCGCGCTCTGTAAAGGACGAAACATGAAAATATTCGACTTCGTTCCCGTAGTTTGGTTTTAGTTCATAAACTGCTTATTTTTATTTGAACCCTCTCCGTTTATTGAGTTAATTTTCTAATAACTCAACAATTTTTTGTTATTGTAATTATGATTTTGAACTACCAACTTCTATAACTTCTATAGAGAAAACAGAAAGTTTTACGGGCTCAGCTATTTTACCAACTCGCTCCCCCGATATTTATGTTGCGCGATCTCAGGTTACCAGAGGAGTAAGCCAAACTCCGGTATAAATTTAACTGTTACCCTATCGAGGAAATTGAATTCCAACCGCGTATTGAAACATACTATGTGAGTTAATTCTAGAGGCTGATATATCTTTGAAGAAATTGACTTCTCATTTGAAATCTCAAGGTGATCAGTGGTAGACAATAATGAAATAGGAAACTTTTTTAACCGACTTCAAAAAACAAAAAAAGGAGGTTCTCAGTTTGACCTGTATGTATGTATGTATGTTTGTCCGCGATTATCTCGCGTTTGGCTGAACCGATTTTGGTGCGGTTTTCAGAAAAGTATTTGTTACACTTAGGAAAAGGTTTTAGTATTTTATCCGACTTCGAAAAAAAAGAAGGTGCTGAGTTTGACTCGTATTATGTAGGTATGTTTGTCCGCGATTATCTCGTGTTTGGCTGAACCGATTTTGATACAGTTTTCAGAAAAGTATTTGTTATACTTAGGAAAAGATTTCAGTGTTTTAACCGACTTCAAAAAAGAAGGTTTGACTCTTATGTATGTATGTTTGTCCGCGATTATCTTGCGTTTAGCTGAACCAATTTTGATGCGGTTTTCAGAAAAATATTTGTTACACTTAGGACAAGGTTTTGGTATTTTAACTGACTTCAAAAAAGGAGGATCTCTTCTCAGTTTGACCCGTATGCATGGTTGTCCGCGATTATCTCACGTTTGGCCAAATCGATTTTTCCATCTTCCTACCTAGATACTAGTAATATATCTAATACAGAAAGTACTTACACTAAAAAAGAAAAAAGAAAAAATAAATGTTTTAAAAAACAAAAAACCGACTTCAAAACCCCAACCCTCTACCTCTGAAAAGCAATAAACAATATTGAAATCACTAGATACGCATTATCATTGTAATAAAACACGTCTATTGAAGTCGGGTGGGGCTGTTAGAATAAAAAAAAGTTGTCTTCTAGCCCCACCCGACTTCAATAGACGTGTTTTATTACAATGATAATGCGTATCTAGTGATTTCAATATTATTTATTGCTTTTTAGAGGTAGAGTGAGGTTTTGAAGTCCGTTTTTTGTTTTTTAATTAGATGTAAAATACGTCTGTCATTGGAGAGACAAAGGAATTAAGTCCATGCAGAATCGCCAATATTTTTATTTCTTCTTTTGGTCGTTTTTATTTGATTTAAGAAAATATTGTTTTGTCTCTTTTAGTTTTTTTGTTTAGGTACTTTTATCAATTTTAATTCACTAGATATTCGTAAATTCTTTGCTCTGTTTTTTGTTATTTAGTATTATTGATTTTTGTCTGTTTGTCTGTTCTCGTCACCGATTAGGCTCCTCCAAAATACAGAAGCATTGCTGACTGAGGACGGGGCCTAATTGGCCGTGCACAAACTAGTTTTTTAAGAATGTATTGTTTTTTTAGTTCCCAATGTTTTCTCTAAATATTATCATTATACATCTACATTTCTGCTGCGATTTTTTCTTTCTTTCTTACTATCTAACTTAGCTGTTAGATGAATATGAAGAACAAAAACTTACAGTACTTAGATAGCATGTTCATGGCCGGGTTTTTCAGTTTTCTTTTACCCGCCCAGCATCATTGACTGATAGCTTTTAATGATCATCAGGCCTTTAACCGGTAATTTGATAAAATAATAATAGAATATTTGATAAATCTACAGTAACTATTCTGTTAATGTTTTAGATCTCTCCAAAATTCTAGGCTCGCGTCCAATTAAAATAATTGACGGTAGCCTCCCACTAATTAATCAAAAGACGACCAACATCTTTGTGGTATCGTGACCAAGAACTTTGCCTTCAATCGGAAATATCTTTAATAAATATTTTGATACTACATAGTAAGGAAAGAAAATCTTGAAGAAAGCCATAATATTTCAACGTGTATTACGCAAAAGTGAAAGTCTTTTGATACGAGAAATTCTGAAAAGAGGAAGTTTGACGAAATCCACGACTGAGCCCAAACACCGTGGATCCGGATAAGTAGCACCGCAAACGTCGCCAGAGCTGAAGTATAAACAAATCTCCAACTACGAAACTAGCTAAATCTTTGGCCCTACGCATCGCTGTTTACTTTGACAAAGTCACAACCGCGTTAAATTTACCCGGGGAGACCGCAGGATGGAACTGTATCGTGGTGCCGCACTGCGCAACAGTCGAACCGTTGCATATTTTACGAGACTCAGGGACTTCGTTTAGTCTTTGTTGCTTAGTGTTGGGAATGTGCTGAGTTAAGGACGCACAATCGGTTTAGTTAACTTAATCCAAAAATAGAATATTTTCAAAAATATGTATTGGTAAATTATGTACATACCTACCTATCAAAACATGAAAATTAAAGAAACGTATTTATTGCGATAACAATGAAAAATTTTGTTTATATATGTGGCGTAACTTATTTACTTATACTACAAGAAAATTAGTTAAAAAGTAATGTATCTTTGTCTTTATTAAACACATATTGTATGGTTACAAAAGCCCGAACTATAAATTCATTATTCGAAACGTAGCATTTAAATTAGTAACAAAATACAATGTTACTTTAATGATGATAAAATATTACATTACTTACATCCCACTCAAGCTAACATTATTAAAAGTAGTAACGAACACTTACGGAAAGTTTAAATCAAATCTGTTCCCCAACGTTTATAGAGCCTCTTCATAATAATTAGTTTGGAGCTAATAATAATGAACTTAATCTTGCATGCCTGAACTCTGGCACATAAACTAGGGGGCTATTAGTACGAATGGCGAGTTTGTGATTAAGTGACATCATAACTTATCTGGCCTAGTTCCCTTACCTGTAGTAATAATGGCTAGTAAAGCCGACGTGAAACTGGATTATAATTAACTGAAATTTATATTTAAGGTCAATGTACTGTAGCTTCGAAATATTGGCGCCCAACGTGGAACAAAAAAAAAATGAGATTGGAATTGCAATTGCTACAAATTTTGCAACACGAAATGTTAAAATGGATTAAATTTTACTAGTATTAAATTTAAGCATTTTTAGGGTTCCGTAGCCAAAATGGCAAAAAACGGAACCCTTATAGATTCGTCATGTCTGTCTGTCTGTCTGTCTGTCTGTCTGTCTGTCTGTCTGTCTGTCTGTCTGTCTGTCTGTCTGTCTGTCTGTCTGTCCGTCCGTATGTCACAGCCACTTTATTCCAAAAGTATTAAGACTACATAGTTGAAACTTAGTACGTAGATGTATTCTGTGAACCGCTTTACGATTTTTAGACAAAAATAAAAAAAATAAAAGATTAAGGGGGGGCTCCCCATACATGGAACTGAAACTGAAAATATTTTTTTTCATCAAACTAATACTTGTGGGGTGTCTATAGATAGGTCTTTAAAAATGACATTGAGGTTTCTAAGACTATTTTTTTTTAAAGTCAACCGTTTGAAAGATATATGCCGCCAAAGTGGTAAAATGTGTGTCCCCCCCCCTTTAACTTTTAAAGTAAGAGGGTGAATAATCTAAAAAAAATATCAACTATAGATCTTAATAAACACTTTCAACGAAAATTGTTTTGAACGAGATACAGTAATTAGTTTTCGAGATATAGTACATTTTCAAAAACCGCAAATATAACTTTGTCATTCATACAAACACTGTGAAAAACAAAGTTATTTTTTCAGACGAAAAATGATAGCGGTATTAAAATATGGTATGGTATAATGTACCTACGGAACCCTACTGCGCGTGGCCCGACACGCACTTGGCCGATTTTTTTACTAACGCTTGCTGAATCTCATTTGTCATAATCCTCTTAACTATAATCCTACGAAGCAAAACCCTTTGCTCCACAAATCCAATCACAAAATATTATTTTCAAGTACAGAAACATTCAAACAAAAATTAATGAAGTTGTCGACATAACAGCTTCATTCCTAACCTCGCCCCGCCATAGACTCGAAATCCATAAATCAATTTCCAATTTATACTGGAGGGCTATTAACAGAAATGGCGAATTTGTGATTAAGTGACGTCATAACTTATCTGCCATACTTCCCTGGAGTAATAAAGTGGTGCCGAGAGTCGAGCGCACCTTAGTCTATTAGCTCACGGGAAACTGGCCGGTGATCTATGGACTTGCAGGAATATTTATGCTCATGAACTTAATCAAATTTATTCTGGATCCATCTACTCTTCTTAGTTTCAGTTAGAGAACAAATGTTTGCTTTCAAACGTAGTGTCTGTAAAATGTTATACGCTTTCTATTTCCAATATACAACGGCTTATCTCTACTGTGGGATCAGAGAGATATATGTGATGTTATTTCATGTTGCATTTGAAAATTCTATCACAGTCGAGCAACGTTGGGTGCCAACATCAACTTTATGCAAATACCCTCGACGGTGTCCCGCGCCAATGTAATTGCATTACCCTCTGGTTATGGCGCATGCAAAATATTGAAAATGGACGCTAATGCTTGTTTAAATAAAGGAGCATCCATGTTTACTAGTCATCTAATAGAATATCCATATTGGATGCGTTTAGTTGACCATAATGTTTCTATGTTGCAATATTTTTTTATTTATAACCCGTGGCTAAGTAGCTTACCAAGTAAGTAATTATAGGTAGGTAGACTTTTTTCAGGGGCCCTACCGGCTAACTTACATGACTATCGTAATAGTTTTCATTTGACAGATGGATGTGACACATTGCTACTTCTATCTGGCATAAATAGAAACTTACCAAAGCAAAGTAGCAATGTATCACATCCATCTGTCAAATGAAAGCGATCACAATAACCATGTAAGTTAGCCGGTATGGCCCCTGGTGTATTAAATCTCTTAAGAAAAAATTATAGTAGTAATACGCAAAATGCGTATTAGGAAAACGAACAGTCTTTTATTTCCTATTATCTATTTATGAACCTTAACACAAATTTAGGTAGAAAGAACATCCCTAAGCCCCTCATGTAACAAGCAAAACATCCAATTTTTATAAACAAAATTTAACGGCACCTATTTTACGAGTTCGAAGTAATCCACGTGAGAGCGTGAATAAGGCCGCATTATAAATTCTTTCTCGCTCACTAACCCGCCCATTGCTCATAAACTTTACCATCTTAATCCAGCACTTAATCATCTCGCAAATGGCACGTGAACAAACAAGCAGAAAGTGGCATAACTCCGAGGAAACTTGCTTCTCGGGAGTGGCGCAAAGCCCCGGTAAGCCTCTTTGCCCCCTTTTTATTTCCTGCCACATACTTAACGGCAATTTCAGGAGAGCCGCGCGCTTTATCTCGTGTGTTACCGCAACTCTGAGCCGGTGTTTTGCGATGCGCATCTTTAATTTGGTCGTGTTTTGTTTATTGATTGTTTGCTTCTGAGCCGGAGTTTTGTGATGATGCGATTTTGTTTTTTTATTTAACTTAATGGTGTTATAAATACAATAACGTTAGTATGAGCCCTCGAATCTTGTATTGAAGAACGATCCGTTTTGCTTACGGACGTCGGTAGAATTCTGACAGAAAGCTTGTTATATAAGAAAAAGTACTAGAAAATATCGACCCACCTGTAGCAGCTCAGACGGGATACGAACCCGCACCCTAAGGATTCCGGGCCAATGCTCTAACCAATTATGCTACCGAATCGCTAGTGGGAGCGGCGAAATTTCCTAGCACTTTTTTACGTTTTTGCTGTACTTAAGCCTAAATTCCGCGACGGGATCCAGACATCCCCTCTGAGCTGCTACGGATGAGTCGATTTTTTTAATATTTTTTCTTAAATATTAATCTTAATATAAAAATAGCATTGTGAATGCCTAAAATCTAAAAATTCAATAGTAAAGACTGTCAGAATTCTACCGTTCGTAAGCAAAACGGATCGTTTTTCAATATAGAAATGGGGGTAAGACGTAGCTTTGACATAAGTAATTTTAATGTGCCCATTGCTCACGTCACTAGCACAGTTCATCCAATACTAATGAATGACCTGTGTTTTTCTTGTCAGGCATAGGCATTAATTATTCTTTTAATAAACACACCATCAGGAGTTCAAAAGTGTTATCATCATATAGAGGCGTGTGTTCAATACAAAATACGGCGTTTGTTGATCGAGAGATATCCTTTGGCAGGGATCGAGGGATATTATTTTAAGAAGGGGAGCCATCTTGGATTTTTGTATGGGAAGGAGATATAATACAATCTTTTTTGTATGCAATTTGATTTTTTTTTTTCAAAACTCATCTTGTGGGAGATCGAATGAAAGGGATTTTTGAGCTGATTCCAAATATATATAATATTTTTAAATTTTTGAGATTTTTGCATTTACAATGCTATTTTTAAACAATACTAAATAATATACTAGAAAAAATACGACTCGCACCAGATCAATACTCAGACGGGAATCGAACCCGCGACCTTTGGATATCCGGTCCAATGCTCTGACCGCTGAGCTACCGAGTCACTAGTGACATCGTCTCCCGTCTGAGTATTGATCTGGTGCGAGTCGTATTTTTTCTAGTATATTATTTAGTATTGTTTAAAAATAGCATTGTAAATGCAAAAATCTCAAAAATTTAAAAATTATATAGGTATTTCATCTTAATCAATTGTTAAAATATCTGGAAAGATATTTCAATTGAATGTCGAGGTAATTCCTCACATTGGTGAAATAACGCTGGCTTACAGCGTAAGAGTTTAGGATA
This sequence comes from Agriphila geniculea, assembly GCA_943789525.1. Classification (NCBI taxonomy): domain Eukaryota; kingdom Metazoa; phylum Arthropoda; class Insecta; order Lepidoptera; family Crambidae; genus Agriphila; species Agriphila geniculea. Next base: position 27,866,637 of record OX038875.1, on the reverse strand, counting down.
TACTAGGAAAAATTCGACGATGTCACTAGTGACTCGGTAGCTCAGCGGTCAGAGCATTGGACCGGATATCCAAAGGTCGCGGGTTCGATTCCCGTCTGAGTATTGATCTGGTGCGAGTCGTATTTTTTCTAGTATATTATTTAGTATTATATATAATATTATTACACTGTAGCTACTGGTTTAAAAAAAATCGGAGAAACATTTTCCAAACATACTAACTTTGGGCTCTTGCAGGAAGAAAACCACTAAATGAATTCTTATGAAACATACGCCAAACAACTTCTAATATACTCTTATCTAACGTCCTGGAAGCAAACAAACACGATGGGTTTAAAAAAAAAACAAATTTCATACAAAAAAAAAGATTGTATTATATCTCCTTCCCATACAAAAATCCAAGATGGCTCCCCTTCTTAAAATGATCTAAGGGTTCAGAAGGTTCACCCTGCCAAAGGATACCCCTCGATCACGAAACGCCGTTTATTGCACTTTTATGTCGTGAGGAAATGCAACTTATACACATTATGTATCACGAACTTCAAGGGCTTCCCGATTTAAATCTAATAAAACAACTTTTCTAACTCTAGTATTGTTACTAGACACTTCTGTGTATAAATCTTAAACAATAATAAACATTTAACCCCAATAACAAGAGTCACGACTTAAACCAAAAATCAAGCAGAAACTCCACAAAATACAGTACACAAAATCACTTAAAGAGGAAAAATATAATCTGTGCAAGGGCACCGATTGGAGCGGGGCAAGTTAAGGTATATTTGATTAGGGTCCCGAGGGCCGGGGGCTTCCCCGCCGGGCGCCCATACAGGCCGTTTTATTTGGCTCTCTCCATTAAATCGATTTTCAATGATGCCCTTTCACTAAACAGATTTTGTGTCATTTATCTTTTCGAGTTGGAGAAAGCTCAGTTGGATCATCGTCACGGTAGCTTCGTTTCTGTTTAAGCGCTTTTTATTAATGTCGCGTAGTTTAGAAATGATTTCTTATCCGTTAGGAATTAGGATGTTCTGACATATTCTGGTTAATTTAGTTAGTATTTTGATAATTAAGAAACTTTTCGGGATTTTTCTTTCTCAAAATTAATATCTTTGTCAAAATTCACCTTACTTTCTGCGTAATCAAATTGTAAAGATTCCAAATTATAACTTTTTACATCATCAAATTCTAATAAAATATTATTTCAATGAACAGTCAGCAGCACATGAGGTTATACAAAACTGTCAAAAAATCTGTAATTTATTTCGAACCTTATATAACATTGCATTTAAGTATAAAATTGATTGAACATCATTACGCTTTCATGGAAGCACAGCGTAGCATTGACCGTACATAATATAAAATTATAAAATCTGAGCTATCTCTTTCCACATAAAATTAGGAATTTGATATTAAAACTTATGATTAATAAAACCAATTAGGATACAATTCGTAAATTAAGGTTAAGACGGGAAAATACTCCAAAAGTTTCATCTCGGCCTAAATTAGGTTCAATAGAGAAAGTGCTCTCAAATAATTTGAGGTAAGGCAATTAATCATAATTCGCAATTTTCAGCTGAAAACATGAACCCTTAGTTTGCTCATCGATTATTATTTTAAACTTTGCACCAAGCTTTGCAAAATTAATAAAAGGTAGAGACCTCTTTATAACTGAGTTTACCTAGGTAAATAAATGTGAAAATAAATTAAATAATTAATGTGTCTGATATTAATAAATAAAAATCTGTTTTTCTAGGAAAAACTTGCTTTCCAATTTACTTTTTTATTTTATGCAAATGAAATAATAGATGAAATACAATTTCATTAAGAGCGTGGAGTAAATATAATAATAATAATAAAACATTTATTTCAGACGTTAAACGTTCATAGATTTATTAGTAATGTTAGTAACAATTTTAACTTAATCCTACGTTAGCATATTTAAAACATAACATTTCATTTCTTAAAGAATATAAAGAAACCCATAATATTCAAATCACCAGCATCAAATTATAGTCACACGACACCCACTGCTGGGTGAAGACCTCCTCCAAGGGCCTTCACAACAACGATCAGGGAGGATATTCATCATCATCATATCAGCCCGACACCCACTGCTGGGTATAGGCCTCCCCTAAGGATCTCCACGACGATCGGTTCTGCGCTGCCCGCATCCAGCGGCTTCCCGCGACCATCACCAGATCGTCGGTCCACCTTGTCGGGGGCCTACCCACGGAGCATCGTCCGGTGCGCGGTCGTCATTCAAAGACCTTTCCGCCCCAACGGCCATCGGTTCTTCTCGCTATGTGTTCAGCCCACTGCCACTTCAGCTGAGCAATCTTTCGAGCGATGTCGGTTACTTTAGTTTGTCTGCGGATCTCCTCATGGCTTTCTCCATTGCCTTTATTTTGCATAGGGAGGATATTACAATCTCTTAAAACTTGCCAGGTTTATGGATTGCTATAGTTATATCTCTTTCTCACTGTATATTAAGTAAAAGAGACGTATTGGAACCATTCAAAAAACTGGGAAGTTTTAAGGGATTGTAATACGGGGACGCTTCCCGCGACCTTCACCAGGGGCCCAATCGTGCTGATTCTGAACGATAAAACCAAAACCGTTACGTTGTCATTTAAGTTTTAATTACCTAAAAACCATTGGTTTCGGTTTCAAATTCTCATTTAAATGACGGTTCTTCTAAATGACAAAAAAACTGTAAGCTAGATAGATGGCGTTGATAAGAAGGTAACTGACAACTGTAAAAAACTTAGGAAAAGGAAAACACAATTCACTTTTACAAAGCCAATTTTGACAGTTCACTTGACCTTCAACGCCATCTAGTGAGCCAAATAATTACTATATTATTTTTAAATGTCATTTTGAAAAGCCCTCATTCTCTAATATTAGCATCCTAGGCATAGCTTTAAACAATTTTAACAAAACTTAATCGATTATCTGTCTGTAAACGAAATTGAAACGGTTTAACGATTTAGTTTTGGTTTTATTATTGAAAATGAGTGCGATTGAGCCACAGATCGTCAATCCACTTTGTCTGGGATCGACGAATAAAACAAAATTTACTGAACTTTAAAGCATGAAAATGAAAACAGAAAATTTGGAAAACCGACTTCATGTTAGTTACCTTCAAGATACAGCGTCTCTCTCCCCACTTAAGTATTTACGAGGAGGCTCCGAGAGATAATAGGTCATAAAATAAAATAAATAATTAGGAGCTGCGCATATTCATGAATAGGTTAATTGTGCTGCAAGGCGGGAGTTCCCCTTCTTAATTACTGCAGAGAAATATGACAGTTCGTTTCGGAGTAATCTTGTAGAGGAGGTTTTAGGATACTTGCTTTATAAAAAAGTAGGATCGTGCTGATTGGTTGATTCGATTTGGGAATTTGAGAGACAAAGAGTGATCAAGCGTGGAAAGGAGAGATGTTTTAATTAAAGGACAACCGGCACTTTCCATATAAAATTTTTTAGGCTGTATTTGATTGAATTTGATCTTAAAATAATAGCCAATTTGCTACATTCATTAAATAAAAATTTTAGCGCATGTAGAAAAAGAGTTATTTAATTTTAAATATTTTTTATACGGAAACAATGAGTTATCAAACGTTCCGTTTTAAATCATCACATAATTAAATCTTCAAAGGGCAGAAAAATCAATATGAAATGTAAAAACAAGGCTGAATAGAGCATAATTCCATAGCATTTTTCGAAACTAAGAAAACGAAAATGTTAATTCGACTTTCGATTTGTCATTCATCTGTCATTTGGTTGATAGATACTACAGACAAGGAAATTACAAGTACTTCGTACAACAGGAAGGTGCTCTGCGGCTCAAAAACGGTCCACTTGAGATAGCAAGTACGAGGTCAGTTTGTCTCACTCTATTAGGGTAACCATAAGTTTGAAAACAAATAGACTTCTTATTTTTTTATGCAATTTGTTATTATTGATTAAACTAACTTATAAACGCGAAAGCATTTGTTCGATATGCTTTCATGCTTCGTTGTGTGAACCGCTTTTGATGAAATTTGAACCAGATGATATCATAAGTTTGAACCTAAGCAGTTTCATTATAAAAAATATATAACATTAAAATATTCAAGTGCACATTTGCGGATGTATTAAACTACTGAGTTGAATTCATCATCGGGTCTGAAGTGATTACCACACACAAATAAATATTTTCCAACATTTACTTGTAGCGATTTTTGCCATTGCATCCTCTCTTCCTCGTTCTTAAGGAAGCTAAAAAAATATTTTACTTTGCAGTTTACCAACGTTTTGAATAATCCAATGAAACTGAAAATTGTTGTCACCCTAATTGTTTCTTATTAAGACATCGTATGCTGGCAATGTTATAGAAAGTGACACCCTCACCTTGTACTTGCTATCTCAACTGGACCGCAATTCTTTTCTAGTGAAATAAAAACCTTAATTTTTTAAGGATAAAGTGTATTTTCGTATACACAAAAATACGGCGTGCACCTTCCTGTTGTACGAAGTACTTATAATTTCCTTGACTACAGACTAATAGGCGAACAAATGCAGCAGATTGTGAATCACAGATTAAAAAATTAAAATACACTCCTTTTTCGGGCAGTCGTGTAAAAATTATACAACTTCAGCATAAATTGACGGGTCTCCTTTTTAAAGAACAAGGTAATTACGTTTTTGAACAAATGGCACCGCTTTACAATATATGTTTTATCAATAACCAAGTTAATGTATAAGAACATTAGAGAAATATTAAATGTGAACATTATGGGAACACATGTTACAATATTACTTTAATTTTTAATATCACTCAGAGGTACAATAGTTATATATGTTTAAATCAAAACAGTATTTAAAAAAAAATTAAACTTAAACAAGTTGTAGGTAATAGCAACCATATTTTGCGTAGTATATTGGTACTTTCGTTTAAATACATAGAATATTACTTCGTCTATAAAATCACACAAATAGAACTCGTAACTATTTGAATAACATTATGAATATTTTATTCAATAGAAGAGATAAAAGCAAAACTTAAAATATAATAAAGATTAACTTTAAGATAATATTGACTTAGCAATGACGCCCACCCAAATGTGATGAGAAGGCTATGAAGCTTAGTTTTGATATTACTGATAGTAAAAAATATATAGAAAAGCCCGACTATTCAAGTATCCAGGCAGAATTGGCTTTGATCAGCTTTGATCGGCTTCACCGATAAATTAGGCAATTTACATAAGTACTACTAAAAAAATTGTTTTTTATGACTCCTTAATTAATGTATAGTATTTAATAAAGGTGACCTAGACCTAGTGTCCGAACCGAACATCATCGGGGAAATAAAAACCGCCCGCCTTCGCTGGCTAGGACATGTAGAAAGAATGGGAGAGGTTCGAGCTGTAAAGAGAGCATACCTTGGTCAACCTTCCGGGCGTCGCCCGGTGGGCCGGCCGAGATATCGCTGGAAGGACGAAGTCGCCAAAGATCTCAAAGAGCTGGATGTGCCCGACTGGTCAGATCTGGCAAAAGACAGGAAAGGATGGCGCGCTTTGATGTCGGAGGCCAAGATCCACTTCGGGTCGCTGAGCCAGCGAAGTAAGTATTTAATAAAGGTATCTTTAAAAAAGATATATAAAACCCCGCTTGGCCGTTTCGTTACTACAAGAACTATTGTTTATTAGAACGGTTTCCATGTAGCGAAATGGCCAAGCCACATATTTTGACTAAGGTGTAGAATTTTTGAAGTTAGGGCTTGCAGAGTTAGGGCGCGTAGAGTTAGAAGCTTGGCTCTACATGAGGTCTGATAACTTTTTGACAGTTCGAGGTCTTGGCAACATTATTCATGAAATGATTTTGGTGGGATTGTATTTTTATAAAAGTTTTTAAATTCACTTTAATTCATTACTTATAAGATTTAAAAAAGGCATTTAAGAAAAGAGTGTCTGAAAAATCTTCTTATACATATAGGCAGCCATAAAAGTTGGTAAGAATCGGCTTTAATTAACCGACAATTAGGGCGATTACACATTAAAATTATAGTATTTTTACCGACTTCAAAAGGACGGAGGTACTCAATTCGACCCGTTTTTTTTTGTTTTTTTTTTTTGTTTTTTGTATGTACACCGATTACTCGAAGAACCGATTGAAATGATTCAAACGTTATTAGATTAGGTAAACTTTCAAGTTGGTCCCATTTTTTAAAATTTTGAAATCGGTTCAGTACTTTTCAAGTAATCTTGAAAAAAGCACGAAAACGGAATGATTTCTGTGTGAACTACCTCGATGATCAGTCGTATAACTTCTTTGTTTATGAACTGAATAAGATAATTATTTTTTTGTTTGAAAAGGGATATCTTAAGTGTAGTTCTTTAACCGACTTAAAAAAAGGAGGTTCGTAGTTTGACCCGCATGTATGTATGTTTCTCCGCGATTAACTCACGTTTGGCTGAGCCGATTTTTCTACCTAAATAATATACCTACACTACCTAATAGAAAAGGTACTTACACTAAAAATTAAAAAATTGTTTAAAAAAACAAAAAACCGACTTCAAAAAACCTACCTCTAAAAAGCAAGAAATAATATTCGTAATAATAAAAACACGTCTATTGAAGTCGGGTGGGGCTTTTAGAATAAAAAAAGGAATTTGTACTCCAGCCCCACCCGACTTAAATTGTTTTTATTATTACGAATATTATTTCTTGCTTTTTAGAGGTAGGTTTTTTGAAGTCGGTTTTTTGTTTTTTTAAACAATTTTTTAGTAAAAGATTTTGAAGTCATTTTTATTAATTAGATACTTATAAGTTTTAAAAAGGCATTTAAAAAAGAATAACAGAAAAACCCGACTGTACAGGCAGCCATTACAGTCGGCAATAATCGGCTTTAATCGACTGCACCTATTATAATTAGGACGAGTACACAATACTTAAAATAATTGTATTTTTTTTAAGTTTTTAAACAAATTTTAATCAATTACTTTTAAGATTGCTTTACTAATATAAAAATGCGAAAATCAGTTTGTTTGTTACGCCTTCACGTCTTAATTACTCAACCGATCATCGTGTAATTTTGTATACTTATTATCAGGGGTGTAGAAAAGGACATAGGGTACAATTCATCCCTATGAAGTATAGTCCTATACTTATAAGTATAAGATTTAAAAGGGAATTTAAAAAAAGAGTAACTGATAAACCCGACTACCCAGCAGCCATTCATTATAGTAGGTATGAACCTCTATACAAAAAAAAGTTGGGAGTTACAAGTCGTGATAAAGTTTGGCCACATGATAGAAACTGATCTGTAGACTGTTTCTAACTAATATTGAGCTGGGCCAAACTATCCTTACATACAGTTCCATACGGCGGCGGGTTGAATAGCGCACTTTTCCTGGATCCATTCTAAAAACTATAAAAATTCAGGTTTAGCTAATAGGTCAAATGTGGTATCATTTTCGGATAAATCAATAACGTAGAATTTATTTCTGATATAAAAAAAATCAATCTATTAAGCAGTTTCTGAAAAATTACACAATAACCAACATTTTTAAACTTCATTTTTTTAGTTTAGGTATTGGCACATGTTTCAGTATTTTCAAAAAAACTACTTTAAAGAAGCGTTTTTCAGGTTAATTTGTAATATGCTTTTGTTATGTTAACTATATTTTATACAATTTGAGCCTAACCCAAGTAGTTTAAGTCCATTGTTTGCGGACATACAGCTAGTCAAAAATATGCATTTTTTCACGAAATAAAAAAGGTTTCCGTTTCGTTCAGAAACATTTTTCAGTTTTTTTGTTTATATTTCTGTAAAGTTAATTAAATTTTCTACAATTTGAACCTAACTTGAGTAGTCTTATTTTTGACTAGCTGTGTCTTTGCAACTAGTAAACCTAGACTACTCAAGTTAGGTTCAAATTGTAGAAAATTTAATTAACTTTACAGAAATATAAACAAAAAAACTGAAAAATGTTTCTGAACGAAACGGAAACCTTTTTTATTTCGTGAAAAAATGCATATTTTTGACTAGCTGTGTCTCCGCAAACAATGAACCTCAACTACTTGGGTTAGGCGTAAATTGTATAAAATATAGTTAACATAACAAAAGCATATTACAAATTAACCTGAAAAACGCTTCTATTAAGTAGTTTTTTTGAAAATACTGAAACAAGTCCCAATACCTAAACTTATAAAAATGAAGTTTAAAAATGTTGGTTATTGTGTAATTTTTCAGAAACCGCTTAATAAATAGATTTTTTTTATATCAGAAATAAGTTCTTCGTTTTTGATTTATCCGAAAATGATACCACATTTGACCTATTAGCTAAACCTGAATTGTTATAGTTTTTAGAATGAAGCCGGGAAAAGTGCGCTATTCAACCCGCCGCCGTATGGAACTGTATGTAAGGATAGTTTGGCCCAGCTCAATATTAGTTAGGAACAGCCTACAGATCAGTTTCTATCATGTGGCCAAACTTTATCAAGACTTGTAACTCCCAACTTTTTTTAGTATAGAGGTTCATACCTACTATTACTGTCTGTAAGAATCGGCTGCATCAATAATTAGGGCAAGTACACAATACTTAAAATAATTGTATTTTTAGGGTTCCGTACCCAAAGGGTAAAAACGGGACCCTATTACTAAGACTCCGCTGTCCGTCTGTCTGTTTGTCTGTCTGTCACCAGGCTGTATCTCATGAACCGTGATAGCTAGAAAATTGAAATTTTCACAGATGATGTATTTCTGTTGCCGCTACAACAACAAATACTAAAAACAGAATAAAAATTAATATTTAAGGGGGGCTCCCATACAACAAACGTGAATTTTTTGCCGTTTTTTGCTCGATATTAATAACGATAACAGGTAGACAGTTGAAATTTTCACAGATGATGTATTTCTGTTGCCGCTGTAACAACAAATACTAAAAACAGTATAAAATAAATATTTAAGAGGGGCTCCCACACAACAAACGTGATTGTTATGCCGTTTTTTGGTACGGAACCTTTCGTGCGCGAATCCGACTCGCACTTAGCCGGTTTTTTTACCGTTTTTTGCTCGATATTAATAACGACAATAGGTAGACAATTGAAATTTTCACAGATGATGTATTTTCGTTGCCGCTATAACAGCAAATACTAAAAACAGAATAAAATTAATATTTATGGGGGCCTCCCATACAGCAAACATATTTTTTTGCCGTTTTTTGGTACGGAACCCTTCGTGAGCGAGTCCGACTCGCTCGCACTTGGCCGGTTTTTTAAGGTTTTAAAGACATTTTAATCAATAACAATTACTTTTAAGATTTAAAAGGGCATTGAAAAAAAGAGTAACAGATAAACCCGACTACCCGGCAGCCATTACTGTCTGTAAGAATCGACTGCACCGATAATTAGGCCGCCGCCATCGCGCCACGTCAGCGCTCACGTTCACTTCGACTCCATTCCTTTTGTTCTCCACTGGTAATCTTTCGCTTAATTTCAATATCAGTTTGAACGTAAAACGAGAATTTTAACGCAAAATGATTTATGTAAGTACCTAGTTATGTATGTTCTAAACTTTTTTGATAATTTTATCTTTTTAATCTTAACGCAGTGTTGTATTAGGCCGGTCATATCTTACACCAGAAATCGCTAAAATCGCAAACTAACGGCTAGTTCTGGTTTTTTTATTATGTTGTTAGGACCACTACTAGCAGCGTAAATCAAAGTATGCAGCTTCGAAAGACCTGTGCTAACTTTGCAGCACTCGAAAAACCACGAAATTTTCGCACTTTTTTTGATAAATTTAATATTGTAAGCCCTAAACTATGCGTTGAAAAAAGAAAAATTCACGTCCTTAAAGACGATAAAAATTGCTACAATTTGTAATCAGACCTAGCTCTGTAGGTTAAATACTTACCGAGATACAGATCTCCAAAGATTTACAAGCTTTTCACTAAAGTGAAATTTTAAGGTTTGGACAATTTACATTAAATCTCAGTATATACTCAAATCACCATCACCAAATGTTTGAAATACAAGTCGATATAATACTAGCTTTATACAGGTATAATAATAGATATTATTATAATACTATTTCATATTCTGTATTCTCTTAGCTAACTTGTCGATCAATTGAAATAAACAGATTAATATTTTTTTTTTGTAACTATCGCGTGATATTTGTGAACACTTGCAAATTCATTATTTATCATAGTTTTTTATTTACAATTACAATTGAAAATAATCAACTTGTTCTGTTTTAACAGAAATTTGTTTTTTTTTATTTGTCCCGAGTGTTCCTGACTCATCATAATACGTGCCGTCCCTAAAAAAATAGTATTAGACTAGGAGGCCATAACAAATTTGGTAACGATCGCGTAAGTGGCTGACTCTTGGTTCACAGGTTGGAGAGGCACTCTCTGATGCTAAATATGTCAGTCTGTTTGCGTGAAGTGGTTGCGTTCTTTTTATATGCATGCTAAAAAAAAAAAGCTATAATATTTTTGAAAATAAATTATAGCCCATGTTACTCGCTGATAATGTAGCTTTCTATAGGTGAAAAAACTTTCAAAATCGGATCAGTACTTTTTGAGTTTATACATTACAAACAAACAAAAAGTTAATCGCTTATACCTACGAAACGCAACCGAATTTTGGTCAGTCCTTACACAGTTCACATGAGTACAACTAGTACTTACTTGCTGTACTATTGTCAGCCATTTACCTTTTCGTTTTTTTTCTTGGTAACGATAACACATTTTTCAACTTGCATATAAAAAGAACGCAACCACTTCAGGCAAACAGACTGACATATTTAGCATCAGAGAGTGCCTCTCCATCCTGTGAACCCAGAATCAGCCACTTACGCGATCGTTACCAAACTTGTTATGACCTCCTAATATATATCGACTGTACTACAACGAATCTTGAACATGACAAGTCAGGAACATGACGAATCCAGAACAAATATTTTTTGTGGCTAAGAGTCATTTGACTTTTTAGAATGACTTTAAAAACCCAGTTATTTTCTAACTTTACAGTAAAATCTTATAGTTTTGAACTAAGTTAATGATAACTACTCGAAGACAATCGAGGTTCGTTACGTCAGCGGTGGCGAACCAACGTCAGTTCTTTGCGGTTTTTTTTAATTTGATTCACAGTCCGAGTTGAAAGTAATTAAGTTTGAAATTATTTTAAATCCGATATCCGGTTGGAATAGGATAGGTTTTGCTAGTCGGAAACTTTTTCATTTCTAGAAAAGAAATGTTACTATGTCCATGTCCATCAGCCATTTTAATGTCCCCACTGCTGGAGCACAGGCCTTCCTTACGGGTGGATAAGGAGGACGGGCCATAACCCACCACGCGGGCCCAATGCGGATTGGTGGGTGTTAACGACTGCAAATACAGCCGGGACCAACGGCTAACGTGCCTTCCGAAGCACGGAGGAGCTCGAGATAATAAATTTTTGGTCACCCATCCCATGACCGACCCATGCGAACGTTGCTTAACCTCCGCAATCGCTGGGCCAGGCGCTAAACCACTGCGCCACCGAGCTCCCTAATGTTACTATAGATAAAAATAAATCTAATGTAATATTTTTTGTATGCATGATTTGTTTATAGGTATTTTTTAAGCGTACCTAGTTTTAATGTACAAATCGAGTGTTTACTCACTATCAGGATTGATAATACCATTTAAATACCTAATGTTGTAATAAAGTGTAAATTGTTAGGTAATATAATTATACAGTGCCCCTACAGAGCTCATGCGTATTGGTTTCATGTATAACTTTAAGATATTATGCACAACATACCGGAATAAACGTTATTTATTACTATTAATTATACCCCCATTTTATGTCACCAAAGAAATGAAAATATGTTCCATTGTAGGAGAATTGAAACACAAATTGAGTTTAGCAAAAGTTGCAGATATAATTTCGGTGATATTTTAAGATGTAAAATGCCTCTGAAGCGGGTCGACTGCCAAAACATCCAATTCAATTATGACAACCAATTTAGCAGATGTTAAAAAGACAACAAATATAAAGAAAGACGATCTCAAAGTTTCCCAAGAAAATGTTGGTTAACGTACCTGAAGGTTTCTTCGCAATTATTTTATTCACCTCGACGAAGTTAATCAAAACTTTTATACTTTCCTCTTTCTTTTTTTCGGAATAATTTAGAAAATAAATAAACAAGTTAAGTGGAGGCGGGCCGGCTGGTTTAAAAGTTGCGTTTTTTTGATTACTTAAAGTTTGCTTAGGGAATTATACGGGATTTAATTTCTGTACAAGTTGCATGGATCTGTCGCCAGTAAGGATTTTTATTTAATTTTATGCTTTGATATCGTTGTCTGATAACTTGAAGGTTATAAAAATAAAGAATGTTTAATATATTAATATATTGTAAATATTATCAGTTAATTAAACTTCTTAAATAATAAATTTAGTCTGAAATTTCATTTTAAAATCAATTACTTATTCATCTAGTTTGTCACAATAGGTTTATTTAAAAAAATCTACAAGTTTCATTCATTTTTAATTAAGTAAAAAATATTTATTTTAATACACAAGCGGCCACTCGCGACTCCATCTACGTGGACCCTAGAGAACCTTTGACCACGAAAAAAGATAGCTTTAACGTTATTTCAGGTCCTTATCTATTTATCAACGAAATTTCACCCAAATCCGTCCAACCGTTTAGGCGTGAAAATGTTTAAACACGCACACAAAACGTTCGCATTTTTATGTTTATTATTAAAAAAAGGATTATAATAACGTCTAGCAACGATAAAAAATTAAACAATCAAAATACTTCAGCTACATAAATCAATGAAATAAGCTATTTCAAGCCAAAGTAAGCAAGTAAAAGCCTCCACAGACGTAATCGATGTTACGGCAGCTATTCATGAATAAGTTAATTGATTTGCTGCAACTGTTTACGGAGGGAGGTGGGACAATTGAAACATTCGGAGGGGCGAATTGTCTGGAGGGTGCACCGTTACGGCCTGGCCACGGAATGGAACGACCGGCGATGCAATGAGTCTGATTAACCACTGTAAGCGTTTTGAGCGGACAGTGATGAGAAAATGCGTCACCATTATGCCCTGTCCCCCTAGCATGACCACTGAAACGCGATTTGATATAGCGATTTATCACGTTCAACTGTCGAAAGACAATGGTTTTTGACAGTTGAGTTACGATAAAACGCTATATCACGCGATATATATTATCATGTTTTGTTTTTACCATGACAAAGGCGAGCAAATTCCTAAAACATGACGTGTGATGCCAATTTACTGCTGTGAAATGAGCGTTTCGATGTAGCGATGAAGAAATAATTCTCTTGCCGCGCCTCCTGTCGCTCTATTCCGTGGCAAGCCTTTACGATGTGAGGGTGACAATGGCAAAAATGATCCATTATAATTCCAGCCTTCTTAAGGATAATCCTACTAATATTATAAATGTGAAAGTTTGTGGGTTTGGATGTTTGGATGTTTGTTCCTCAATCACGCAAAAACTACTGGACGGATTTGGTTGAAATTTGGCACACAAATAGTTGATAGCCTAAATTAAAACATAGAATACTTTTTATCCCGACATTTTCACGGGAACGGGAACGGGAGCCAACCGGGTGAAATCGCGGGCGGCCGTTAGTACGTAAATCTTTTTTTTATTTAACAAAAGTTTCATACTAGCCCTTTAAATATAAGTCCCTTATATTTTTAGCCACCAAAGAAACACAACAATAACATAGGCCGGTATTTCTTGGAAGTAGTCCGTTTTCATTATTTATCGAAATCCTTTAGTAGAATATAAACAAAATTATATATACGACTTCAACGACAGTTGTAAATGTCTATTTGCTGTTCCATTTAACAATAATCTTGTGGAAGTTTTCTTTTCGTTTAATATTCGAATTTATAACTTAAAACGTACATAATAATATTATTTACGTATCTTGTATTCAATAGTATCAGATGTCGTAAGAAATATCACTCTAAATACGTAAAGAAATGTTTGATAAACATTTATAAAGACAAAAATGCATACGTAAAAAATTAAATTACAACAACACCTTTTTCAAATGTTATCGCACTAAAAAATGTTTTAAATCACCATGACCCAGCGTTACCGGGTGCGGGGCATTCATGAATAAGTTAATTGGTTGCAACTTTGGGGTAAACGGGTCACTTCGGTGGGGCAATTGAAATATTTCACCCAGATAGCCCCGTTATCTTTGATACGTATTTTCAGTTGTTTCTCGATAGTAACTGTTTTTGGTATCGAAACTGCTAAACTTTTGTATTAAATTTTACGATTAAGTTAATGCTGTTTATTTTGTTATTTCATTTGTATTTTTAACTATTTCGTTTGAATTGTTTTTTTTCATTTAATTTCCTTGTTTTTTTTTGTTGCAAATTGAAAGCAGTTATTATTACAGAAAAGGCAACTGTCAAAATGGCGTTACGTACGCTTGTTTCACGCAAAATCTTTTTATGACCAAATTCTGTGTTAAAATGTTGGCACTTAAAAAATTTTGCAAAATTTGGATATAAAATAAAATAAAATAATAGATTCTGTAAGAATAAAAGCGTCTTAATTTAGCTTTCTAAAAATTAAATGTGAGCTATTTAACTGATTGTACTAAAATATAATAAACAAATTAACGTTAATAATATGTATTTTTAAACAATACTAAATAATATACTAGAAAAAATACGACTCGCACCAGATCAATACTCAGACGGGAATCGAACCCGCGACCTTTGGATATCCGGTCCAATGCTCTGACCGCTGAGCTACCGAGTCACTGACAGTGATACATAGCATTTGTAAATGCAAAAATCTCAAATTTAAAAATATGTATTTTATTAATCTAAATCAGATTTACTCTATGAATGAGTTTGTAGCCGATTTTTCTAAAATTAATCCCTACTTCATTCGTGATTGCCTTTCAGCCTTTTTTGACGCTGCGGCTACTTCTTTTGGTTAATCTTACCAATCTATATTTGAAAGATGTCAATGTTTTTGGTTTTTCTACATACTTTTTTCATTTCTTTTTAGACAATGCCTATAACTTGTTGATACCTAGAGCTAAAAGGAACATAATCATTGTTTTGTTTAGTTTGAATAAATTCAACAAACAAAAACTGCATGAGTCTAACAACTGTCTCTTGACGCGCTTTTCTTGATCTTTAACTTATTTGAGGATGGTTAGTTTCACAAAGGCTTTCAAGCCTAACTATCGAACCATAATTTACATCGAAATTTTCCTCCTCAAAAACCTTTTTTCTCGTATTAATATTTCGATTAGCTGCATTTGTACATCACCTTCCCGAAATTCTTTTAAAATTACTCTCACTCGTTTCTGCATGAAGTATTATGATTCTGTAAATACTTACTCTTGTAGCTTTTTAGGGTTCCGTAGCCTAAATGGCAAAAAACGGAACCCTTATAGATTCGTCATGTCTGTCTGTCTGTCTGTCTGTCCGTATGTCACAGCCACTTTATTCCGAAAGTATTAAGACTACACAGTGGAAACTTGGTAGGTAGATGTATTCTGTTAACCGCTTAACGAATTTAATACAAAAATAAGAAAAATAAAAGATTAAGGGGGGGCTCTCCATACATGGAACTGAAACAGAAAAAATTTTTTTTCTTCAAACCAACACGTGTTGGGTGACTATAGATAGGTCTTTAAAAATGACATTGAGGTTTCTAAGACTATTTTTTTTCAAAGTCAACCGTTTGAAACATATATGCCGCCAAAGTGGTAAAATGTGTGTCCCCCCCCCTTTAACTTTTAAAGTAAGAAGGTGAAAAATCTAAAAAAAATATAAGCTATAGATCTTAATAAACACTTTCAACGAAAATTAGTTTGAATGAGATACAGTAATTAGTTTTTGAGATATAGTACATTTTCCAAAACCGCAAATATAACTTTGTCGTTCATACAAACACTGTTATTTTTTCAGACGAAAAATGATAGCGGTATTAAAATATGGTATGGTATAATGTACCTACAGAACCCTACTGCGCATGGCCCGACACGCACTTGGCCGGTTTTTTATTGAATAAAATTAAGAACTGTCCCTGATTTCTCATTACGTCGATAGTTATGAACAATATCAGTTTTGAAAGATAGAAAAAAAGGTTCATCAGTTTTTAACCGACTTCAAAAAAGGAGGAGGTTCTATGTTCGTCTGTATATTTGTTTTTTTTTGTATGTCCACCGATTACTCGAAAACGGCTGGATCAATTGAAATGGTTTAAACGTTACTTCATTAGGTTTGTTTCCAAGTTGGTCTCATTTTTCGAAAATTTCAAATCAGTTCAGTAGTTTTTGAGTTATCCTGAAAATACTGGTAAATATTGCTCGATTTTTTACGGATCTACGGACATAACTTTTTTTATGAACCGATTTAAATGATTCTTGTTTTGCTGGAAAGAGAATAGCTTCAGAGTAGTATCATATTAATTTCATTGGCATTGGACCTTGGACTTCGAAGATACACATGAAAACTCTTCAAAATCAAACAGCATAGTGTACTTGATGACATTAAAGTATTGCAAGGTTTCGCATTAGCCATTTTATTGGGATAAAGGCTTTACTTAGGGATTGAGGAGAAGGATGGGCCATAACGCACCGCGGGGGCTCAATGCGGATTGGTGGGTAGTAATAAGTGCAAATTCAGCTGGGACTGATGGCTTAACGTGCATTCTGAAGCACGAAGAAGATCGAGATAATACACTTTGGTCACCCATCCCACGACTGACCCTTGCCAAAGTTGCTTAACCTCCACAATTGCAGGCCAACCGGACTTCCAAAGGTCGCAGGTTTGATTTCTACCTGATAATATGATCTGGTGCGAGTCGAATTTTTCTACTATATTATTTAGTATATATTATGTAAAAAAAGCTATGTGAATGCTAAAATCTCAAATTTAAATATTTTAAAGTTGCTTCTACTAATTCAATTGTCAAAATATATTATAAAATATCTGACATACCTACCAGAAAAAAGTAAAAAATAAAAAAGCTTTTAAAAACCTTAAAACACAAACAAAAACCACATCAAAATTGTCTCTAAAAAGCAAGAAATAATATTCAAATCATTTGATACGAGAAACGCATATCAATTTTAATAAAATACGTCTAATTCCTTAACTTTTTTGTAGTAAGTTTGAACATTGAATATAGTCTCTTTATATCTGGGACACCTTTTGTCATAAACTACACTAGAAAGACGCTTTAAAAATATATATTTATTGATTGGCCTAGCTACATTATAATTATGTTTGTTCTAGGATGATGAGTACAAGATTGACTTAAATCTACTATGGTTCCTATATTTATAGCTCACAGATATGGTATTCCCGTGGAAGTTGGAGCACGGCCCTCTTTCACAATAATTATTATCTATTTGGTGCTTCAGATAAAGTTATCAGTATATTAAATATTAGAACGGATGGTCTATTTGTGTGTTTCCTGAAAACAGTTATGATAAGCTTTATCTTGATTACTTCTACTGAAAAAAACTCGGGTTGCACGCCGGGAGTGCCGGCAGAAGTGAAAACTTGAATATTAACGTTGTGCATTTTTGGAATGGTTAGGGAATAATTTTGCACGAATTGCCGTCTTACGAATTTACTCTGCATTTGAATTTACGAATACAGAACAGTATTGTACGAAGGTCTTATCCATAGCTTGACAGAAAATCAGCTAGAGTTTTGACATTGAATTAAAAAATTTGCGCGTTGCTATGGTGACACAAGTGTTAACGTCTTGAAATGACGCGCCGCCATTTTCGCCGCGCCCCGTAAAAAGAGAGGGGGATACTTCCGCCACCGGCTGTCTACGCTACATCCGTCTTACGAATTTTCGATCAGGGTCACGTGACCCTGACTGACGCAAGTTTAAAATTTTTTCCCCATTACAAAAAAAGTGTACAGCGCCGCTAAAGAAGTTTTTACTTCAATAACAGATGTCCATAAATAACTTTAGATAATTTATAATTTTAGGTGTCAAAGGTTATGAGAGATTAATCCTTACTTAATATTATAAATGCGAAAGTCCGTATGTGTGTTTGTTTGTTTGTTACGCCTTCACGTCTTAACTACTGAACCGATCATCATGAAATTTTGCATACACGTTGTCAGGGGTACAAAGAAGGACATAGGGTACCTTTCATCCCGAAAAAAAGTGTTGTTCCCGAGGGATAGCAAAAAACCTTTCCACGCAGACAAAGTCGCGGGCGGCCGCTAGTAAGAAATATGAGGGCTTTGGTTCAGAATTGTCATCATTGGTCATGAATCTATCTATTATAAAACACACATAAACTTTGTCTAGGGATATAACATTGAAGCCTTGGTTTTCTGCTAGGTATGTACCGTGCTGTGACCTGATGATGGCTATCCAGGGAGTGAGTAGTCCTCCATCATCTGATCAGCATGCGACAATATTGTTTGAAAGAGACAACAACACATTTAAACAGTGTCTAAGTTAAGCGGGTGTTAAAAAACCTTTTGTAAAAACACCGACAGATTTTATATTTAGTGGCAGCACCGTGTGGGTACCTACGCCTTAATTTGCGTGCATTGCTCTGATCACGCCCGCCCGCCCGAAGCTTACAGATTTCCCCCGGGACCGCTCCGACGGGCGCCGGCACACTGATAGCTTTCTTTGATTGATTCCCAGAGTTTTCACTCCAACCATATTAATATAGTGGCGAAGTGTACAAGTTCTTGCGTTGATGTTACTGGGACTGTATTTATATTTTGTTTAGTTTATTGACAGAGCGAGCGCGAAGCGCGAGCAAAGCGTCTCTGCTTCAGCTAGGCAAAAATTCTTTTGTATGGTATGTCCTTCCATCCAGCTGTCCGTTTGTTTTTCTCTACAGATCGCATTTCTCAACAGATTCTCGTGAAATTTTGTGAGCAAGTTCGATAATTTTATAGATTTTCTTAGCTGCGCCAGTTTTTTGTTTTTTTTTAAATGGCAGAAAAAATGTGTAAAATAACATATTTCAGCTGTTTCTAAAAATGATCAAACATGTAACAAAACTTTTTTGTGCATAGCAAAATTTGTTTTTTTATTTTTAGAAGACTTAAAAGTTCATCAATCAAAACATTTCCGGACAATATTCGACAGAAAATAATAAATTTGAGATACTTGAGATATTAGTTGTTTTTAAATATGTACAATTTTAGTTGCCTTTTAACGTGAGGTCTACAGCTCACGGAGTCACTAGTAAGATTAAATGTATTTTCGGCTATATTATCTCCTCATACCTCTTTGAGAGTTCTCATGTTTATTGATTAGTATTGAGTTAATTCACTCGAGGATAATCCTTGAAATTATTTGATTGAGCTGTGATAATAACGTTTATTTTGGTATGTCTACATTCTTTGTACTAAGTAATAAAAAATCAGTATTATTAGAAATAACAGATGATATGATTGGCTGTATAAATTTTGTGTTTTATAAACTTCTACCGAAGCATGCAAATAGGTATGATTCATTGTAAGTTTTAGCACTTGCATAACTTGAAAAGTCGTGTCACACTTAAAACAAAATAACATCTTTAAGAACAACGTAATGTATGAAATAATCTGAACTATAATCAATCTCCTTGAAACGTATTTTGATGTAAATAAAGTTGACGAGACACCATGCAAATATTAGCATGAACTAACGATATATCGATTCACAAAACACGTAAGCCTAAAGAAACGTGAGCGATATGAAGTGAGCAGAATTTGTGTCTATAATTTTCTTGTCAGTGAAGCCAGGTGGAAAATATGAGTCTTTTCGTACTTCTAGGTAAAACGTATGAAATTTCGAGGATTAAGCTTTTCATTGTACTGTTTGAAATGTTTTTGTTCTATATCCACTTTGTCATCTACACTATCTTAATAAAACTGCCATGATGAGAATTCTAGCATTGTAATACGATAGAGGCAACAAAGCCTGTCCCACTCCTATTAGAAAATGTTAACTTCATCCGTTTGTCGTTAAAATAAGCTAAGTAGAATAAATAAAACTTTTAGTAAGTGATGGTCTTACCTTATAAGTGCCAAGGTGTTCGACAACGCACGGGAGGCTGGCATCTCTCCCGAGGGCCACTGTCACGTTGGGGATTGGCTCAGAGAAACGCGGCTCCTCCGTTAGCACTGTGGACAAAATATTAAGCTGATCATTCACAACAAAAAGGTGTTACTTACTATTACAGTTCTATTACACTTAAATTGTGAGTATAAAAGGCCCTTTTTTACTATGCATGCAGGTGAGCAGGCGGATCGTATGTGGGGCTCGCAAGAAGTGGGCCGAGGCACCACCATAATATGTAATGCTGACACAGTGCTGGCAGTTGCTATCCATAATCACCTCCCGTGATCCCGCCCAGCCCCTAGTGGGCTCGATGGGGCCACAGGAGGGCCATACCAGAATACCAGTGCTTCTGGGTCATTTTAACCATTAAAAGAATGACCCAGAAGTTATTTTTAGGTTTATTTTTGCTGAGACAGGGCCCATTAGTACACACGTTTAGTTTATTATACATACATAATAAACACTGAACTACAAATATTTCAGTATTTATTATGTATTTATATATGTTACGGCTAATACCCGAAGTGCGGCTAAACCTAGTTTTAGCCGGCTAAAACTAGATGTAGCCGATTTGCTCGCGGCTAATACTAGGTTTAGCCGGCTAAAACTAGGTGTAGCCGCACTTCGGGTATTAGCCGTAACATATATACTATACATACATACTTCTATATCTTATTTTTTCTTTTTTACTCGTCTCTTTGTCTAATGTTTTACTTTGTGTTGTTAATAAAAGATTTTCTATTCTATTCTTTCTATTCTATTCTATACCAACTAAAACCCGGCACTTGCCCTCGCTCTGCCGTGGTCTACGTGGGACCTTTGTTTCAATCTCCTCGAAAAGTGTGTCAAGTTATGACAGGACGTTTGACCGTTTTCGGATGCATTTTGAATTCAGGTTGGAGCTAGTATCAATGAAGTCCAGTTCACCTGAATTCGTACAATTTTATCCGGCTTCGTGCTTTTTATGACTTCGATTCGGGTGCGTCAGCTCAAGTAGTTTATCAGTTACCCGAATCTGACTTACCGAATCAAATTAAACACCCGGTTTCGGGAAAACAGCTCAGTGTGATTGTATTATTAGGCATGAGTATTTACCCCATAGGATAAAAAGAGACAAAATAAAATGCATTATTAATTCTACGTTACTGCTTATTATTAAATTGTCTTCGAAGTGAGCTTTCTATATTTTGAACTAGGTTTCTATGTCATTAGTTATTCTGTGACAATATTTAAGTAGGTAGACGCAGACGCTACCAAAAACTCAACATCAATCCAGCCTGTCGAATTTAGTATACCTACCTATACAATACCTATTTAAACATTCAAATGAAATTTAAATTACAATGCTCTGTTACATTAGCACAACGGGTATTTGAATAATATTTGAATAAATCGAGCTGAAATTCTGGGGAGCTAGAATATTAAGGATTCTTTTTGTTTGGCTTAAAATTTAATATTTTACGTATTTTGTTCTCTTTTTAATAATCTTCAGTTTTATGTTACCTACTGTTCTCAATATCAGAGGGCGCTGCTCTCAAGTAAACAACGTAGCTTCGTATCTCTTTCAATTTAAAATATTATAAACACATGTATTCGGAATTAAAGTGATAAATTTGAGAGTTTACATGATAAATTTTCAACACAAGTGTTATCCCTATTAGAAAATCACCTAAAGAAATTATATTAGCAGTGAAACTATAGTGTCTCCGATTTTAGTGAAAAGCGAAAAAAACATCAACAACAGTGGAAATACTTACGCAAAACAATTAACAGGCAGAGTGAATATTTATTAAATATACTGAAATCAACCCGAAATCAGTGAAAACAGGTGTAATTAATAAACAATTTAGAACTTGTGTGTACATCAAAAACAAAATTTATGAAGATTACCTTCTCATACTAATATTGTCACGATACGATTTCCGCTCAATGCAAGTGTATATTTTGAACGCTTCAATCAAGACACGTTTGGAATAACTCGTAACTTACCACCATACTACTACTGATACGTCTGAAATTCTAAGTTCGAAACTCAATCGAAATTTTTTTTGTATTATTATTTTTTCTTCTTTTGTAATTACACAAAAGAAAAGTGTTGCTTGGACACTCTCTGTTGATTTTTATATATAATAATAATATAAAATGTCTGATTGGAGCTGCTGTCAAGGAAACATCAAAAGCGATGAAAAAGTGGTATGCAGTAAATGTAAAAAGAAATTCCACCGTGAATGTTTACAAGCAGTTGACACAGAATTTAATTCTGAAAATGGATCGAAATGGTTATGCCTATCTTGCAAAAATAGCGGTTCCAAGTCTGAAACGAAAGACAGCACTCCAATACGAGCTAATACCAGCAATAATATTGTAGCCAATCGATCAAGCAAGAGACAAGCACTGTCTTCACCTCCTTCCAATAATAACGCTGCTATGTCGCCTGATGACGTAAGGGACATAATTCGTTCAGAGTTTGCTGACATGGTGAATATAATGAAAAATACTCTTTCTAACTTCTCTTCTGAACTGAAATCGATACGAGAAGATATATCCGATGTCAAAGAGTCTATGGGATTTATGAATAGTAAGTTTGAAGACCTCACAAAAGAACTGACCGCAAATTCTGAAACAGTGAAAACTCTGAAAACGTAGCAATGAAAAGTACGATTATTGATTTATCTAACAGGCTGAATGAACCAACTTGAACAACAATCGAGAGCCAATAACGTGGAAATACAATGTGTTCCAGAAAAGAAAAATGAGAACCTACTTACAATGATAAAGCAGTTGGGTATTGTTGTCGGACACCAAATTAATAACGACCATATTGCACACTGTTCAAGAATTGCCAAACTTGACAGGAAAAACAATCGCCCCCGATCCGTTATTATTAAATTTAACACTCCGCAGATACGGGATGGTTTCCTGGCAGCCGCATTTAAATACAACAAATCCCACCCTGTTGATAAAATCAATTCAAATCATATGGGCATTCCAGGTGATAGCGTACCGATTTATATTATGGAGCATCTCTCGCCTACATATAAAGCTCTTCACGCCGCTGCGCGCATCAAAGCCAAGGAGCTTGGCTATAAATACGTGTGGGTGAGGAATGGCAGAATTTTTATAAGAAAAGACGATACCACTGAGCATAAAATTATAAGGGACATTAGTGCACTTGAAAAATTGTAATAGACTTTTATCATCATTAATTTATTTAAAACTATTGCATGTTTTACTTTTTGTTTCTTTTTTAAAATTCTTTTACCTAAACTTATATTACCAGAATACTCGTGGGTTAAGAACAAAGACCCACAACTTTTATAGACAGCTTTGTGTAAATGATTACGATATAGTTATCATTACCGAGTCTTGGTTAAATGATTCCGTTAGTAGCAGTGAGCTGTTTGACGACAGATACGTCATTTACAGAAGAGACAGAAGTGATTCACATAAAAAGGATGGTGGGGGAATACTAGTAGCTATATCAAAGAAAATTTCTTCAAAACGCGTTACTAACTGGGAAAGCGATTGTGAGGATATCTGGGTAGTTATTGACATCCTAAATGGCAATTCAGTCTGTCAGATAGCTCTCTGTTCTGTGTATTTACCCCCACCCGTCAATAATACATTACTAGACAAATTCTTGGATAATTGTAACTTGGTTTTAGAACAATTTAATGGACAATCTTGTATAATAGGTGTTAACGCCACAATAAGGCAATAAATAATTCATTTTTTATTATTATAATAATATACATAAGTACCTAATCAATCTTAATAGATAGTGTGACACGGAGCGACGAAATGCTTCCTATCCTTGTCTTTCTTATGACCCTATCTATTGCCATCTCGCTCCATTTCCGCATCCTTAATGGCAAATGCAGTGAGAAGAAACAACCGCCGGCACGGCGCCAGTATCCTGATTGTTGACGTGCGCGCGCGACCGAAAATTAATTACTCATACATTATTGTTCCAAATATCGGTGAAAACTCAAAATTATAGTTTCTACGAAATCACAGTGTCCGACAGTGTCCACCAGCTGTTTGGGAGCTCCCGAAACCACTTCGTTCCAGGACTTTTGGTAAGCTGCAAAATTTGCCTTCCATTTTTATTTTCCTTGTTCCTAGCAATTAGCCGCCACTGTGTCACAAAACTAATCATCGAAAAATCTATTAAACTCTTTAAAGCAACCCGCGCCTACATAATTTGGTCCTATCGTACCGGGATTGAGTTAGATTTTCGAGATTTAGTAATTTTACCATCGCGGTGCTAGACGTAAAAAAAATGGCTTCCGAAAAGAAAATGCAAGTATTACAAAATAAATTATCGGCATATTACGGTAGGTTACAAACCATTTACGATCAAATAGCTAAATTGGGGGACGATCCCATTAAAATTGATAATTTTTTAGGAGATGCATTTACGTTAGATACGTTGAGAAATGATTTCCTAAGAACAATTGAGGAGCGGAATGAGGTTCAGCTTTCAATAACTGACGGCCCCACCCCTTCGTATAATTCAGCTATAGCATTTGAGCAATTGTTCGCGAAAATTAAGTACAAAGTGCACCAGTTAACGGCACCAAATACTCAAAAAATGAGTGGTAACGTTGGCGGTGAGGTAGTTAAGTGTGAACATGACAAACCTACTCGTAAATATATACCCAACATTGAACTTTGTTCGTTTAACGGTGATATTGCGTCCTGGCCTATTTTTTACGAGTCTTTTCGTACCACCATACATGAAAATTCGGATCTCACGGATGGGAATAAAATTCAATTCTTGATGGGGAAATTACAGGGGAAAGCTCTAGCCATTTGTCAGGGTATTCTTCCTACCGCCGAAAACTATACGGTTATTTGGAATAATTTAGTAAAGAAATATAATGACAAGCGGGTACTTGCCGCGACCTACTTAGAACGATTGTTAAACCTACCTACTGTGTCACATAATTCACCTACTCAGTTAGAGGAATTTATTGATAAATTCTCGGCTCTGTATTTAGCTTTAAAACAATTAGATTTCGAGAATTTAGAAGACTTCATTTTCGTTTATATTGCCAGTAAGAAAATAAATACGGAAACGTATGAAGCATTCGAGTATAAATTCGAAAAATCCGAAACCTTTCCGAAATGTAACGATTTTATTGATTTCGTGAAAGATCATGTTCGAGTTAAATTGCGTACGCGAGGTGTGGGTAGTTATTCCGTGGGTACGCCGGCGAAGGGCAGTACTCAAGGTCGTAAAAATAGCTCGTCGCCATCAACTGCGATGTCGGGAGGTTACTCAAATTCACGCAATGCTAATAATAGTAATGTGAAAACATTTGTTAACATACAGGAGCGCAATAACTGTTTATGTTGTGGGAAAAATGATCATTCGCATGTTTCCCAATGTGCTAAATTCCTGTCAATGATCCCTAATGATCGTTATAAATTTATTAAAAGCAATAAAATGTGTGTTAATTGCTTACATAGTACTCACACGATTCTTAATTGCAAGTCAACAAATGAACGGTGTAATGAGTGCGCTAAGAGACATAATAGCTTACTTCATTTCCCAAAATCTACTGAGTCCGGCCCTGCCGATGCCGCCGTAGGAGTAGCTCTCTGCGCGGCCGTAAACGAAGGTATTAGTCGTGTCGAGGAGGGCATGCAGACGGTGTCTTGTCCATCGACGACCGTGTTACTAGGGACGGCGCAGTGTCACGTGCTCGATGCGACCGGGAACATATGGGCAATTAGAGCGTTAATCGATAGCGCGTCTCAAAGGGACTTAATTACAACTGAGTGTTGCAAACGTTTAAATTTAAAAATATCGGAGTCGCATAATAAATATGTGTCAGGTGTAGGGGACGTCAATAGTCCTATTGTAGGGACGACCTGCCTGACCATCCGTTCGCGAATAAATGATTCGGTCAGATATACGATTCAACCTGTGGTCGTGAATAATATTACTAGTGAACTACCGATCGCGAAAGTGAACACGGCTCGGTTAAATTATTTAAATAATATTATTTTAGCGGATTGTAATTATCATACTCCGGGTAGTATCGACTTGATTATAGGTGGCGATTTGTTCGCGCGCATTCTGCGTCCGGATACAATATCACGTGACGCCGGTGAGCCCGTCGCTGTCGAGACCTCATTAGGTTATATAATTATAGGTCAAGCTCCCGTTATTGAACCCGTGTGTAATACCATCCATACTCTTTTCACTTTAGATGAACCGGTCGAAAATCGCCTGAATCGATTTTTTGAGTTGGAGGAGGTACCGAATGTACTTTGCCTATCTAAAGACGATGAAAATTGTGAGAAATATTATAACGAAACTACGCGTCGTACGTCGAATGGACAATATGTAGTGTCGTTACCATTTAAATGTGAACCGTCACTTTTAGGCGATTCAATGCGGTCAGCTGAGCGTAGGTATTTAACATTGGAGCGTAAATTATTGGCTCATCAATCGTTAAAGGAACAATATGATTCCGTATTTTCAGAATATTTACAAAAGGGTTATATGCGTCCGGTTGGTACTATTAGTGAGGTAGGTTATAATAATGATCAATACGTAATTCCTCATCATGCCGTAGTACGTCATGATAAAAGTACCACCAAGTTGCGCGTGGTGTTAGATGCCAGCAATACTACCAGTTCCGGAAAATCGTTAAATGATTTATTGTACACTGGTCCTAATTTACAAAATAATATTTTTGATATTATTTTGAAGTTCCGTTTATTACCTATCGCGATAAGCGCTGATATAAGACAAATGTACTTAAGAATTCATGTCGATAATGATGATTTAAAATATCAACGAATATTATATCGATTCAACTCTAATGAGCCGTTAATCGTATACGAAATAACTCGAGTGCCGTTCGGTCTGCGTTGTAGTCCGTACCTAGCTATGCGTACCGTGGTGCGTCGGTTAGTAGAGGACGAGCGGGACAAGTACCCCGCGGCCGCCGCGGTAGCCGAGACTGAGCTATACATGGACGATCTGGCTACAAGTTGTCAATCGGATAAAAGGGCGATCGACCTTGCGACCCAACTTATAAAGTTATTCGAAACGGCCGGTTTTGAGTTAGTTAAATTCGCTAGTAACTCGCGGAAAGTAATGTCTAGTATTCCATCGACGCATCGTGTTAGTGAAGCGGTCGAGTTCAGCCCCGACAATCAATTAAAGGTTTTAGGGCTTTTATGGCTACCCGCGGAGGACGTTTTCACTTTTATTATTAACATACAACCTCAAGAGTGTACAAAGCGCAAAATACTGTCCACGATTGCTCGGCTGTGGGACGTTATGGGCTATGTGGCTCCAGTGACGCTTTTAGCAAAATTAATAATTAAATCTTTATGGGAAAATAATGTCAATTGGGACGAATCCCCGCCCTCGAATATAATTTCATTGTGGCAAACTATAGAATCGGAACTTCACCTTTTACAATCTATTAAATTACCACGACACGTAAGCTTAAATAATAATGATTGTGTTATATCAATAATAGGCTTTGCGGACGCCTCAGAACGAGCGTACGGTGGTGTGGTATATTTACATGTTTATTTTCCTAACGATAATCGTTCGGTAATGAATTTATTATGTGCTAAGTCCAGAGTGGCCCCCTCTAAAACGGTAGTTACGCTCGCTAGAATGGAATTGTGTGCTAATGTTATACTAGCTAAGTTAATGCGTATAGTTCTAAATAACTATTCGTCGCGGTGTAAGATAACAAACACGTTCGCGTTTACAGATAGTAAGGTAGCACTCGCGTGGATAGTTTCTAATCCTAATCGATGGCAAACTTTTGTCGCAAATAGGGTTGCCATGATTCAGAATGACTTACACCCTCGGCATTTTCGTCATATTAGTGGAAAGGACAATCCCGCGGATTGTTTATCTAGGGGTCTCACTCCTTCTCAGTTAATCGAACATCCACTTTGGTTTCACGGACCGCCATATGCGCAACTACCCGTCTCCGACTGGCCGATATTAGAAGTTGATACAACTGATTTTAACGATTTAAATTTACCTGAGGAGAAAGTTAATGTCCTTAGTGCTACAATTAAGGCTCCTAGTACCTTACCTATTTTTTACGAATTAGCTACTCGTGTCTCTTCGTGGCATAAATTACTCCGAATAGTAATATATGTACTTCGGTTCACTAAGATATTACCGAAACAATTTAGTGTTTCGCATTTAGACATTGCGGAAGAAATGGTAATTAAAGACTTACAATTAGTGCACTTCCCGAGTGAAATAAAAACTGCCCAAAATGGTGGTAAGCTACCGCCGTCTTTATTAAAATTAAATGCATTTTTACGCGACGGTATACTTCGTGTGGGTGGAAGGTTGCGTTATTCCGATTTAGATTACGATAGTAAACACCCTATATTGCTTCCTAGCAAGGATCACATAGTCAATTTAATTATTGTCTATTATCATCGTCGGTACCTTCATACTGGTCCTCAATTATTAATGTCATTAATAAGACAAAAATATTGGATTTTGTCCGCGCGTAATATCGTTTGTAAGCGAGTACAAAATTGCGTCACGTGCTTCAAAGCTAACCCTAAGCCCGCGACACCGCCGCTGATGGCAGATTTACCCGCCTACAGAGTACAACAAGCTAAAGCATTTGGCTGCACCGGCTTAGACTACTGTGGACCGCTCGCAGTGCTGCCCTACCGGCGCAGAGGAGTACATAGTATTAAGGCGTATTTATGCTTATTCATATGTCTGGCTACTAAAGCCGTTCATTTGGAACTCGCTTCAGATTTGTCTACGGACGCTTTTTTAAATGCTTTTAAAAGATTCATATCGCGTCGCGGCCCCATCTCGACTCTTTACTCGGATAACGGCACCAATTTCATAGGAGCCAATTCCTACTTAAATAATATGTATCGCCTGTTAGATTCCGAGCAGTATAAGGATAAATTCGCTAATGAATTAAGAGATAACCACATTGAGTGGAAATTTAATCCAGCGTCCGCCCCCCACTTCGGTGGTATTTGGGAGGGTAACATTAGGAGTGTCAAAAGTCACCTGTCAAAAATTGTAGGGACTCAATTATTAACTTTCGAAGAGATGACAACTGTTATCGCTCAGATTGAGGCTATTCTCAATTCAAGGCCACTATCTGTACTTAGTAGTGATCCTTCAGAGCCTCAGGCGCTCACACCCGCTCATTTTCTGGTCATGACGCCCTTAAAATCCCTGCCATCCGAAGATGTCAGCACGGAAAAGATAACGCTATTACAGCGAAAACGCATTGTTGATCACCTCGTGCAATGCTTCTGGAAGCGGTGGAAGGTGGAATACCTTAACACCTTGCAAACTAGAGCGAAGTGGCTCACACCGAGCTCTCCCGTGCGCGAGGGCACTATTGTCTTACTGCAATCAGAAAATAGTGCTCCCCTAAATTGGCCGTTAGGCATAATCGAACGTACTTTTCCTGGGAGGGACGGAATATCCCGCGTCGTCGACGTTAGAACTAAGTCCGGTGTATATCGCAGACCGGTTGTGAAGGTCATTCCGCTTCCCAATCAATAATTTAACTTAATTTTCATACAGTCCACTTCTTAATAATAAACAAATAAAATACTTAATAAAATTAAAATAATTAAATAAATAAGCTAATCTAAGTCTAAAGTTCTAATAGCTATGTATACCTAGTAGTTTTAGGTTAAGTTTGAAGGATTACATCCTGTCAACCCGGGGGGGATGTTAACGCCACAATAAGGCAATAAATAATTCATTTTTTATTATTATAATAATATACATAAGTACCTAATCAATCTTAATAGATAGTGTGACACGGAGCGACGAAATGCTTCCTATCCTTGTCTTTCTTATGACCCTATCTATTGCCATCTCGCTCCATTTCCGCATCCTTAATGGCAAATACAGTGAGAAGAAACAACCGCCGGCACGGCGCCAGTATCCTGATTGTTGACGTGCGCGCGCGACCGAAAATTAATTACTCATACATTATTGTTCCAAATATCGGTGAAAACTCAAAATTATAGTTTCTACGAAATCACAGTGTCCGACAGTGTCCACCAGCTGTTTGGGAGCTCCCGAAACCACTTCGTTCCAGGACTTTTGGTAAGCTGCAAAATTTGCCTTCCATTTTTATTTTCCTTGTTCCTAGCAATTAGCCGCCACTGTGTCCCAAAACTAATCATCGAAAAATCTATTAAACTCTTTAAAGCAACCCGCGCCTACAATAGGTGATTTTAACCTTAGCACTATTAACTGGAGCATGTTGAGCGAGTCTTCTGCTGTTCATCCTATGTCGAGTATGGGAGATAAACTGATAGATTTCTTGAATGTTAACAATTTGACACAACATAATACAGTTTTAAATGGGTCAGAAAAAATTTTGGACTTAGTTATATCTACTTATGAATCTATTAAAGTGTGTGAATCTCAAAGTATTCTTAGCAAAATTGATAAACTCCATCCCCCTCTTGATATTGAAATAGTCCTAAAAAATGATCCAAAACTACCATATAATCTTGAAAACCGTAAGTACGACTTCTACAAAGCTAACTATGAAGACATATGTGATCAATTAGACACCTACAATTGGGATGCTATACTCAATGGTTTTAACGACGTTAATAAAGCTACTGAGGTTTTCTATGAAATTATTAAAAACATTATTGAACGATTTGTACCACTTAAAAAGACAAAAAACAACAATTACCCACCATGGTTTACAAAAAAAAATAATTAGAATGTTGAATGAAAAATATAAATTAAGAATGAAAATTAAAAAATACGCAAACCCGCTTGACAAATATGATTATGAGTTGTTGGATACACGGTGCAATCGTCTGGCTGCTGAAAACTATAAAAATTACTTAAGTGCAATTGAGACCAACATTAAAAAAATCCAAAGCTATACTGGTCGTTTGTTAAAGCCAAACGCGGTGGTCGCGGTTCTTATCCAGCTACAATGACAAATGGTATCAAAAGTACGTCGGATGGTACTGAAATCTGCGAGCTTTTCGTTTCACAGTTTGAATCCGTTTATATAAATAAGAACGATGATGGTAACTTCAGTACTGCTGACTCACACATGTTACTGCAAGTGGATATTAACAGTCAAGCTTTTATATTATCTGCAATTAAGGATGAAGACTTGGTGAAAAAACTTAAAGGTTTAGATGTTACAAAAGGAGCAGGACCAGACGGCATTCCACCTGTCTTTGTGACGAGATGCGCTGAACAACTGGTAAGGCCGCTGTTAATTATTTTTAATTTGTCTTTGCGTACCGGGGTTTTCCCTGAATTATGGAAAATTGCCAAAGTAGTCCCTGTGTACAAATCGGATGCTAAAGAGCTAACAAAGAATTACAGACCCATATCAATATTGTCTATTTTCGCTAAAATATTGGAATCGTTGATATGCCCCTATATACAAAACCACCTAAAACCGTTCCTATCTGAGAAACAACATGGTTTCATACAAGCAAGATCAACCAGCACAAATTTAACTAGTTTTGTTGAAATGATAACAGCTGCCCTCGACTCAAGTAAGCAGGTCGATGTCATCTACTCGGATTTCAGTAAGGCCTTCGATTGTGTTCCTCACCAAATCTTAATTCGAAAATTATTAGCTTACGGATTTACTGCTAATACATTGAACTGGTTGGAATCATACTTGATCAATAGGACATTCTTTGTAGTAGTTAATGGTTTTCAATCAAAAACGCGGAATATTGGATCTGGTGTTCCACAAGGCTCCCATTCAGCCCCAATCCTGTTCAATGTGTTTGTAAACGAAATTCCGGAGTGCTTAGAGTTCTCAGAATCTTATATGTATGCTGACGACTTGAAATTCTGCAGAGTAATTGACTCAACAGAGGACTGTATTAGTCTACAGCATGATATCGACAACCTTGTGCATTGGTGTACCAAGAACCAAATGACCCTCAATGCCTCTAAATGTTTTCATGTTAAGTTCTCGCGTAAAAACACGTTGATTCCATGGGACTATCATGTTGGGGATTCGACGATACAAGAGGTAGATCAAATAAAAGATCTAGGTGTTACTCTCGATAGGAAGCTAACATTTCTACCACATATAGATAATGTCATAAGGCGATCTTCTAAAATGTTGGGGTTTGTTATTAGAACTGCCAGGGTATTTCGGGACAATGGTGTCAAAATTCAATTATATAATAGTTTAGTACGAAGTACTCTCGAATACGCCAGTACCGTCTGGAGACCACACTACGCTACACACATGTTGCGACTGGAGCGAGTACAAAAAAGATTTTTGTGGCATTTGGCATTCTCTAATGGTATCGCAAAAGCAATGAAGAGAACCCCATATGCTGACCGGCTTCGACACTTTAAAATGGTATCGTTATCGTCTCGTTACGATATCGCCGACATTAGTTTTACTTGGAAAGTTTTAAACGGTAAAATTGACTGTCCATCGCTCCTGTCACTGTTTAAGTACAGAGCTCCTAAAAGATACCCCCGCACCGTGATTACACCATTGTGCCCTCCCCTTCGCAGAACTGCTTATGGCACCAATTCACCCGTTCCACGACTTTGTAAGCTTACTAATAAATTTAGCGACATATTTGAGGTGCATGGTGACTCGCTTAACTATGTTCGCAAAGCAGTAGCTCAATTTAATGAGAAATAATGGCCTAACTAATCATTATATTATAAAAATTAAAATTATCACACCTTTTAATATATATATATATATATTAAAAAATTTTTTAAGAAATATATATATATATATATAATATATATATATATATATATATATATATACAGGGTCACTGGAAATATGACGTATTCCTGCTAAGGGGTTATAGGTGAGGTCAAAACAAATATTTTTTGTCATATGACTTTTTCTCAAAAAATTAATAGTTTTTGAGTTAATTGAAATTAAGTATTTTTTTACCAAAAGTACGTTTTCAGACACAAAAATTTAAAATAAAAGATAACTACTCCTTCGATTCCGGATTTTTTACTATTTTGGGATAGAAAACAATCTGAGTGTTGATAATAAATAATATTTTTTTTCATAAAATACAGGTGTTTATAAAAAAATCAATCCTTAAATGCATTTATTTTTTATTTTTCTTCATATTTTTTAGAAATAGCATCAAATATCTATAAAAAAATCCTAGTAACTAAGCGTGCATAATATTTTAAAAACATCACCTTCTATTCAGCTTTCAGTTGAGGTATAAAACTTAATAACAACTTAAATAAAAAATGAGAAATTTAGACTTAACTAAATAGCAGCCCCATTTCATGTAGCAAAAATTTCCTACTTCAAGCGCTTGGAAGGTGGCCGTATTATCCTACTTATATCATAAATGTGAAAGTTTGCTTGTTTGGATGATTGCTAATCAATCACGCAAAACGGCTGAACGGATTTAGATGAAATTTGGCACACAGATAGTTTATAAGCCGGAATAAAACATAGGAGGATACTATTATCTT
Source organism: Agriphila geniculea (assembly GCA_943789525.1). Classification (NCBI taxonomy): domain Eukaryota; kingdom Metazoa; phylum Arthropoda; class Insecta; order Lepidoptera; family Crambidae; genus Agriphila; species Agriphila geniculea. The sequence goes on along the minus strand of OX038875.1, from coordinate 27,833,060 downwards.
GGTTAAGGGTTCCCTAGGGATTTTCTCGAATGTAAATGCGAATGCAGTCGCGGGCGGAAACTAGTTTGCCATAAATGGTCGTATTTACTAAAAATACTTTCATCCGAGTGAGTTTGAGACAGGATTATTTTCCGCCGATGAGTCAAAATTTTATACAAACTGTGTCACAAATAACCATGCATATCAGCTATTTTTAATGCCCCGCTGCTGGGGAACTGGCCTACCTTTTGGCTTGTGGATGGATAAAGTGGACGGGCCATACCCACCACGTGGACCCAATGTGGATTGGTCAGTGTTAACGACTGTAAATGCAGACAGAACCAAGGGCTCAATGTAAGGTACATGGAGTTAACACCGACCAATCCGCATTGGGCCCACGTGGTGCGTTATGGCCCGTCCGCTTTATCCCAAAAGGAAGGGAAGGCTGTTCCCCAGCACCGGGGAACGTCATTAAAAATGGCTGATATGCATGGTTATTTTTGATGCTGTCTGTATAAAATTTTGACTCATCGGCGGAAAATAATTCTGTTTCAAACTCACTCGGACGAAAGTATTTTTAGTAAGCACGATCATTTATGGCAAACTAGCCTCCGCCCGCGACTTTGTCTGCAATTACATTCGAGAAAATCCCTAGGGAACCCTTAACCAAGATAATAGTATCCTCCTATGTTTAAATCCTGTTTATAAACTGTCTGTGTGCCAAATTTCATCCAAATCCGTTTAGTCGTTTTGCGTGATTGATTAACAATCATCCAAACAAGCAAACTTTCACATTTATGATATAAGTAGGATAATACGGCCACCTTCCAAGCGCTCGAAGTAGGAAATTTTTGCTACATTAAATGGGACTGCTATTTAGTTAAGTCTTAATTTCTCATTTTTTATTTAAGTTATTATTAAGTTCTATACCTCAACTGAAAGCTGAATAGATGGTGATGTTTTTAAAATATTATGCACGCTTAGTTACTAGGATTTTTTTTAAGATATTTGATGCTATTTCTAAAAAATCTGAAAAAAATAAAAAAATAAATGCATTTAAGGATTGTTTTTTTTATAAACACCTGTACTTTTTGTAATTTTTTTTATTCATTATCAACACTTAGATTGTTTTCTATCGCAAAATAATGAAAAAACCGGAATCGAATGAGTAGTTATCTTTTATTTTAAATTTTTGTGTCTGAAAACGTACTTTTGGTAAAAAAATACTTAATTTCAATTAACTCAAAAACTATTAATTTTTTGAGAAAAAGTCATATGACAAAAAATATTTGTTTTGACCTCATCTATATCCCCTTAGCAGGAATACGTCATATTTCCAGTGACCCTGTATATATATATATATATTTCTTAAAAAAATTGTTTAAGGATACGTAATTTTTGAATGTTGTATTTGCCTATAATTGTTTGTTACATATAGCTCATAATTAATAATCTAAGAACTCTAAGTGTTGTAATAATGTACTCAAACGTTGGTGAATCTGAAATAAATAAAATAAAAAAATAAAAAAAAATATCTAGAAATGATTATATTTGAAATTAATATGTGATTCCCAAAATAATATTTTAATACTCGATTTTTTTTTATTTACTGCAATAGAGCTTATATTAATTCGCAGGTCTCAAACATTTTATGGCTCGAAATAAAAGCATATATAGAGCAATGTTTTTAATAATATTTGGCTACTTTTTATTATCCTACCATTTTTAACAGAGATTTATTAACAAAAATAGATCTAAAAAACAATACAAATCACCTTTGAAGAAATACACAAATAAAAAACCGCCCAAGTGCGAGTCGAGCTCGCGCACGAAGGGTTCCGTATCAAAAAACGGCAAAAAATCACGTTTGTTGTATAGGAGCCCCCCCTTAAATATTTATATTATTCTGTTTTTAGTATTTGTTGTTATAGCGACAACAGAAATACATCATCTTTGAAAATTTCAACTACTAGCTATCACGGTTCATGAGATACAGCCTGGTGATAGACAGACAGACAGACAGACGGACAGCGGAGTCTTAGTAATATGGTCCCGTTTTTACCCTTTGGGTACGGAACCCTAAAAATATGTAAACAGAAAATTTTTAAATCAATCAGCACACCATCAGGAAACGCTAAAAAGTCAAAACTTATTTATGAATTTTATCGTGGAGCGGAAACAGAAGTTGCGTGAAAAATTATGTTTTGGTGGTAATGTGATTGACATTTTTAATCAAAAACAAAGTTGCGCGACTGGTCATGAGATGTATATGTTTTAAGGTTTTAACTGTCAAGTGTACGGAAGTTGAATTTTGATGTTTACAGAAAAGAACTGCATGTTTTTCATGCTACCTAAAAAGCATGAAAGATAGAAAAGTAGCAGCTTTATAGCTTAGCTACAATATTTTTCATAAAAGTTAGAAAAAAAAGTAACTGGACATGCTGCAGATGGAAGGAGAACGAAAAGATTGATATACTTAGATGATTCATGTCATCTCTGCCATCTGCATAGTTTGACGGACAGTCAGTAGACAATAGTCTTAACAATCCCTTTATCATAAAAATAAAGTAGGTATCTTACATTTATTTGATTCATATTGCTACTTTCTTCAAGTATAGACAAAATGTAATATAACTCTTCTCCGTTTACAGACAAAGTAAAACTTATACTATACCCAAAGCGCCAACAAAGTGATACTCAAAACGATTTTATTAAAATCTCTTCAGCCAAGATATTACAATTTTCCCTGACGAAAAGATGACAACAAAATTTTTCGTCAATACATTCAAAGAATTTGATATCCGTAGTACAATGAAGATCTTAAGGATGATTACTAAGAAAATATTTATAATACCGTATGGATTGTAATTTGTTTCCTCGAATGTTTTGCTTTTGATTACAAAATAAATGCCAATTTATGTTTTTGGTATGTCATTGCCATGATAAAACCACGAAGCCTGGTCAGAGCGTTGTAATTTTATGGCAAAACTAATTTATTCCATAACAAAGAACATTCTGTAAATTATAATTATATTGAAAGTTGCTTACGTTATCTTTTGATTATAAGTATCCTTCTTAAAAAACTATCAGCGTTACTACAAAAAAATACGGTTAAGAAAAGATACTTAAATACGTTTATTACAAACGAGGTCCATATTATAAGTTTATAACTTAAAATAATCGTAAAATTTTAAAAGCTCTAAATCATACAAATTAAAAATTCAAATAAAATTAAAATCATAAAATTAGGTTTAAAAACGTACAATATTTAATTTAATCAAATCAAAATTAATTTAAATTTAAAAGTGACAGCAGCGGCTGTCAAACTCTCTCATTACAGAATAAAAAAATATATTATGTTCTCATTTCATGTCAAAAAAAATTCATGAGCTTTTATACACATGAAAACTTTAACCTTCGAACCTTGATCTCGATTAATTTATTAAAACTCGGGATTAACGGTGTACTTTAAAAATGTTACGGCATCAATCATTGTTCCTTGGCGGGAGAAGTGAAATGGTGCTGTAGAGTTATCGATATTTATATCGATAAAGCTATAATATTTAATTTGTTCGTACGCCAATGAAAAAGGTATATTAATAAAACTAGTTCTACGAATATAGACTAGGGGCCGTACCGGCTAACGAATCGATTATCTAAAAGTCTGCTGGGTTTCAAATTAAAACAGATAAATCGAGCCCCAATTGGGCCAAAATGGCGAACCCCAATTCATGATGTCACACGAACATCGTTATCTTCCAAATTACGTCAACAGAAAGTACAAGACGAAATTCCTTACTTTGATTTTTCTGTTTTAAGTTGAAACCCAGCAGACTTTTCGATAATCGATTCGTTAGCCGGTATGGCCCCAGTTAAAATTTGTAGTTCATTTTTGAGTTTATAACTTACTGACTTTTTTATGATTGCTCAGTCAACGTTCAACAAAATATAATTTTTGAGATGTAACTGTAACGTTCTTACGTAGTTACTATATATTATGTAGTTAGGACCCTTAACCAAGTTTTCGTGCATTTTACTTTCAAGCCATTAAATGTTGTACACGTATAAGATATCTGGTTGTGCTATCAAATTGAAATAAGACACCTTTACGAATTAAAAATAAGATGACAACGTGATCTCATATGTATTATTTTAGGTATTGTTGTAATGTGATTTAGTTTCCTGTCTGTTTTTAGTTTCCTGATGTTCTGGCCCCTATCCAAGATTTGTGTCCCTCTTTTTAAAGTAATTTCTATCGATATAATAAACATATTTAATTCACAACACTAAAAGGTACACTGACTTCATTGGGGAGTGAGGTCCCCCATTGTTCGCGGGTTCCGTGAAATATTTTAACACCATAAATAAATTAACATCTAGCAGGATATTACAAGTGTTTGTTATCCGAAGCGAGCTGTTATTACTCCAATGGATTTATTTTAGCTCGATGGAGTTTAGATGTTTCCGTCTAAATAAAGGTAGGTTACTACATTAAGTACTGCTCTTTTTCGTGTCCAATGTTTTCTTATAAATTAATAATTCTGCAAATTGTTCGTAGCCTCTGCATTTGAACTAAGGAATCGGAAAACATTTTTAGACCCTTATTGTTTAGGCTTTAACTAAAATTTTGGTCACCCATCCCAATTTTAACCATTATTATTATTTGAGTGATAGGGGCTATGCAGCTCAGATAAAGCTGTAGCCACTGCGACATAAAAGCTCTATTGTAACTCGCCACCTAAAATATAGTAACCCTTTAAGCCCAGCGGCTTCTAAGAAGTCTTGTATCTTCCTGGTTTTAAGAGTTTTTATTTCCTCCGGGTTGATTACGTGTCGCCCCAGATGGATACTACACCTGTGGATTAGGGGTCCACAATCACATGAGAGGTACTTGGGCTTCCTGCTCTCCATTACAATATCTGCAGACGTCAGTATCACACAATGTAATATGTAATAGGTGTCTGTTTAGTTTGCAGTGTCCGGTTAAGGCTCTAGCAGTCACGCTAACGTTCGATCTACTTAACTGTATAATTTTAACCATACCAAAGCTCTTTAATTTGATAAACACCTGCGTGTCTACCGTCTAAAAATACTGAAGTTCATGTAAACTTTAATTTCACGATTTGATGTGATACATTGCTAATTATTTTTGGCACAAATGAAAACTTACCAAAGAAAAGTAAATGTATCACATTCATCTGTCAAATTAAAGAGCTATTACTATAGCAATGTAAGTTAGGCGGTAGAGCCCCTGTTCATTAAAGACATATTTCCAATCATACTACACAAACTAATTCACCAACTAATTGTTGGAAGTAACACGAGCAAAGATATGAGACGAGATTTAATTACTCAAGTTTGCCCAAAATATTGTCTTCATTAAGGCTTTGCCCTTTCAAACCAGTTTTATTTGAAAAGTTTCCATGTAATTTCGGGAACTTAGTTAGCCTATTAACAGTTTCATTTCTGAAGTACCTATCCTACGTTTGTGTTGTTTTGGCGTGCTTAGCTATTGAGCGTAACTTCCAAAGTTATTCTTTGATAAATTTTGATATGTATTTAAGGGGATTATTAAATAAGTTTGTTATTTGATTTCTCTAACCGTGCAGTGAGTTATTAGAGCTAAGTGGTTAATAAGTAATATTAGTGTATGATGTTATCAGTCAATATTAATTCTCTTTGCGTTAAGCGCGCTTACATAATAGGTACCTATACTGAAGTATGTACTATGGGCGACAGCGTGGCTTAATCAGTTAGCAACAAAATTCGTGTGCGCGCGTATCGCCCCTGCATGAACTAAATGTAATGCTGTGACGGCGCGGCGTACAAGCGATTTTAGCCTTAGAAGTGGTTAATCGACGCTGTTACCCATAGAACCAAATTAAGATTAAGATTGGAAGAAAAAATGACGAAAAATTGTAATTCCTAGCAAATTGAACGTCATGGTAATAAGGGCCACTAATCGAAGACTAACCTTGGCATATTATAGTGATGATCTGTATGACGTTGATGGCGAAGCTCTTGCAGGGCCCCCGTCTGCCGCCCATGGTCCCAGCGGTGGCATCACCAGTCGAGACAGTTCGCGCGCGGGAACTGAACCCACTCACCACTCACTGCCATTCAGCTTCTGGAACAATATGTTATTTTTTTATCAAAAAATTCAAAATTCAAATTCATTTATTCAGTCTAGGCTGTTACAAGCACTTGTGAATGTCATAGAAGCTATCGGTTCGCAAACCCTAAGCGGGAGATCTTGTAACGAGAAGAACTGGCAAAAAACTCGTCAAGGGCTGATTTTTCCTCCCTGTATATTTCATACAGAGTCGTCAACATTGAAAAATGACCTCCACATTTAAAGTGAGGTCATTTTCTATCACAATAACTTACAAAAGTTTACACGCAATGGGTAGACTCAACGAATCAGTGCTTGGCTTTCATCTCATCCGATATTAAGTGACGTTATCGTCACTTAACATCAGTTAAGATGAATCTTATTACCGAACCGAACTGGTTAAAATGTAAATGTTAAACGTAACCGGTACCCAAAGGACAGGCTTAGCCTATTGTGGGGCCATTAGATATAATTAAAATTGTACCACATTTCTGTTAATAAACACATTTTTTTATTACTTTCGAAAGTAGAAGCGCTCGACACTCAGATTTTTTAACCACTGAGGACAGTTAGTTGTAAATAACTGCTGAAACACTATAATGTTAAATTGTTGTAATAATATTATGAAATGTTATTTGTGGATAAAAAATTATAATATCTTCAAGTATTTGATAGAAAATCATACTGAGACGCTTATCTACGGTTCCGAAATATTATGCTTAAGGGCATAACCATCATTTGGCAACAAAATAAGTTATGCGTTTCATTGGGAAACTAATCAAAATCGTTTTCACAACAGCAAGATACTAAAGTAAATAATAAACTCTGACATTATTTGTCGCAAAGTCAATAGATAGACACAGTATAATAAATAACGTCTCTCCGATATATCACGGTGTTATCACTTATCAGCCATACCCACATTAGGAGACGGACGCGCATTAGTCTAAATCGGTAGACTGTGGACTACGATCGATACTACCTAGCTAACTGAGGCACTGGGCCCTTATTAGTTTCGAAAAGGGAAATTGATAGAAGTTATAGAATAATTTGTTTATTAAAGTACGATATTGTTTAACTCAGAACTTTATGTTTTGTAGTAAAAGTAGGAAATGTTTCCTATGAAAAGACTTTTTGTTCTCTTAGAACGAAATTGTAATACATCCGACATCAGGCATTTTTAATGTCTCACTGCTGGGGCACAGGCCTTCCTTATACGCGGGCATTCGGGCCCAAAGCGGAGTGTTGGGTGTTAACGACTGCAAAATCAGCTGGGAGCAACAGCGTAACGTGCCTTCCGAAGCACGGAAGAACTCGAGATAATAAATTTTAGGTCAACTTTGCCATGAGCGACCCTCGTGAAAGTTGCTTACCCTTCGCAATCGCAGGGCCAGGCGCTAAACTACTGCGCCAGCAAGCTCCTCAATACCTACATTAAAATTTAAGATTGTTTATCTATTTAAATTATAAACGTATCAATATCTTCCTATTAAAAATACACCATAAATGGCACGCACCTCATTACCTATAAAAATCTTATTCGTTCTGTATTTTTTGCAGTTTCAATAATTTAATTTTTTCCATTACATACAACGTAACAGCATTAACTTATAATCTAAAATCATTTGAGCAAATAATTGTTCCCTAATTGACGTTGTAATAAAATCAGAGAATTTTAAGAATAAGTGATATGAAATATTATAGAGCCAATTCGGCATATCAAAACATTCTTCAAAGAGATAATAAGATAATAAAATCACATTTCAATAAATTTTCTAAATGAACACATTTTATAAGATAAAATCCATTCAATAAACTGAAGGTCGATCGAAAGTGAACGACGAACGATTCAATCAAACGAGGTTAGTGATCATGTATACAGGGTGTCCCAAAACTATGCCACACGAAGGGAAAATACCTAAAATATTGAAGATGGGAAATTTTACTGAAAAAGACTTCATTTTGTTTTTAAAAATAATTGGAACTGCATTCAAAGATTTTTGAAAAATTGCCTGCCTTAACCAGGAATCAAACCCACCGAAAACGAAAAAATTTTTAAATTTATTTTTATGATACCAATCGAAAGGTTTACTCATAAGGATTATTTTTTCTTAAATGACACAATATTTTAAACAAAAGGAAGACCATGAAAGGATCATGCCGCATTCTGGGCCATGATGCACATTAACCATACATATCTGTGACACACTGATGTCATGTCAAAAAGAGGTAGATAACATAATGTCATATAATAGGAAAATGTTACCCCAAACGGCTCCTTGAGATTGAGATTTCTCTTTTTTCCCGCATTATATTTTAATGATATTCTTCCCACGCAATTACTATAAAATTACTATAGTATTTTGGTAATTTCATCAAAGCGCATCATGGCCTAGCTTGTATAGTAAAATCGGCATAATCCTTTAACATTTAAATTCTAATTATTTCGGATTGTATCAATTTGCATCAAAACTTATGCGATTGAAAAAAAATATCTTTGAATGCAGTTCCGTTTCTTTTTAAAAACAAAATGAAGTCTTATTTCAGTAAAAACTCCTATCTTCAATATTTAATACTTTCCCTCCATGTGGCAAAGTTTTGGGACACCTTGTATAGTTAGAGCATAGACTAACTAAGCTATCATTAATCTAATGGTTAATAAGCTTCTTGTAAACGTCTTGGAACATTTATCATGAGATCAAACACCTACAGTTTAATTAACAGAGCACGTAGATGATATTAAGGGCGCATCGTGAGTCCACTAGCGCCGCCGCCAATCAAGAAAAAATCATTACAATGAAATAATGTTTATTAAAGTTATGAAAAATAAATACAGAGTGTTTCATAATAGCCCGTGAAATTTCGTTTTTAGGGTTCCGTACCCAAAGGGTAAAAACGGGACCCTATTACTAAGATTCCGCTGTCCGTCTGTCTGTCTGTCTGTCACCAGGCTGTATTTCATGAACCGTGATAGCTAGACAGTTGAAATGTTTACAGATTATGTATTTCAGTTGCCGCTATAACAACAAATACTAAAAACAGAAAAAAATAAATATTTTAGGGGGGCTCCCATACAACAAACGTGAATTTTTTGCTGTTTTTGCTCTATGTTAATAACGACAACAGGTAGACAGTTGAAAATTTCACAAATGAGTTATTTCTGTTGCCGCTATAACAAAAAATACTAAAAACAGTATTAAATAAATAAATAAATATAAAATACAACAAACGTGATTTTTTTACCGTTTTTTGGTACGGAACCCGTCGTGCGCGAGTCTGATTCGCACTTGGCTGGTTTTTTTATTAGGGTTCCGTACCAAAATGGTAAAAAAGGAACCCTTATGGTGTGATTCAGTCTGTCTGTCTGTCTGTCTGTCACAACTGGATATCTCGAGAACTACTAATGGTATCAACTTGAAATTTAGAATAGTTTGAGATGACATTTGCCCAACCATTTTGCAAATAAGAAATAAATAAAAAGGGGGTCTTAAAAATTTGAAGTGAGGTGACTAGGGCATGTGGGGTGTCATATGAAAGAGCGTTGTTTGTACGTTTTCAATCATGTTTTCTTTTTGTTTTAAGCCACATAGTTTTTGATTTATAATGAAAAATGTAAAAAAAAATACCGTTCCCCCCCTTATCTCCGAAGTTTGCAAAGAGAAAAATCTGAAATCATTCTATGTGATAGCAGTTTATATAAAGATTACAGGAAAAATAAAACGATGTCTCAATATAGCACAATGTTTTAGAAATTAACAAATTTCTAAAAAAGTTAACATTAGTTCAACTATCGGTCAAGAGATGGCGCTGACCTAAAACTGCAGTACTAATTTTATTATTCTACTCTGCAGTGTGGTTTAATGGTGCAATTATGTTGGTACGGAACCCTCGGTGCGCGAGTCTGATTCGCTCTTGACCGGTTTTATTTGTATGGAAAACTGCAAAGTGACAACTCTAGACGCAATTAGGCTATTGTTTTCTGTACCGTATTGCGACCTTCGGTATAAAGGTTTGATGACTGTCGTGGTCTAAGTTTAGAAATTACTAAGGACTTTGAAAATAATACATATTTGTGCGTTGAAAATGTACAACGATCGAGGAGAGAGGGCGAGGAACAATGTATTGTTACCAATGGCAGCGCCCCAGGGGCTAATTGTCTAATTTCAAAATCTATCGCAATCACTTTCAGGATGTGATACATTGATGCTTCTTTTTGGCACAAATAAAAACATACCAAAGAAAATGCAGCAATGTGTCACATCTATCTGTCAAATGAAAGCGATTGCGATAGATTTTGAAAATGGGGAAGGCAACTGTCAAAATGGCGCTGCGTACGCTTGTTCCAAAAGAGCTATGAAAACAAAGGACTTTTACTTTAAAAAATCGTGTTTTTTAGCTTTATAATGATTAAATTCTGTGTAATAGGCTTTAAAAATATTGGCACATACAAATTTCCGAAAAATCTTGATATAGAAAAAATTGATAAATAAGAATAAGAATAAAAACATCTTAATTTGGCTTTCAATTCCGGCATTTGCATTGTAGAATAGTCTTTTATATCCATTTTGGGTCCATGGGTCTTTTTCGGTAAAAAAATACACCAAAATAAACACCTATTTCCCATACATTTTGTTCTGAACGTCTACTGTCTTAGGAACAAAGCGTAGGTACGCAGCGACATCTACAATTAGCTTTGCGTTGCCAACCCCATTAGACAATAAGGAGGCCGCGGCCGGTTCGATTCCCACGTCATGCAGCGCGACGGTGATTGGGTGAAGAAGATTTGCGTTTCGTTCTTGCTTCTAATCCTCAACATTTCGATAATCCCAACCATCCCAATAATGAACAATTGCTAAATACAACTTAGGTTTAGATCTAGGGTTGCCACTATGCAGTTTAACATTTTAAAAAGTGTAATTTTTAAAAAGGGGTTGTTTTCAGGCGTTACAATATTTTTTCAGTGTTATATGGTATGTGCCATATTCAACAAGTATCCAGATTGCAACCACACAAATACATTTAAAGCAGGAAAAAACGCACACAAATATAGATTTTGTATAACTAATTAGTACTTACTAGTTTTTGTTTTGTTTTGCTACTAATTAATTAAGGCTCATTATCGGTTGCTTCGATTGTCCTTATCAAGGCTATAAATGTAACTCAGAGTTTTTATCTGGGCCTTAACCCGCATTTGGATCTTGGCTCCCTGTGAGTCACATAATTCTTCTGTGTTTATTGTGAGTTAAATTCATATTTGTTTACCAAAGCCATTGAATATAATATTTATTAGATCGCTAAATAGGTGTTAAGAAGTTCAAATAAAACAAACAGTATTGGACATTAGTTTAAGATTATTAAAAGTTAATCACCATACTGCTAATCGCAATCAGTGAAACTCAACTGGTTTTATAATCTTTAATCCAAAAGTCTTTGTAGTTATTTTGAAGCATATTCACCTTTCCAAGATGAGCGATCAAGATGGATCTATGACACGTCAAAATAACGCAACGGAAGATCAACGGCATCGCTTTTATTATGAAAAAAACGCTATGTTTGGCAGATATGTTGCTTTGCTAGGCATTCACAAAGCATTACACGCATATAAATGCCGAACTTTGATCGCGTATATTCGGCATGGCACGTCTGAACTTATGTCAACGCTTGTATCTTTTACCACTCGTAATTTTTGTTTACCCCAAACTTGATACTAAACTATAAGCTTAATAAACTTTCCTTACTAAAGCGACAAAGGCTTCCCTGCGCTATAACGTCCCGATGATTGGCCTTTGACCGCAAGCGGCCTCAAAGAACCAACTTCTAGCGTGATCCGTGGCTTGTGAATGGAGACAAAAGTTTTTGAGGTGGTACAAATTATGAGAGGTGAGCGTTTACACAGACTGTAATTTTATTCACTCTCCAAATTTTAAGATTGGGTTCAGTCCATGAAACTGAACAATTTTCTATATACAAATCAAAGAGATCACGGTGATCAGTTTAGTAAGGGACAACCAAAATTTTGTGGTGTATTCCGACACATGTTTATAGAAGAAATAAGTTCAGTTTAATTTTTGATCAATAATTCAGAAAAGGAAGGAACTGAAGTGAAGGGAGGGCGGGTCGCTAGTGATGTTATAAAAAGCAACGAATTTTAGACGGTTCTCGTCATAGACATAGAAAAATTTACGCTGCGGTTCTCGTAGTTCACTTTACAGAGTATACTTTAGTCATTTATGTATATGAAACACTTGAAATGCCAATTTATGTGATCACCTGTATTGACAAACATTACTATGAGGTCTCACAGTGCACGCGGACGCACAGAGTACCAATCCTAAATACCAATCACACGTAATACGTAAAACAAACGAATAAATCAAAGAACTCTATTTCATCCTAGTGCGTTCACATAGGCAAGCGTTGTTTGAGATTGTTCTTGACTACGGGTGATACAAACTTATTTCAAGCAACAACAGAACTGATGATCTGTAAAATTGAAAAATGAATCCAATTGTTAGTTTCGCTTTTAGTAAAGCAAGTGGTTCTCATTTTGCTTCAATAATCTGCCTTACTCATAAAATCTTTAAATCTGCTTTGAATGGAATTAAAGAACAAAACTTTTATTCTTTGATGCTTAGACTGAATATTATGATGAACAACTCAATTTCACAATAAGATAATACGACCCCGTTAAAGTAAACTCTAAAGCTACTTTAAATTAAATCAAGTTAGACGTAGAATCGTATCGCAGACAGTATTTACTAACCAACATTAAAATGCAGACGAAAAGTCTTGTGATATGTGAGCGAGTAATTTATCAAAAGACTTGGCGAATCTCTTGTGCCTTCAGCCACCCCGTCGGAAGTCCTCGGTCCGCTCCGTGCACTGAAACCCGATTTCTCGTACAAATTCAATTGTACCAAACGAGAAATTGACTAAAAATTCTACTGTCGGTCGCCGTGGCTTTACACTTTTAAGGGTCTCTGAATTATAGACATCCGTCGGATGATAATTTACATACTTTAAAATGGGGGCACCGCCGAGAGTAAAAAATGGAGGTAGTGAAGAAAAAGCTAATAGAAACAGTTAAGATATTTGTTGTTTGTATACATTTTTATATTTATGATAAGATAAGAACGACGAAATTTGTATATTTTTAAAACAAAAAATAAATTTCGTGTTTTTGTTATTAATTATTGTTATAAGTACAATATCGACTTTTTAAAACATGTATTTGTACTGCCAATTCTAATCACAAATAATTCGTTTATTTCTATTTACAAGTAACTCACATTGTTATATAGTTTATACTTCCAAAATATTTTCATCGAGACTGAGCTACGCGACAAAAAGAGAGGCGGAGGTTTTGTAAATATTTGGCACGCAGTGCTGTGTAATTTAAAATTGTGCTTTATTGCCGTGCTGCGAGAGTGCCTAATTATTTGATTGTCCTCGCGCAGATGGTTTTCTGTACGTTTAGTACTAATATTCTGTGGCGGCGTTTATTCTTAGTAATAAAATATATTTTATAGAGTTTTAGGTAGTCTAGAATGATTGCTTTAGAAAACACAATTAGCTTATAAAAAGAAAATATAATTTGCTCTTTATTGTTCTTGCCAATATATTTGTCCTACTTGTACTCTGAAATCATTCCATTTGAAAAAAGAATGCGGGGGTTCCACATCAAGTGGTGGTCTGGTTTAGCACGTTCTAAATTTGAAATTCAAGGCGAAAATTATTTTCAATACATTATCAAATTTAAAGCGGTAGAACTGAACCACATGAGTGAAAGCGACTGAACTGCTAGTGTTTTTTTTAACTTTATGGCTGCATGACTGGAACCAATTTAAAAATTATTTTTTTACTATGAAAATGTTATTTCTTTACATTTCTTGAGAAAAACACTATACAAGCCCTTGTGCAGGCAAAAAATTACATTGCCTCGAATAATTAAATACCTGCTCTGGGACTCATTTTCAAACCATACTCGACAATGTAAATGCTAGCGCTCGCCTGTAATGTACTATTGTATATTTGAAGTTATTGCTCAATAAAAAAAACCGGCCAAGTGCATGTCGGGCCACGCGCCGTAGGGTTCCGTAGTTACCATATACCATACCATATTTAATACGACTATCATTTTTCATCTACAAAAATAACTTTCTTTTTCACAGTGTTGGTATGAATGACAAAGTTATATTTGCGGTTATAGAAAATGTGCTATATCTCGAAAACTATTACTATTTCTCGTTCAAATCAATTTTCGTTGAAAGCGTTTATTAAGATCTACAGCATATATTTTTTTTTTAATTTGTCACTTCCTTATTTCAAAAGTTTAAGGGACAGGGGACACACATTTTACCACTTTGGTGGTGTATATCTTTCAAACGGTTGACTTTGAGAAAAAGTTGTCTTAGCAACCTCAAATAATTTTTAAAGACCTATCTATAGATACGCCGCGCGTATGGGTTTGAAGAAACAAAAATTTTTTTCAGTTCCATTTCCATGTACGAGGAACCCCCCCTTAATCTTTATTTTTTTATTTTTGTGTTAAAATCATTAAGCGGTTAACAGAATACATCTACCTACCAAGTTTTAATTGTGTAATATTAATGCTTTTGGAATAAAATGGCTGTGACATACGGACGGACAGACAGACAGACAAACAGACATGACGAATCTATAAGGGTTCCGTTTTTTGCCATTTAGGCTACGGAACCCTAAAAAGCACTATCTTTTACTAAATTCAAAATTAAGTAATTGTCTAACTTATAAAGTTAGCTAGTTGTTTAATTTATAATGTAATAATAGTACATTACTGCCGCGGTCAATAATGACTGCGTTGCTGGCAGCGATGATGATGGCCGAGAGCGGAGCTTAGCGCAGGTCCAGGCCGTCACAGCGCGGTCAGCATTGCAGCCCTTGATGGACAAGCTAGAATAAAGGCCGAGACCGGAGGTCGAGGCCTTTATAGCGCGGACAGCAAGGGCTGCAATGATGACCAAGCTTGAAGGCCGAGAGCGTAGTTAAGCTTAGCTCGAGGCCATCATAACGTGGCCAGCAGTGCAGCCATTGTGGACCAAGGCTTGTATAGTACTTTACTCAAAAAATGCGAATACTGCCTACTATACCTACTATAGTAGGTACTTATAACCTAATTTCGAAAAACACAAAAATGCAAATATCTCCGAAACGGTGCGTCGGAGCCAAAAAATAAGGTATTTTTGATCCCCTCTGTAACCCCGGAAATAGATAAGGGGTATTGAATGAAAGGTCAAAAAATGGTCAAGTGCGTGTTTTTTATATTTTTCCATACTAATTTTATATAAAAGTACAAATACATCATCTAGGTACAACAATACAACACCCGCGCAAATATAGAATGGGATTCAAAATGGTGGCTCACCGCGCTTACCACAACGAGTGTGACTGAGAGAGCGATATGTAGTGAATATGAACGACGCCATTTCTAATCCCATTCTTTATCTGCGCAGGTTGTACAGTGTATTTTTCACCTAACTATGTTTGAAAGAAAACTCGACAATAATGGATTCTCAAAGGAAATTGCTGGTGGCTAAAACTCGACAATAATGAAATCCCATATAACTTTGTCGCGTCACCATCGGAGGACACCGGCAAGCTCGACTTTGTTCAAAGAAGGTTGTCAAAATAATGACCATATTACAAGCTTTTTTGAGTAAAAACCTGTTAGTTACTTCTTAAAACTACTCGGACCAATTTGGGGCGCAAATATTTAATGTATTATTTTTTTAGTTGTTTTTTTAACTGTTTTTTCTAGAATAAATGTTTTTTCTTTCTTTCTAAAATTTAAAATTACTATTTTGCAATTAAGCTATGGATAAGTTATAAATAAGTGTTTTTCATAAATTTCGTAGCCATAACTTGACAAAAAAATACCTAGGGCAAAAAAAGATTAGGTAGGTTTTAATAATGATCATAGGTAATTTTGTTAGATGAACAACATAAAAACAAACGGCTCATGTATTTTTCTAACATATAAAGTTTAAATACAAAGAAAATATTTTATTAAAAGAAACGTGGCTTAGTAAAGAAATGTTTATTGAGAATTCCTTCTTTGATATCTAAGCCTTGAGCAAAATTGTGTTTCCCTCGGGAACAAAGGAATTTCTGAATAACTACATCCACTCTATTATCATTAATCTTACAAACAAGCGTGTCAATTATGGCAGTTAGTAAAGGCTTCTCAGTGATGGACGTAATAACTATGGTTTTAACTGGTGCTATATTATTTAAGGATTCGTTATGGGAAATCATTTGTCTCTGTCTTTTTCTTTATGTGTAAAGAGTATGGAAAATTTGTTTTGATATCCCGACAATCTGTTTGATTTTTTTATTGCTTTCTTATTTGCAAAATATTACACAAATATCATTTTAAACTATTCCAAATTTCAAGTTGATATCATTAGTAATTCTCGAGATATCCAGCTGTGACAGACAGACAGACAAACTGAGTTACCATAAGGGTTCCTTTTTTACCATTTTGGTACGGAACCCTAAAAAGCTCAAAATATACCTTAGTTTATGCTTTATCTAAATAGAACTAAAAAGCCTTTGTTACGACCGCTAAATTCTTCAAATTAGAATCAAACTAAAAATATTATGTAAAATTCTAACGCATAGAATGTTTATGGAAAAATTGGTATTTGTTTTGTTTTGTCCATATATACATAAAAAAAAAATAGAAAATAAACCCACAATTAGATAATATCCATCTAAAGTGTACTTAAATAAATTAAAGCATTACAAATTGTTTAACATATAATATTTTACAAGAATACGCGCAGGCATTAAAATTCGTTGAAATTTTCAACATTTGTATCCAAAAGACGATTGATGATAAGCTTTTAGCTTTAGCACAAATGTTGTTGCTATACAAAACATGCAAAGAGATAATTTCGCGAACAATAGATATCGCACACAAGTTATTAATACAAACAAAAACGCTACGGGAATATGTGAAAAGAGATATTTTTAAACAAAAACTAGGGAGAACAAGAAACAATGAAATCAGATCGTGATCTAAATTAACTTATGGATGGTCACAAAACTCGCAAGGCTAACTTTTAGAAATAACTATTGTGTGTAGGATTTTGAATTTATTTAAAGAGATCATTCATCACAGAAAAAAAGCTAAAATTTTTCCATCACCCATCAAAATAAACATAGTTACAAAGAAGATATTAAAATCATAAAGTCAACTCCATTGCCGTGTTAACGAAATTAATTCATTTGCCAATAAAAAGCGCTTAGCTCCAATGAAAGTAACATAAAAATTCAACCTGGTAAACGGCAACATTTTATTTACACAGATAAAAACGGTCCTCTGAATAAAAACTCAAATAAAAAAGATTCAAACGACTCGTCAACAGCTAAATTAGCGATAAACATTATCGCCTCGGCCAATGATTAAGCCAGCATCAAACTTAATATCCATTATAAATATCGGAAAAAACCCGTACCATTAAAACATCCAAGGGTATTTTTCAGTTTTAAGCGTAAACAAGGAGGAAATGGATCGAAAGTCTGTGGCTATAGGGTTGACTTTGCGATGGCATTTTCGTGCATTGCCTCGGGCAGACACGGTAGCGGCGATTCATCTTTGCTTCGTCGCCGCGTTCCCTCAGGGATCCGTTTTCGGACATTGTAAGCTTAAGTAGCTCCCATTGTTTTGTTATAAAGTCTATCTGTTTTGTTTCTATTTGTATATGTTTCCCTTTTCGGGGCTGGGTTATGTTTTTATTCGTGCCCTTTTTATAATAGAATCATTTTTTCAGTTGGCTTAACCACATCAGTATTTTTTATTTTTTGAAGTATTTTTTTTATGTAAAAAAATTACTGATAGCAGTGCTATATACATCCTGGCAACACAGCCAAAGTGTTAATTATACTCCCGTGATTTTAAATTCTATTTTTTATTATTGAGCCGTAAACAAGCATTTTAGTGATTGCATAGTGTAAACCGCATAACAACAAATCAGTGATATCGTTATCTATATTTTGTGGCACCAAAGAAGATGAAATAACACCGAAGATAAGTTCTATTTTTATACCCTCATTTGTTTATGATTTGTAAAGAGATTGGAATACCCGCACAATCAGAAACAATCTTATACATCAAATTCAACTGACAGTGTCAAAATTGATTATGACAAGTGTCAGCATCAACTAACAGGACTGTTTTTCATTTTGACGGATTGAAAGTGTTGCCAACTAGTTTCCAACAAATCCTAATTTAACGCAATATTCTGAAAATGTCTACAAATACAAAAAATACAAAAGATACTTACAAAAAACAAACACTATCGCCACTGGTCACGTGCCATAAGTGTAAACAAATGGCAAATATTCGAAATACACTTTTATGCTCGTTATGTAAAAAGAACTACGAATATGATTGTATCGGCATATCAGAAAAATTACATTGTTTAAAAACGTTGGAGAAAAGAAAAAATTGGAAATGCTCTCCGTGTGAGAAAAAACAACAACCTACTACCAGCACTCCTGAAGTATCTTATGTTACAAAGAGGAAAAAAGTTCTATCAAGACTGGATGATAACTCTCCTTTACTTTAGCAATCGAAGTCTTCAGCTTCACCCGTGGTGAATATTTGTTAAAATAAGGACCAGGATGAGGCAGAAGAAAATACAGAACAGAAAGAAATTTACTTTACTCCACAAAATGCAAATTCTATAATAAGTGCAACTGAGGAAATTACTGAAGAAAACATTGTTGTTAATATCCCTACAAACAATACGTTCAGCATGCTATCGGATGACGATGATATGAATGTGGATCAGGTGTTTCAACATACTAACTGTACCCTGCACAGAAGTTGTCCGGAAATAAACACCTTTACTCAGGACACACCAGAAGAGCTTAAAGCTTTATTAAATAAGCGTGAAGTAGAATTAGCCTCTGCTCATAAAGAAATTGAGTCACTTCTATCAGAAAAATTCGTTTTAACAAAAAAAATTGCTGCTTATGAAGCAAAAGTTAACCAATTAACTCTTCTTTGTAAAACAACTGCTTCTCCGGCGAGAAAAAATGTAGCTCCTTCAAATACAAGCAGTATAAATTCTTTGAAAGTGACCAATACGGAAATTATTAAGAAGATGACAAATGTCCAATCAACGGAAAACTACAAAAACCACACACAAAAAGCCAACAACAACAACCAACAAAAAGAAGATAGACTTAGTAGAGATGAGAATAATACCATTCCAGAAAACTATGAACGGAGCAATGATCAAACAAAAGTAAATTCAGAAGCTAGCGACCTACATATAACGGTACAGAACCAGGATAGAAGCAAAGTAATAATATTAGCGGATCAACAAGGTCAAGGAGTACGCAAAGCATTACAACAGTTACTTGGCTCACAATATGAAGTATTCAGCTTTTGGAAATCGGGAGCAACAATATTTGACATTCTATCGACCTGCAAATCTGAACTATGTAAATTAACTCATAATGACTATGTAGGCTTTAGGAGCACAATATGCTAGGCTTTAGGAATGATGCAAGTCTTTTTACAATTAGATATATTTTAGCTTCATGGCTTTCGTCAGTCCAAAACACAAATATAATTGTATGTGAATCATCTTATAATAAGTATATAATAAACCTAAATGAGAGCAAATTAAATTATGAACTTAAGTTTATATGTACTCAGTTTGATAGTGCTGTGTTCTTGGATATGAATTTTGATCGGACCATACCTAAACGGAAAGATTATACTAGCTATCTATGTCGGAATATTTTGCGAGAAATCTTAAGGCTTAATTTTATTACTATCACAAATATACTTTATATCAAATGGCAGTTAAAAATAAATCATTGCATAATGTTCTAAAGCATGTTAGTACGCAGACGGACTGTATAACTGTGACTCAGACTTCACTTGAGCAATCTAAATTACTTGACAATAGCAAACAATCAATACATTCTTTAGTCGATGGCATTGTAGATGAAGATGCTTTAGGTCTGGAGCTTTTTCGTGACTAATCACTTAAACATTTTACATCAAAATATTAATGGGCTAATAAACAAATCTGACATTTTAACAGTATCATTAGATGAATTTCAAGAAGACGGTATTTGGTTAGATATTCTTTGTTTTACTGAACATAATATGACACAAAACGATGTTGCTCTTTTAAACGTCGCTAATTTCAGATTAGCTACATGTTTTACACGAAAGAATAGAAACGGAGGGTCATGTATCCTAGTACGAAATGGTCTGAACTTTAAAGTAATTGACGATTTATCAAAATATAATATTCCTAATGTTCTAGAGACATGTGCTATAAAATTAATAGATCAGAATATAATAATAGTGACAATTTACAGAGTTCCCAAATCTAAAGACAAAACACAATACTTTGACATATTTTTTAATAATTTCAATGAAATTCTGAATTGGCTAACTAGAAATAATAAGAATAAAATTGTTATCTGTGGTGATTTCAATATAGATATTTTAAATAATACAAAATTCTCAGAGCAGTTCAAAGAAATAATATTGGCTCATAACCTTAAAATATCTGTAACTGAACCTACACGACCAAAAAGTGGAACGTGCTTAGACAATATAATTCATAATATACGCGGGGCCAATACAAAAGTACATGAACTTGCTGTATCTGATCACAGTGCACAATTAATGACGTTTTCAGTGAAAAAAACATTTTTAACAATTATTGAGTCTCTATAAAACGCGATTATTCTGAAGAGAATTTAAACAAATTTAAGGAATGCCTTGCAAAGTTATCTTTTAGTGAAATATATAAAGAACGGTGATGAGGCCTTTACTACTTTCTATAATACTTTTAAACTGTTTTATGACTTATGCTTTCCAGCGGTACAGAAAAAAATGTGGACAAGACAAAAACCGAAATGGATTTCAACTGGAATAAAAAAATGCAGTAAGCGTAAGAGGTCTCTTTTGTGGAAGTATAGGATGTCTAAAAATGTTACAGATCAAATAATATTTAAGGAATACACAAAGAGATATAATAAAATTGTTAAGATGACTCAAAAATCACAAAACGATAATTTTATAATGAATGCGCCAAATAAATCTAAGACAACATGGAACATTATAAACCATAAACAACAGAAACTACCTAGAGAAACCATTGACAAACTTAAAATAAATAATGAAAAAATAACACACCCTAAACAAATTTCACAAGCATTTAATGACTTTTATGTAGATCAGCAACAAACAAAACGTGTAAATACTAAGGAAGCGAACATTCATTTCATAAATAATGGTAATAGTTGCAATTCTTTTTTTATGCAACCGACAGATCCTGATGAGACATAAAGCATCTGAAGAACACTAGTAGCACTGGCTATGACGAGATATCTACAAAAATCGTAAAACAGGTATCACATCTAATATCCAACATATTGTGTTATATTATTGATCTTTGCATAGATCAAGGGATTTTTCCTACAAAACTGAAAACAACACTTATTAAACCAATGCATAAAAAAAAGAAAGTAAATTAGATATCAAAAACTATAGACCTGTAGCTTTGATTTCAATTTTCGCCAAAATTTTCGAAAAAATATTTACAAGTACTTGTACAACTTCTTTGAATCAAAAAATATATTTAACAGATCACAAAAAGGGTTTCGCAAGAATAAATCAATAGAATTGGCAATGTACAAATTCTTAGAAATAATTTATAATGGAATAGATAAAAGACAACCAGTTTATGCAATTTACCTAGATATGACAAAAGCATTTGATTTTGTAAATCATAGCATCCTTTTGAATTCCATTGGCACTGCTTCGATCTTACCTTACTGACAGAATACAGATTACACATATTACTAAAATATACAGCAAGACAAGACTTGAGAAAGTATTTGAATCATCTCAAAGAATTGTATCACAGGGCGTTCCTCAGGGCAGTGTTCTAGGTCCCCTATTATTTCTCATATATATTAACGACTTACCATGCTCAACGGAAAAACCAGTGGTTCTATTTGCAGATGACTGCACAGTTGTTTGTCAAGGCAAAGATGAAATAGTACCCTGTATTACATCAATAATTTAATGGCTCAAAGCCAATAATCTTGAAATTAATTTTAGGAAAACAAATATTATGAGTTTTGGACAAAGATCTGTACAGCCATTAGATAGCCTTTTTGGGAAGGGAATCAAGTGTGTGTTGCAACGGAAACAAAATTTTTGGGATTGCATATTGATACTAATATGAAATGGCAGTCGCATCTTGATTTTGTTCGTGCTAAGTTCTTACAATTCTCTTATGCACTGCGAATGCTAAGTAAAGTAGTAAATCAAAATGCGGTTCTTGCAGCTTACCATGGGTTTGTTGTCTCGAGATTACGCTATGGCATTATGTTTTGGGGCAGTGCAATAAATATTGATCGCTTGTTCATAGCACAAAAATATTGTATACGGGCTATGTTTAATTTGAAAAAAAACGGACAGCTGTAGACCCTTATTTAGGAAACACAAATTATTGACATTAACCTCTTTATACATTTTTGAAGCAGTATTATTTATGAGAAGGAACCCAAACCTGTTTCCTAAGATACGAAGCATACGACGATGTGATTGTCTCGCTAACAGACCAAATATTAAAACTAGTCTTTTTAGTAATAGTGTATTTGCAATGATACCTAAAATTTATAACAGATTGCCACCTGACATTAGGAAATGTAATGATTGTAGGACATTTATTAAAAGGAAATTATTTGACTACCTTACGGAGCAGACATTTTACACAATGACCGTATATTATAACAAAGCAAATGACCTCAGTTGATTTTTTAAATAATATTGTAATGACATTCTTATAATAAATGACATTTTTTAAGTTAAATTTTATCAATTAATTGTTTAAGTCAAAGTTTTAAATTAACTTTAAAATCACTTTTATGTACCATTTGCATGCTAATCATGGCAGGATGTACCAGTACATCCTGCCATAAAATTAAGTTATAGGCCCAGGCCTATAACTTAATTTTGTCAACATTTATGTACCTACATTCATGTAAATAAAATTATTATGATTATGATTATTATGATTATGATTATGATTATAATTATTACACAAAGTAAGGAGGAATTTTCATTTAATTTGAATCAAATGGATTTTTTACGAAGCATAATGAATTGATGTAAGTATTTTTAGGGTTCCGTAGCCTAAATGGCAAAAAACGGAACCCTTATAGATTCATCATGTCTGTCTGTCTGTCTGTCTGTCCGTATGTCACAGCCACTTTATTCTGAAAGTATTAAGACTACACAGTTGAAACTTGGTAGGTAGATGTATTCTGTTAACCGCTTAACGAATTTAATACAAAAATAAGAAAAATAAAAGATTAAGGAGGGGCTGGATACATGGAACTGAAACTGAAAAAAAAAATTTTCTTTAAACCAACACGTGTTGGGTGTCTATATATAGCTCTTTAAAAATGACATTAAGTTTTTTAAGACAACTTTTTCTCAAAGTCAACTGTTTGAAAGATATTTACGGCCAAAGTGGTAAAATGTGTGTCCCCCCCCTTTAACTTTGAAAATAAGAGAGTGAAAAATCTAAAAAAAATATATGCTGTAGATCTTAATAAACACTTTCAAACAAAATTAGTTTGAACGAGATATAGTAATTAGTTTTTGAGATATAGCACATTTTCCAAAACCGCAAATATAACTTTGTCATTCATTCCAACACTGTGAAAAACAAAGTTATTTTTGCAATCGAAAAATGATAGGTGGTATTAAATATGGTATGGTATAAGGTAACTACGGAACCCTATGGCGCGTGGCCCGACACGCACTTGGCCGGTTTTACCATTTTGGTACGGAACCCTATAAAGAAGCTCTACTAAAGAAAATATTTCTTGACTCTTAAGCCTTTTTAGGGTTCCGTAGCCTAAATGGCAAAAAATGGAACCCTTATAGATTCGTCATGTCTGTCTGTCTGTCTGTCTGTCCGTATGTCACAGCCACTTTATTCCGAAAGTATTAAGACTACACAGTTGAAACTTGGTAGGTAGATGTATTCTGTTAACCGCTTAACGAATTTAATACAAAAATAAGAAAAATAAAAGATTAAGGGGGGCTCCCCATACATGGAACTGAAACTGAAAAAAATTGTTTTCTTCAAACCAACACGTGTTGGGTGTTTATAGATAGGTCTTTAAAAATGACATTGAGGTTTCTAAGACAACTTTTTCTCAAAGTCAATCGTTTGAAAGATATTCACCGCCAAAGTGGTAAAATGTGTGTCCCCCCCCCTTTATATTTTGAAATAAGAGAGTGAAAAATCTAAAAAAAATATATGCTGTAGATCTTAAAAAACACTTTCAACCAAAATTAGTTTGAACGAGATATAGTAATTAGTTTTTGAGATATAGCACATTTTCCAAAACCGCAAATATAACTTTGTCATTCATACCAACACTGTGAAAAACAAAGTTATTTTTGCAAACGAAAAATGATAGGTGGTATTAAATATGGTATGGTATAAGGTAACTACGGAACCCTATGGCGCGTGGCCCGACACGCACTTGGCCGGTTTTTTTATATACACAACGGGATAGTGATTGGCCTTCACCTTACATGATGTTAACACGTTCGCTGCGGTATGGGGTCGAAAGCACCCGATGCAAAACTTTCCTACGGTGCGGCTTAAAAAATGCTTGACTTCCCGCTGGTGCGGGACAGATACCTTCAGTTCCCTTAGACGTAGGAAATAGACAAATATTGTTTTATGATTATGATGTCAAATATTTTCATTTTAGATCTGTTCGACCCGATAGAACCTAACGAAAATTATTTATTTGTGGTCGACAAATAAATAATTTTCGTTAGGTGCGGTATTGGGTTGAATAGATCTGGTATCCGATGACCCGATAGCTGCACTGAATTACCACCTAAATTTGCTAGTGCTGCGCGCGTATGCAGTCGTTATCGATAGCCTTTATCAGAAATGGGTAATCTTTATTCACTATACTTAAGTTATTCACTAGTCTGATTCAGCCAAATGAATTGATTCATCTTAACTATTCCCAATTTACCAAAATGATTCAGCAGCCCCATATAATCACAACAAGCACCTGACCGTGTGCAAGCAGTGTTTTTAAAGGTACCTTTAAAAACACGTCATGTATAATAACTCTTTGCTTGCAGTGTTATAATAATGATTACTATAATCTATAGGCTATCTTACCTCTAATTGCCGAAACACAACAATTTATTGAAACACACATTTTTTTTTACTATTATTGTAAAAAAAACAATTATAATTGAGTCGCAAGCTATAATCCTTCTAAAATCTAGTGTATTATGATAACAAAATAAAAATACGATCAAATATTAAGCACTAGAAATATACTACAATACAACTACAACTATGATTTATAATCAGAATCTTAAAGAGTTAACCTGTGTGAGAGGAAGAGAAAGAAATAAAGAGTGAGATGAGGAAAATGAGAAAGTTATCGTGAAATCAACAACATAATAATATCATAAAGTATAAAAAATGCCAAAATAAAATTGTATTTCAATCAATACAAGTCACAAGATACCCAAAAGTTTGTTCTACCAATATTTAACGAAAGTCTTGAGTCCGAAATAAACCACAATAACTTTATAATTTGTATAAAGTTTTTCAATTTGTTTTCAAGTTAAGGTTTCGTAAACAAATGAGATAGAGAACAAACAATCTCACAGATAAGTCTGGAAATTTCCAAAGTATCTTCCAAGTTAAACACAATTAAATTTAATAGTTACATTAGATGAAGAATCAATAAAAAATACAAAATTGAAATAACTTTGGCAACTAATAAATGAACCAAGATCTCAACTAAGTCTTCAAATTACTAAGCCTATTCAGTCTGTACGCGGTTATTAGAAATTCTTCAGATAATATTCTTTTTAAGGCCGTTCTCCTAAATTAAAATGAGATTATGGTTTCGTGATATAATATGTACTTGGTTATAATTTTTTTTCCAATAAGCTAATAAGTTAGTATACCATGTTTTCACCAGTAGCTCTCGCCTATTAACTTACATTCTAATTATGAAGTATTAATAAATCATTCCCCGTTTTATTTATACGTCTATAAAAAATAAACAACAATGATTTGTGTCACTCATTCTTCTATGTTGGTCTAATAACTTATTAAGGTAGGCATACATTTCTATGCATGATATTATTATATGACTTTTTATTATTATTTATTCTCTTTTTTTATTCTTTAACTCATTTAGTATTATTTTTTCCTTTATGTTTTCAGTTCATTGTTTTATTGTTTTTCTATTATTTTGTATGTTATTATTTTTGTCTTTCTAAATGTATTTATTAATACATTATTTGGTCGTCTATAAAAAATGAGCACAAAATTAATCACTGAATTCATCAAGGCAGCAAGTAAAATTAATTTTAGAGTTTCAAAATATAAATATGAATATTAAGATAATATTATATTATAGGTCAAAATATAGTTTTAAAGAGTTGTAGTTGTACCCTATTTGCAAATACAAAATACATTCAGCGCTGCTGATTCAATTACACGAAAGCTACTTGGCCTATTTGTCATTTTAAAAGTGCCAAATACCGCAAAGTTTTTTAAGTTATGGTACATCGGACCTTGGAGAAAAACATAGTAGGTTATAGGTACTATTACTTCCGATATTCTAACAGGAAAAATATATTTCATGCAAATTGGGTTGCAGGCAAAGGTCATTCAGTAATTATTGTCACAAACTACTTTGCATTCCTAACTACGTTATTATAGTGATAATGTTCCGGTTCGACCTATCCAACCCGTTAATGTCCCGATTAATACTAGACTGACCTGACTCGTCCCGAACTCGTAACTACTATTAATCTTTGTCCTCTAAGGTACTTAGGGTTCTCGGATGTCTCTTCGTTTTGTGAGAAGAGCAAAGTTACAAGCTCTAACTTTAGAGTCTATTTCTGGATTACAAAGATTGAATTACTAAAACTGTTGAACCTATCGTGTTTACCGTGAACATTTTAGCCAATAGCTTTATCATTGTCCTCATCATATCAGCCGCACTACACCCACTGCTAGGTATAGGCCTCCTCCAAGGATCTCCACGACGATCGGTCCTGCGCTGCCCGCATCCAGCGGCGCCCCACGACCTTCACTCTCACGTTGGTCCACTTGTCGGGGGCCTACCCACGGAGCGTCCAGAACCTTTCCTCCACAACGGCCATCGGTTTTTCTCGCTATGTGTCCCGCCTACAGCCACTTCTGCTGAGCAATCCTTCGAGCGATGTCGGTTACTTTAGTTCTCCTACGGATGATACGGATCTACTCATTTCATTCTGATTCGATCACGCAGGGAAACGCCGAGCATGGCTCTCTCCATTGCACGCTGGATAACCTTGAACCAATAGCTTACCTACCTAATTTGAAATTGAACAATCACCTATTATGAATATAAATATTAAGTAAAACTAAGTACTTAGCTTAGTTGTAGTTAGGTCTTGAATATTGAAAAGTTACAAAAAGGAAAATCGAAATCTACTTTATCAAAAATACTTACTTCAAATCAATGTCTTTAAAATTATTCTAACTACGAGAAAGTCAGCTGAGGTGTATAATTGTTCATTTATCTAAAGCAAACAAAACGTTTTGATTAAAGTATCCTGTCCATTCTGTCGAATAATGTTAATATCCAATACCATTATAAGAACTAACATCAAAGGATTACTCCATACAAATCGAATGAAAGAATGGGAAATTCTTAAAAAGCTCCTTTAAAATTGTGGGGAAAAATTGAATTTGAGAGCGATTTCTAAGCGGCAGCGCTGTGCCCCCGGCGGTATAAAGGCTCGCCACAGCCGATCTGAAGGAAACGTTCACAAGAGAACTGATAAAAATCTGTTCCTGTACGAAATTTATTGGAAGCTTTTCAGGGCTTGAAGCTTAAAGTTATTCAGGGTGACTTGCGGAACGTTTGAAGTCGTTACTTAATTTAATAAGCAATTATGGCTACTCTTTTATTTCGTAATTGTTAAAATGAATTTAGCTTAGTGTGTTTTTAGGGTTCCTTGTCAAGTCAACAAGTTAGTAAATGGCGAAACAGTTTCGCCATATCTGACTGTCCGTTCGTCCAAAAGTCCGACCGCCCGTCAGTCAGACCATCCGCGGCTTAGCTCAGAGGTCAATAATGTTAGAAAGCTGTAATTTGGCATGTATGTGTACATTTATTACGCCAAAAAAGTGGTAGAATAAAATCTTGAACAATATATTTTTTATGTACCTTGCCTGCGCGTAATGGAGATGATTTTTTTTCTCGTTAGTTTCATTGTGTGGGATGTCGTTGGTGGTGTTGAATAAGTCTGTAGGAAATGTGTAGGGAAAGTATGGAGAGAAGGGTGGCCACCAGTAGGAAGGCCAAAGTGGAAGATCTTCCTCCGGGCTGGGAGGTATTAGCCCGGGGACCGCGGTCCAACTGATGATGGTTAGCAGTTGTATATATGCTGCGTCGCTGAGTAAACTTCGTCAGTGAGATGTAGGTTTCTCCGTATATTCTCCATACTACGAGGTGCTATTCCTTACTAACCTTTGTGTTCATTCGATACTAGCGCCATCAAGTAACATGGTGGTTGAATCTTGTTGTAACCGTGTGTTGCTGTGCGGCGGTACGGTAGATGCCGCTACAAGTCTTTTGAAAATATTGTAGGTTTGTGAAAATTAGTTTTTGGTTTAGGGATTCGTTTGTTGATTGAAATATTAAGATTTAAAGCGCAAAATTTTGTTAGCGCTATCGCACACGGGCAACTTTTGTCCCCGCAATTTTTTTGTCTCTCACGTTTGTCTCCGCAACTTTTTTGTCTCTCACGTGATTTGTATGAAAAGTTGCAGACGACCGCGTCACTTTGTGTGCGCGCTTCCATATAAACCCGTGGACTTGATGTGAGAGACAAAACAGTTGCTGGGAGACTAAGCGCTATTGCACACAGGCAACTTAGTCTCCCAGCAACTGTTTTGTCTCCACATCAAGTCCACGGGTTTATATGGAAGCGCGCACACGAAGTGACACGGTCGTCTGCAACTTTTCATACAAATCACGTGAGAGACAAAAAAGTTGCGGAGACAAAAGTTGCCCGTGTGCGATAGCGCTAAGATGCCTGTGTGCGATAGCGCTTAAAGTTAAGTGTCCCGTCGCCCCCGTATCAGGAAAACAGTAACTATTGGATAAGTGGAAATATGGGGACAAAAAGAAAAACTATCACTGCTAGGTAGGTTTTACAAGTTGGATCAACTTATAAATATTGGGAAAAGTTTCTGATTTACAAATTTTATTGAATAGTTAGGTATTATACTTAGTTATAGTCGTTAGTTAGTTGTATAAAACAGAGGTATAAGGTCACTACGGAACCTTATACTGCGCATGGCCCGACATGCACTTGTTTTTAGGGTTCCGTAGCCTAAATGGCAAAAAACGGAACCCTTATAGATCCGTCATGTCTGTCTGTCTGTCTGTCTGTCTGTCTGTCTGTCCGTATGTCACAGCCACTTTATTCCGAAAGTATTAAGACTACACAGTTGAAACTTGGTAGGTAGATGTATTCTGTTAACTGCTTAACGAATTTAAAACAAAAATAAGAAAAATAAAAGATCAAGGGGGGGCTCCCCATACATGGAACTGAAACTGAAAAAATTTTTTTTCTTCAAACCAACACGTGTTGGGTGTTTATAGATAGGTCTTTAAAAATGACATTTAGGTTTTTAAGACAACTTTTTCTCAAAGTCAACCGTTTGAAAGATATTCACCGCCAAAGTGGTAAAATGTGTGTCCCCCCCCCCTTTAACTTTTGAAATAAGAGAGTGAAAAATCTAAAAAAAATATATGCTATAGATCTTAATAAACACTTTCAACCAAAATTGGTTTGAACGAGATATAGTAATTAGTTTTTGAGATATAGCACATTTTCCAAAACCGCAAATATAACTTTGTCATTCATACCAACACTGTGAAAAACAAAGTTATTTTTGCAAACGAAAAATGATAGGTGGTATTTAATATGGTATGGTAAGGTAACTACGGAACCCTATGGCGCGTGGCCCGACACGCACTTGGCCGGTTTTTTCTACTTCTTTCTTTCTTTATTATTTTTATCAATAAAATGGTTAGCGTTAAATCTTTATGCGTTTCTAATTCTATCTAAAATAATATTAATTACAAGTATTAAGTATTTGGTAAAAATATAGTTCCGCTAACAAAAAACCAATATTACCCTATTAGTTTTAGCTAAATTGTGGAGAGTTCACCGGTTTTATATCAAATTCAAAATTGAAATAAAATATGTACTGCGAATTTAGGTCTAAAATATCTCAACTTTTTATGATAATAGCCCTTAGATAATGAAACCATAACAAAAAATAATTATATTTATACAAAATACGAAATATTCTTTTAGAGTATCGATATTAAAAAAAAATATTAAAAGTCTAAGGGCGTGTTTTTCTTTAAACATTATTTTTCTATAAACATGATTTATAGAAAAATAACGCCCCGAAGCTTCGAATATTATTTTATTACTATACCGATATTCGAAAGGCTTTGAAGCGATTAAATTGAATTATGAAACCTCAATAGGGTAATAAGAGGCGTGACTGTGAACATTTTTACCTCATCTCGTTATATTAAATCGCTCCAGGAAATATTCCACAAATGACTGTGGGGCTTCCCACGGTTGGGCCAAACAGACTGAATGAAATTGATATGTTTATTTTTAGATGGATTAGATTTGAATGAATCGTTATTTGTTATTTAACACGTGTGACACAATATTTTGGTCTGCCGTGTAGAAAACAGTCATTTCAGCCAAATTATGAATAAGCTATATTACATCGATAGTACACTAGCTTCCGCCCGCGACTTCGTTCGGGTAGACCTTGCGTATATAGATTAATTCGATAAATCTATGGGAAACTTTTGACCAGTATAAAAAGTATTGTAATGAGTAACGTTATATAATTTTCAACACACTTGCTCGTAAAGTAAGCCCTAATACATCGCTTTTAGTTCCATAAACCGAGCTGTAACAAACACCGTGCATTATAAAACACTTGTTGGTTATAGAATTATCCTTGCAAAGTTAAATTAGTACCTTACTGCAAGTTCCACGCGAGTAAACAGAGCATTTTCAATTTAACTGGGTAATACAGTTATTTTTTTAGTAACAACAAAGAGGTTTTATGTCGCTGAAACTTCATTACA
Source organism: Agriphila geniculea (assembly GCA_943789525.1). Lineage (NCBI taxonomy): Eukaryota > Metazoa > Arthropoda > Insecta > Lepidoptera > Crambidae > Agriphila > Agriphila geniculea. The sequence goes on along the minus strand of OX038875.1, from coordinate 27,801,682 downwards.
TTTTTGGAATAAATAAATGTATAAGTCAAACAAATATTTATTTTTATCAAATTATTCATAATTCACTATATTTTGTTATAAAATTTTAAAATATTTGCATTTTATCACTTAAAGTTATAATTTTGAAGTGGGCTGCCTTTGCTTACTCATCCCTTTGTTCGCAAAATATTCTTGTATTGGACGTGTAAAAAAAAGACCCGTCCTTTTCCCATAATTATCATATTTTGTTTTTACCGACTTCAAAAGGAGGGAGGTACTCAATTCGACACGTTTTTTTTTGTATGTACACCGATTACTCGAAGACGGCTGAACCGATTGAAATGATTCAAACGTTATTACATTAGGTAAAAATTCAAGTTGGTCCCATTTAAAAAAAAATTGAAATCGGTTCAGTACTATTCAAGTAATCTTGAAAAAAGCACGAAAATAGGATGATTTTGTGTGAACTACCTCGATGATCAGTCGTATAACTCATTTAGTAGGTATGAACCTCTACACAAAAAAAAGTTGGGAGTTACAAGTCTTGATAAAGTTTGGCCACATGATAGAAACTGATCTGTAGGCTGTTTCTAACTAATATTGAGCTGGGCCAAACTATCCTTTCATACAGTTCCATACGGCGGCGGGTTGAATAGCGCACTTTTCCCTGCTTCATTCTAAAAACTATAACAATTCAGGTTTAGCTAATAGCTCAAATGTGGTATCATTTTCGGATAAATCAATAACGTGATCTTATCTCTGATATTAAAAAAAATCAATTTATTAAGCAGTTTCTGAAAAATTACACAATAACCAACATTTTTAAACTTCATTTTTTTAGTTTAGGTATTGGCACTTGTTTCAGTATTTTCAAAAAAAAAACTACTTTAAAGACTTTTTTCAGGTTAATTTGTTATATGCTTTTGTTATGTTAACTATATTTTATACAATTTGCGCCTAACCCAAGTAGTTGAGGTCCATTGTTTGCGGACATACAGCTAGTCAAAAATATGCATTTTTTCACGAAATAAAAGGGGTTTCCATTTTGTTCGGAAGCATTTCTCAGTTTTTTTGTTTATATTTCTATAAAGTTAATTCAATTTTCTACAATTTGGCTTACAAATGGGCTTTTTATTGAAATTAATTGAAAAAATCTTATATTTGACTAGCTGTGTCTTTACAACTAGTAAACCTAGAATACTCAAGTTAGGCTCAAATTGTAGAAAATTTAATTAACTTTACAGAAATATAAACAAAAAAACTGGAATGACTGAAAAAAAAGGAATTTGTACTCCAGCCCCACCCGACTTCAATAGACGTGTTTTTATTATTACGAATATTATTTCTTGCTTTTTAGAGGTAGGTTTTTTGAAGTCGGTTTTTTGTTTTTGTCGTATTTGTTGCTGTGTGGTAATACTTTGTATTTTCCTCGCAAATGTGTTGAAAAACGTCGTATGAAACTCGAGAGCTCTTGCTTATTGCACACACTCAGCTGAGTTACGCCCTCGCCTGCGGCTCGGGATACAACCCACAGCCTTGTGTGGAATGAGCAACCTAAGCTATGCGGACGACATGGTGCTGCTGAGCGCCTCTGTAGGCGGTCTGATGACATTGCTTGACATCTGTGAAAGGTACGCTGACGATCACGGCTTGGTTTATAACGTGAAAAAAAGTGAATGCATGGTCTTTCAGGCCCGGGGAAAGTGTCTGGATAATATATCAGCCATTAATCTAAAAGGATGTCCTCTGAAAAGAGTTGATACGTTTAAATACCTTGGGCACATACTAACCCCGGACCTGAAAGACGATGCAGACATAGAGAGGGAGCGTAGTGCGCTGTCTGTTCGTGCGAATATGATAGCCCGCAGATTTGCTCGTTGTTTAAGTGGCGTCAAAATCGCTCTTTTTAGGGCATTTTGTACGTCTTATGCGAGCAGTCTGTGGGTGAGTTATACGTAAAAACAGTATAGCGCACTACGTGTCCAATATAATAATGCGTTTAGGATGCTTTTGGGGCTGCCCCGCTTCTGTAGCGCGTCGGGGATGTTCGCCGAGGCTCGTGTAGACTGCTTTTATGCGACCATGCGCAAGCGGTGTGCATCCCTGGTGCGCCGGGCGCGGGCCAGCCGCAATGGCATCCTTAGCGCATTTGCAGAAAAATTTGACTGCCTGTACTTGAATCACTGTAGTATGATTCATGCACTGACTAATATTAAAATATTATTCTAAAATGTGAAAATGTAAAATTCGATTCAATTTAATTTTATTACTAATTAATTTTGTAAATTCTAATCAATAATTTTATTAATGTTAAAATATTATTCTAAAATGTAAAATTCAATTCAATTTAATTTAATTACTAATTCAATTTAATTTAATCACTAATTAATTCTGTACATTCTTATCATTAATTTTGTAGCGTGTCACCCTGTGTTGGTTGAATAAATAAATTTTATTATTATTATTATAAGCCTTGTCTCATAATGTAGGTATTATAGTTGGTAAAGTATTTTTATGTTGTAATCCAGCTTATGAACTATCTGTGTGCTAAATTTCATCCAAAGCCATTCTTGCGTTATTAGCAACAAACAAAGAAACAAATTTACTCTCGTGTTTATAAAGTTTGAATTATGTTTAATTGATATGAGAAGTACCGTAATCGCAAACTGGTATACAGGGGTGTCACTTGATTTGACACCAGTGACATCCTCAAAGAAAGGCCTGTGACCGAATTACTTTAAACTCGCCCACCCATGTAAGACGCAGGGCCAGGGGCCCCGGGTTCGATTTCCAGGGGGGGTACAATTTGTACTCAGTTTGGTTGCTGGTAGGGCTTATTTCAAGTCCGCCTAACCACAGAATACCTAATAGTACAAGTACAGAAGCAGCATTCCGCAAAGTCATTTAAATAAATAGCAACTTTTGCGCCAATACCATAAAGTGCAATTCAGGTCGCGCAGCGCTAATAGTAGTTGCCTCTCTTTCTATCCCGTGCTCTTACCTTTTCTGACGACGCAACGTTAGGGTCGTCTTCCTTTAAATGAACTGTGTAGCATTATCATAATGTGAAAAACGACAATTGTTTATTGGTTTTTAATACAGTTGCTAAAAAAGTGGCGTATTGCAGGGACGTATAGCGTTCGGGATGTGGGCTATTACACACTCGAGCTTTTTCTTTACCTTTTCCGAACTCGTGCGTTTTCTTTCCCAACTGTCAAAATAATGTCTATTAAAAAGAAAAAACCAACCACGAAGTTTTTACTTAAAAAAAATCATAGAAGTTTTTATGATTCATGCAAATATTTCTAAAAAGAAGCTACTAATTTGTTTCAATATAAGATTTAAAAGTAATTTTAATTAAAATTTAAACATTAAATTAATATTAGTATCGTCCAAATTAAATTTATAAATATAAAAAAGTTGGCTGTATGACGTGCACTGCCATAGTCTCTGCTTATAGGAGTTTGCGCTGGTGAGTGAAAAGAAAAAGACGGACCTTATTTCTTAATTTTCTATAAAAAAAATCTACTGAAGACTTGGCTGTATGGGCAAAGATTCCTTTGCCTACCCAGAATGGGTGAAGAAAACAAAAAAATCTCTGCTTATTTTCTATTACGGTTCGGCGCCATTTTCCAAAAATTTTTTTGAAGTTGCGAGTTTTGTTGTTTGTTGCACAAAATGAGTAATTTTGACGATATTTTATTTGAATTAACACCACCGGAACTCAGTATAACTGCACAAAATGCTTCAGAGAACATTTTACCGGAAAAGTCAAAACGTCGCTACATATCTACATACGACGAATTTATTGCATGGAGAGAAGAGAAAAAATTGTTTTAAAAAACAAAAAACCGACTTCAAAAAACCTGCCTCTAAAAAGCAAGAAATAATATTCAAATCATTAGATACGCATTATCATTGTTATAATAACAAGACGTCTATTGAAGTCGGGTGGGGCTGGAGTACAACTTCCTTTTTTTATTCTAAAAGCCCCACCCGACTTCAATAGACGTCTTGTTATTATAACAATGATAATGCGTATCTAATGATTTGAATATCATTTCTTGCTTTTTAGAGGCAGGTTTTTAATAGTTCAATAGTCATTTATTTGCTATTCTTGTGGTAGGTACAAAAAGATCTTATGAGCTAACAAGTTCCCACAAGAACCCTGTAAGGGCACTGCAAAAAAGGAAATAATAAGCTATATAATACATTGTCAATTTGTCATTAATAATTAAAAAAAAAAAAATCTGTAAGGGCACTACAAAAAAGAAAAAAAGAAAAGAAAATAAAATGAGAAAATTTTTGAAGTCGGTTTTTTGTTTTTTAAAACAATTGTTTATTTTTTCATTTTTAGTGTAAGTACCTTCTCTATTAAGTAGTATAGGTATATTATTTCGTATAAAAATTGGCTCAGTCAAACGTGAGATATTCGTTGAGAAACATACATTCATACAGCTCAAACTGAGAGAGAACCCTCTTTTTTTGAAGTCGGTTAAAAAGACTACACTAAAAGTACCCTTTCCCAACAAAAAGAAACATCTAATTCGATTTATTAATAACAAAGTCGTCAAGGTAGTTGATGCAAAATCATAGTATTTTCAGGATTTCTTGAAAACTAATAAACCGATTGAAATAAAAATTAAATGGGACCATTTCGCAAGAAAACTCAATCGAACAAAAAAAGAATCATCAAAATCGGTCCATAAATGTCGAAGATACGCGCGAACAACGATAAAAAAAAGTATACAATCTAATTGAGAACCTCCTCCTTTTTGTGAAGTCGGTTAAAAAGCAAATAGTTTTTCAGAAAATATTATGTTGAAAACAGTCATTTCAGCCAAATTATGAATAAGCTATATTACATCGATAGTACACTAGCTTCCGCCCGCGACTTCGTTCGGGTAGACCTTGCGTATATAGATTAATTCGATAAATCTATGGGAAACTTTTGACCAGTATAAAAAGTATTGTAATGAGTAACGTTATATAATTTTCAACACACTTGCTCGTAAAGTAAGCCCTAATACATCGCTTTTAGTTCCATAAACCGAGCTGTAACAAACACCGTGCATTATAAAACACTTGTTGGTTATAGAATTATCCTTGCAAAGTTAAATTAGTACCTTACTGCAAGTTCCACGCGAGTAAACAGAGCATTTTCAATTTAACTGGGTAATACAGTTATTTTTTTAGTAACAACAAAGAGGTTTTATGTCGCTGAAACTTCATTACATTTTTGGAATAAATAAATGTATAAGTCAAACAAATATTTATTTTTATCAAATTATTCATAATTCACTATATTTTGTTATAAAATTTTAAAATATTTGCATTTTATCACTTAAAGTTATAATTTTGAAGTGGGCTGCCTTTGCTTACTCATCCCTTTGTTCGCAAAATATTCTTGTATTGGACGTGTAAAAAAAAGACCCGTCCTTTTCCCATAATTATCATATTTTGTTTTTACCGACTTCAAAAGGAGGGAGGTACTCAATTCGACACGTTTTTTTTTGTATGTACACCGATTACTCGAAGACGGCTGAACCGATTGAAATGATTCAAACGTTATTACATTAGGTAAAAATTCAAGTTGGTCCCATTTAAAAAAAAATTGAAATCGGTTCAGTACTATTCAAGTAATCTTGAAAAAAGCACGAAAATAGGATGATTTTGTGTGAACTACCTCGATGATCAGTCGTATAACTCATTTAGTAGGTATGAACCTCTACACAAAAAAAAGTTGGGAGTTACAAGTCTTGATAAAGTTTGGCCACATGATAGAAACTGATCTGTAGGCTGTTTCTAACTAATATTGAGCTGGGCCAAACTATCCTTACATACAGTTCCATACGGCGGCGGGTTGAATAGCGCACTTTTCCCTGCTTCATTCTAAAAACTATAACAATTCAGGTTTAGCTAATAGGTCAAATGTGGTATCATTTTCGGATAAATCAATAACGTGATCTTATCTCTGATATTAAAAAAAATCAATTTATTAAGCAGTTTCTGAAAAATTACACAATAACCAACATTTTTAAACTTCATTTTTTTAGTTTAGGTATTGGCACTTGTTTCAGTATTTTCAAAAAAAAAACTACTTTAAAGACTTTTTTCAGGTTAATTTGTTATATGCTTTTGTTATGTTAACTATATTTTATACAATTTGCGCCTAACCCAAGTAGTTGAGGTCCATTGTTTGCGGACATACAGCTAGTCAAAAATATGCATTTTTTCACGAAATAAAAGGGGTTTCCATTTTGTTCGGAAGCATTTCTCAGTTTTTTTGTTTATATTTCTATAAAGTTAATTCAATTTTCTACAATTTGGCTTACAAATGGGCTTTTTATTGAAATTAATTGAAAAAATCTTATATTTGACTAGCTGTGTCTTTACAACTAGTAAACCTAGAATACTCAAGTTAGGCTCAAATTGTAGAAAATTTAATTAACTTTACAGAAATATAAACAAAAAAACTGGAATGACTGAAAAAAAAGGAATTTGTACTCCAGCCCCACCCGACTTCAATAGACGTGTTTTTATTATTACGAATATTATTTCTTGCTTTTTAGAGGTAGGTTTTTTGAAGTCGGTTTTTTGTTTTTGTCGTATTTGTTGCTGTGTGGTAATACTTTGTATTTTCCTCGCAAATGTGTTGAAAAACGTCGTATGAAACTCGAGAGCTCTTGCTTATTGCACACACTCAGCTGAGTTACGCCCTCGCCTGCGGCTCGGGATACAACCCACAGCCTTGTGTGGAATGAGCAACCTAAGCTATGCGGACGACATGTTGCTGCTGAGCGCCTCTGTAGGCGGTCTGATGACATTGCTTGACATCTGTGAAAGGTACGCTGACGATCACGGCTTGGTTTATAACGTGAAAAAAAGTGAATGCATGGTCTTTCAGGCCCGGGGAAAGTGTCTGGATAATATATCAGCCATTAATCTAAAAGGATGTCCTCTGAAAAGAGTTGATACGTTTAAATACCTTGGGCACATACTAACCCCGGACCTGAAAGACGATGCAGACATAGAGAGGGAGCGTAGTGCGCTGTCTGTTCGTGCGAATATGATAGCCCGCAGATTTGCTCGTTGTTTAAGTGGCGTCAAAATCGCTCTTTTTAGGGCATTTTGTACGTCTTATGCGAGCAGTCTGTGGGTGAGTTATACGTAAAAACAGTATAGCGCACTACGTGTCCAATATAATAATGCGTTTAGGATGCTTTTGGGGCTGCCCCGCTTCTGTAGCGCGTCGGGGATGTTCGCCGAGGCTCGTGTAGACTGCTTTTATGCGACCATGCGCAAGCGGTGTGCATCCCTGGTGCGCCGGGCGCGGGCCAGCCGCAATGGCATCCTTAGCGCATTTGCAGAAAAATTTGACTGCCTGTACTTGAATCACTGTAGTATGATTCATGCACTGACTAATGTTAAAATATTATTCTAAAATGTGAAAATGTAAAATTCGATTCAATTTAATTTTATTACTAATTAATTTTGTAAATTCTAATCAATAATTTTATTAATGTTAAAATATTATTCTAAAATGTAAAATTCAATTCAATTTAATTTAATTACTAATTCAATTTAATTTAATCACTAATTAATTCTGTACATTCTTATCATTAATTTTGTAGCGTGTCACCCTGTGTTGGTTGAATAAATAAATTTTATTATTATTATTATAAGCCTTGTCTCATAATGTAGGTATTATAGTTGGTAAAGTATTTTTATGTTGTAATCCAGCTTATGAACTATCTGTGTGCTAAATTTCATCCAAAGCCATTCTTGCGTTATTAGCAACAAACAAAGAAACAAATTTACTCTCGTGTTTATAAAGTTTGAATTATGTTTAATTGATATGAGAAGTACCGTAATCGCAAACTGGTATACAGGGGTGTCACTTGATTTGACACCAGTGACATCCTCAAAGAAAGGCCTGTGACCGAATTACTTTAAACTCGCCCACCCATGTAAGACGCAGGGCCAGGGGCCCCGGGTTCGATTTCCAGGGGGGGTACAATTTGTACTCAGTTTGGTTGCTGGTAGGGCTTATTTCAAGTCCGCCTAACCACAGAATACCTAATAGTACAAGTACAGAAGCAGCATTCCGCAAAGTCATTTAAATAAATAGCAACTTTTGCGCCAATACCATAAAGTGCAATTCAGGTCGCGCAGCGCTAATAGTAGTTGCCTCTCTTTCTATCCCGTGCTCTTACCTTTTCTGACGACGCAACGTTAGGGTCGTCTTCCTTTAAATGAACTGTGTAGCATTATCATAATGTGAAAAACGACAATTGTTTATTGGTTTTTAATACAGTTGCTAAAAAAGTGGCGTATTGCAGGGACGTATAGCGTTCGGGATGTGGGCTATTACACACTCGAGCTTTTTCTTTACCTTTTCCGAACTCGTGCGTTTTCTTTCCCAACTGTCAAAATAATGTCTATTAAAAAGAAAAAACCAACCACGAAGTTTTTACTTAAAAAAAATCATAGAAGTTTTTATGATTCATGCAAATATTTCTAAAAAGAAGCTACTAATTTGTTTCAATATAAGATTTAAAAGTAATTTTAATTAAAATTTAAACATTAAATTAATATTAGTATCGTCCAAATTAAATTTATAAATATAAAAAAGTTGGCTGTATGACGTGCACTGCCATAGTCTCTGCTTATAGGAGTTTGCGCTGGTGAGTGAAAAGAAAAAGACGGACCTTATTTCTTAATTTTCTATAAAAAAAATCTACTGAAGACTTGGCTGTATGGGCAAAGATTCCTTTGCCTACCCAGAATGGGTGAAGAAAACAAAAAAATCTCTGCTTATTTTCTATTACGGTTCGGCGCCATTTTCCAAAAATTTTTTTGAAGTTGCGAGTTTTGTTGTTTGTTGCACAAAATGAGTAATTTTGACGATATTTTATTTGAATTAACACCACCGGAACTCAGTATAACTGCACAAAATGCTTCAGAGAACATTTTACCGGAAAAGTCAAAACGTCGCTACATATCTACATACGACGAATTTATTGCATGGAGAGAAGAGAAAAAATTGTTTTAAAAAACAAAAAACCGACTTCAAAAAACCTGCCTCTAAAAAGCAAGAAATAATATTCAAATCATTAGATACGCATTATCATTGTTATAATAACAAGACGTCTATTGAAGTCGGGTGGGGCTGGAGTACAACTTCCTTTTTTTATTCTAAAAGCCCTACCCGACTTCAATAGACGTCTTGTTATTATAACAATGATAATGCGTATCTAATGATTTGAATATCATTTCTTGCTTTTTAGAGGCAGGTTTTTAATAGTTCAATAGTCATTTATTTGCTATTCTTGTGGTAGGTACAAAAAGATCTTATGAGCTAACAAGTTCCCACAAGAACCCTGTAAGGGCACTGCAAAAAAGGAAATAATAAGCTATATAATACATTGTCAATTTGTCATTAATAATTAAAAAAAAAAATCTGTAAGGGCACTACAAAAAAGAAAAAAAGAAAAGAAAATAAAATGAGAAAATTTTTGAAGTCGGTTTTTTGTTTTTTAAAACAATTGTTTATTTTTTCATTTTTAGTGTAAGTACCTTCTCTATTAAGTAGTATAGGTATATTATTTCGTATAAAAATTGGCTCAGTCAAACGTGAGATATTCGTTGAGAAACATACATTCATACAGCTCAAACTGAGAGAGAACCCTCTTTTTTTGAAGTCGGTTAAAAAGACTACACTAAAAGTACCCTTTCCCAACAAAAAGAAACATCTAATTCGATTTATTAATAACAAAGTCGTCAAGGTAGTTGATGCAAAATCATAGTATTTTCAGGATTTCTTGAAAACTACTAAACCGATTGAAATAAAAATTAAATGGGACCATTTCGCAAGAAAACTCAATCGAACAAAAAAAGAATCATCAAAATCGGTCCATAAATGTCGAAGATACGCGCGAACAACGATAAAAAAAAGTATACAATCTAATTGAGAACCTCCTCCTTTTTGTGAAGTCGGTTAAAAAGCAAATAGTTTTTCAGAAAATATTATGTTGAAAACAGTCATTTCAGCCAAATTATGAATAAGCTATATTACATCGATAGTACACTAGCTTCCGCCCGCGACTTCGTTCGGGTAGACCTTGCGTATATAGATTAATTCGATAAATCTATGGGAAACTTTTGACCAGTATAAAAAGTATTGTAATGAGTAACGTTATATAATTTTCAACACACTTGCTCGTAAAGTAAGCCCTAATACATCGCTTTTAGTTCCATAAACCGAGCTGTAACAAACACCGTGCATTATAAAACACTTGTTGGTTATAGAATTATCCTTGCAAAGTTAAATTAGTACCTTACTGCAAGTTCCACGCGAGTAAACAGAGCATTTTCAATTTAACTGGGTAATACAGTTATTTTTTTAGTAACAACAAAGAGGTTTTATGTCGCTGAAACTTCATTACATTTTTGGAATAAATAAATGTATAAGTCAAACAAATATTTATTTTTATCAAATTATTCATAATTCACTATATTTTGTTATAAAATTTTAAAATATTTGCATTTTATCACTTAAAGTTATAATTTTGAAGTGGGCTGCCTTTGCTTACTCATCCCTTTGTTCGCAAAATATTCTTGTATTGGACGTGTAAAAAAAAGACCCGTCCTTTTCCCATAATTATCATATTTTGTTTTTACCGACTTCAAAAGGAGGGAGGTACTCAATTCGACACGTTTTTTTTTGTATGTACACCGATTACTCGAAGACGGCTGAACCGATTGAAATGATTCAAACGTTATTACATTAGGTAAAAATTCAAGTTGGTCCCATTTAAAAAAAAATTGAAATCGGTTCAGTACTATTCAAGTAATCTTGAAAAAAGCACGAAAATAGGATGATTTTGTGTGAACTACCTCGATGATCAGTCGTATAACTCATTTAGTAGGTATGAACCTCTACACAAAAAAAAGTTGGGAGTTACAAGTCTTGATAAAGTTTGGCCACATGATAGAAACTGATCTGTAGGCTGTTTCTAACTAATATTGAGCTGGGCCAAACTATCCTTACATACAGTTCCATACGGCGGCGGGTTGAATAGCGCACTTTTCCCTGCTTCATTCTAAAAACTATAACAATTCAGGTTTAGCTAATAGGTCAAATGTGGTATCATTTTCGGATAAATCAATAACGTGATCTTATCTCTGATATTAAAAAAAATCAATTTATTAAGCAGTTTCTGAAAAATTACACAATAACCAACATTTTTAAACTTCATTTTTTTAGTTTAGGTATTGGCACTTGTTTCAGTATTTTCAAAAAAAAAACTACTTTAAAGACTTTTTTCAGGTTAATTTGTTATATGCTTTTGTTATGTTAACTATATTTTATACAATTTGCGCCTAACCCAAGTAGTTGAGGTCCATTGTTTGCGGACATACAGCTAGTCAAAAATATGCATTTTTTCACGAAATAAAAGGGGTTTCCATTTTGTTCGGAAGCATTTCTCAGTTTTTTTGTTTATATTTCTATAAAGTTAATTCAATTTTCTACAATTTGGCTTACAAATGGGCTTTTTATTGAAATTAATTGAAAAAATCTTATATTTGACTAGCTGTGTCTTTACAACTAGTAAACCTAGAATACTCAAGTTAGGCTCAAATTGTAGAAAATTTAATTAACTTTACAGAAATATAAACAAAAAAACTGGAATGACTGAAAAAAAAGGAATTTGTACTCCAGCCCCACCCGACTTCAATAGACGTGTTTTTATTATTACGAATATTATTTCTTGCTTTTTAGAGGTAGGTTTTTTGAAGTCGGTTTTTTGTTTTTGTCGTATTTGTTGCTGTGTGGTAATACTTTGTATTTTCCTCGCAAATGTGTTGAAAAACGTCGTATGAAACTCGAGAGCTCTTGCTTATTGCACACACTCAGCTGAGTTACGCCCTCGCCTGCGGCTCGGGATACAACCCACAGCCTTGTGTGGAATGAGCAACCTAAGCTATGCGGACGACATGGTGCTGCTGAGCGCCTCTGTAGGCGGTCTGATGACATTGCTTGACATCTGTGAAAGGTACGCTGACGATCACGGCTTGGTTTATAACGTGAAAAAAAGTGAATGCATGGTCTTTCAGGCCCGGGGAAAGTGTCTGGATAATATATCAGCCATTAATCTAAAAGGATGTCCTCTGAAAAGAGTTGATACGTTTAAATACCTTGGGCACATACTAACCCCGGACCTGAAAGACGATGCAGACATAGAGAGGGAGCGTAGTGCGCTGTCTGTTCGTGCGAATATGATAGCCCGCAGATTTGCTCGTTGTTTAAGTGGCGTCAAAATCGCTCTTTTTAGGGCATTTTGTACGTCTTATGCGAGCAGTCTGTGGGTGAGTTATACGTAAAAACAGTATAGCGCACTACGTGTCCAATATAATAATGCGTTTAGGATGCTTTTGGGGCTGCCCCGCTTCTGTAGCGCGTCGGGGATGTTCGCCGAGGCTCGTGTAGACTGCTTTTATGCGACCATGCGCAAGCGGTGTGCATCCCTGGTGCGCCGGGCGCGGGCCAGCCGCAATGGCATCCTTAGCGCATTTGCAGAAAAATTTGACTGCCTGTACTTGAATCACTGTAGTATGATTCATGCACTGACTAATATTAAAATATTATTCTAAAATGTGAAAATGTAAAATTCGATTCAATTTAATTTTATTACTAATTAATTTTGTAAATTCTAATCAATAATTTTATTAATGTTAAAATATTATTCTAAAATGTAAAATTCAATTCAATTTAATTTAATTACTAATTCAATTTAATTTAATCACTAATTAATTCTGTACATTCTTATCATTAATTTTGTAGCGTGTCACCCTGTGTTGGTTGAATAAATAAATTTTATTATTATTATTATAAGCCTTGTCTCATAATGTAGGTATTATAGTTGGTAAAGTATTTTTATGTTGTAATCCAGCTTATGAACTATCTGTGTGCTAAATTTCATCCAAAGCCATTCTTGCGTTATTAGCAACAAACAAAGAAACAAATTTACTCTCGTGTTTATAAAGTTTGAATTATGTTTAATTGATATGAGAAGTACCGTAATCGCAAACTGGTATACAGGGGTGTCACTTGATTTGACACCAGTGACATCCTCAAAGAAAGGCCTGTGACCGAATTACTTTAAACTCGCCCACCCATGTAAGACGCAGGGCCAGGGGCCCCGGGTTCGATTTCCAGGGGGGGTACAATTTGTACTCAGTTTGGTTGCTGGTAGGGCTTATTTCAAGTCCGCCTAACCACAGAATACCTAATAGTACAAGTACAGAAGCAGCATTCCGCAAAGTCATTTAAATAAATAGCAACTTTTGCGCCAATACCATAAAGTGCAATTCAGGTCGCGCAGCGCTAATAGTAGTTGCCTCTCTTTCTATCCCGTGCTCTTACCTTTTCTGACGACGCAACGTTAGGGTCGTCTTCCTTTAAATGAACTGTGTAGCATTATCATAATGTGAAAAACGACAATTGTTTATTGGTTTTTAATACAGTTGCTAAAAAAGTGGCGTATTGCAGGGACGTATAGCGTTCGGGATGTGGGCTATTACACACTCGAGCTTTTTCTTTACCTTTTCCGAACTCGTGCGTTTTCTTTCCCAACTGTCAAAATAATGTCTATTAAAAAGAAAAAACCAACCACGAAGTTTTTACTTAAAAAAAATCATAGAAGTTTTTATGATTCATGCAAATATTTCTAAAAAGAAGCTACTAATTTGTTTCAATATAAGATTTAAAAGTAATTTTAATTAAAATTTAAACATTAAATTAATATTAGTATCGTCCAAATTAAATTTATAAATATAAAAAAGTTGGCTGTATGACGTGCACTGCCATAGTCTCTGCTTATAGGAGTTTGCGCTGGTGAGTGAAAAGAAAAAGACGGACCTTATTTCTTAATTTTCTATAAAAAAAATCTACTGAAGACTTGGCTGTATGGGCAAAGATTCCTTTGCCTACCCAGAATGGGTGAAGAAAACAAAAAAATCTCTGCTTATTTTCTATTACGGTTCGGCGCCATTTTCCAAAAATTTTTTTGAAGTTGCGAGTTTTGTTGTTTGTTGCACAAAATGAGTAATTTTGACGATATTTTATTTGAATTAACACCACCGGAACTCAGTATAACTGCACAAAATGCTTCAGAGAACATTTTACCGGAAAAGTCAAAACGTCGCTACATATCTACATACGACGAATTTATTGCATGGAGAGAAGAGAAAAAATTGTTTTAAAAAACAAAAAACCGACTTCAAAAAACCTGCCTCTAAAAAGCAAGAAATAATATTCAAATCATTAGATACGCATTATCATTGTTATAATAACAAGACGTCTATTGAAGTCGGGTGGGGCTGGAGTACAACTTCCTTTTTTTATTCTAAAAGCCCTACCCGACTTCAATAGACGTCTTGTTATTATAACAATGATAATGCGTATCTAATGATTTGAATATCATTTCTTGCTTTTTAGAGGCAGGTTTTTAATAGTTCAATAGTCATTTATTTGCTATTCTTGTGGTAGGTACAAAAAGATCTTATGAGCTAACAAGTTCCCACAAGAACCCTGTAAGGGCACTGCAAAAAAGGAAATAATAAGCTATATAATACATTGTCAATTTGTCATTAATAATTAAAAAAAAAAATCTGTAAGGGCACTACAAAAAAGAAAAAAAGAAAAGAAAATAAAATGAGAAAATTTTTGAAGTCGGTTTTTTGTTTTTTAAAACAATTGTTTATTTTTTCATTTTTAGTGTAAGTACCTTCTCTATTAAGTAGTATAGGTATATTATTTCGTATAAAAATTGGCTCAGTCAAACGTGAGATATTCGTTGAGAAACATACATTCATACAGCTCAAACTGAGAGAGAACCCTCTTTTTTTGAAGTCGGTTAAAAAGACTACACTAAAAGTACCCTTTCCCAACAAAAAGAAACATCTAATTCGATTTATTAATAACAAAGTCGTCAAGGTAGTTGATGCAAAATCATAGTATTTTCAGGATTTCTTGAAAACTACTAAACCGATTGAAATAAAAATTAAATGGGACCATTTCGCAAGAAAACTCAATCGAACAAAAAAAGAATCATCAAAATCGGTCCATAAATGTCGAAGATACGCGCGAACAACGATAAAAAAAAGTATACAATCTAATTGAGAACCTCCTCCTTTTTGTGAAGTCGGTTAAAAAGCAAATAGTTTTTCAGAAAATATTATGTTGGCATACTTCTCCGAACTCTCAGCAAAATTAAAACCTTCTATGTTATGATCGAGGTTTTCGATTATAAAAAGAATGCTGAAAATAAGGAACAACGTGGAAATAAGTGAATACCCAAAACTAAATGCTTTCTTAAAACGACAATCAGACAGTTAAAACTTTTATAAGAAATAAATGATTAGTTAGTTGAGTTTATTGTGTTTTTATTGCTTCATTTTTTCGCAACTGTATTAAAAATAGTTGTTCAGTACACGTGCGGAACCGTCATTGCAACTTGTTCCGACTGTCAACCCTCACCTTCGGCTGCGCCTCGGCTCGGGTAGACATTTGTCGGAACTCTTTGCAATGACTGGCTTTCCGCACTCGTAATGAAATATACTATTTTTGATTTTGACATCCATACACGGCATAGTAATGGCGATTCGACATTGTTACTATTATAAAGAGACAATACCTATGCAGGCATTAAGATGCTGCGCGACTACACAGGCGGGCGTGTGGCGGCCCGCTGCTCACTTGTGCCTCCGTAGGCACGGCTAGTAGGTGTTTATCGCGCGACCTTGAGCGAGGTGAGATAGCCAGTTCTTGTGAGAATTTCGGGTGTAGTGCGCTTCCACCTTCGGCCTTATCGTCACTTAACATCAGGTGAGGTGCAAGCCAAGCGCTATCCCGTTGTGCATAAAAATACTTGTCCACAGAGGCTGTGTGAATTGTCCATGTTTTTTTTTTTTTTACATTAAATGTGCTTACTCTTGGCCACATTCGAGAACCATAAGGCTAAGAAGAGGCCGAAGATGAAGCGAGCTTGCCCAGAAGAAGCCTATTCACTCGTGCCTTAAATATCGCTGGGTTATATTCTTTCGGGAATACAGACGCAGGCAGGGAATTCCACTCCTTGGCTGTGCGCACATGTACATATATTGTAAGTATATCGTCATATATCTCGTCGTATATCTAGTCGAAATACATCGTCATTTTAACTATTAGTCAAGACTAAACTCCAGTCAAAAACAAACTGCAAAAGACAACAACCAACCATTGTTCTGTCAAAGGAGACAATAAATACAATTCCACTTGTTTCTCCGCAGCCAAGAATTATAAAACCTTTTTATTTATTAATCTCTCTCTTTCTGGAGAGACGCGTGACGGAGGCACGTAATCCGCATTATTTTCCAGAGACATTTAAACTTTCATTCGGGGTGTCACCGACAGTGGAACCCGCCCCCGATGTAAGGGTATATAGGACTCATTCCTGTACAAGCTATAAATAGCATCATGTAGCTTTAAATAGTCTGAAAAGGTCAGTAAAGTGGAGCAGCTTGTCTTTGATGTAACAAGATTTTATTTGCTTAAACCTTAGTCGGTCTTTATAAAAACAACTGGATTTTTGACAAAAACTTTACCTTCCAAAATATAATAACTGACCGAGTTTTTACACTATTATGGGGTATTTACACGGGTCGATTTTCCGGGAAATTTGCTAGGTGACTTTAGTCAACAAAGGCTTCTTATCAATAATCGTTTGTAAAATCGAATCACCACCTCAATTCAATTGGGTTTGCGATACAATTTTACGAGCGATTGTCAATAAATGCCCTATTCACCTAAAATCGCCTAGCAAATCGTCTGGAAAATCAACCCTGTTAAACAAAATTTTACTTTTTGTTTTCTGTTACTTTTTACCGACTTCAAAAGGAGGGAGGTACTCAATTCGACCCGTTTTTTTTTGTTTTTTGTATGTACACCGATTACTCAAAGACGGCTGGACCGATTGAAATGATTCAAACGTTATTACACTAGGTAAACTCCCAAGTTGGTCCCATTTTTTAAAATTTTGAAATCGGTTAGTACTTTTCAAGTAATCTTGAAAAAAGCACGAAAATAGTATGATTTTACCGACTACCTCGTGTGAACTACCTCGATGATCAGTCGTATAACTTCTTTGTTTATGAACTGAATAAGATAATTATTTTTTTGTTTGAAAAGGGATATCTTAAGTGTTGTTCTTTAACCGACTTAAAAAAGGAGGTTCTCAGTTTGACCCGCATGTATGTATGTTTCTCTGCGATTAACTCACGTTTGGCTGAGCCGATTTTAATTTCTACCTAAATAATATACCTACACTACCTAATACGAAAGGTACCTACAATAAAAATTAAAAAAAATTAAAAAATAGTTTAAAAACACAAAAAACCGACTTCAAAAAATCTACCTCTAAAAAGCAAGAAATAATATTCGTAATAATAAAACACGTCTATTGAAGTCGGGTGGGGCTTTTAGAATAAATAAAAAGGGATTTGTACTCCAGCCCCACCCGATTTCAATAGACGTGTTTTATTATTACGAATATTATTTCTTGCTTTTTAGAGGTAGATTTTTTGAAGTCGGTTTTTTGTTTTTTTAAACAATTTTGTTAATTAATGACTTGTTGTTTCAAGCACTTTAAAGAAGTATTCTGTCAGTCGTTTTTTTTCATTTTACAATTTGAGTTTTCTTATTATGTTTTTATATCGTTTGGTATCTAGTGCAGTGGCATTGGATATCCACCTTTAAGCCGGAGTGAGACGCAAAATGAAATATAGCCGGCGCTCTTCGCGGCGACGCGGTTTTATTGCCGCTATGTGTAAGCCTTGTAAAAAAAATTGCTCGCGACTCACTTTTTATTCGGCGGCAGGAATGAGGTGATGATAATTTTTTATTCTCCTTCCTTCCCCTTGGATATTGCTCCCAGGATGTCTTTATTTGGTGCTTGCGTAATTGCCAAAATGAGGATGGAAAGGCTCCGAGTTATTTTTTGAAATAAAAGTATCGTTTGGTACTTTAACGCTAAGCATCATGAGAAATCGATTTAAGGCTGCGAACGTACCAAGAGGCAGGGTTGGAAACCGGTTTCTAATTAACCAGGTTAATTTCAATCTCGAACAGGTTTTTTCGTAAGTGTTCACTCGGAGCGGAACCAATTCGCGAGCGATATTGCTTCTGGGATAAACCTGGTTAATTCCACGACGCGCGTGAATAGTGTGGCGGTATATTTTGTCTCTTTTTATCTGCGGGCGGGATTTATCCCAGGTTTATCCCAGAAGCAATATCGCTCGCGAATCGGTTCAACACTTACGAAAAAACCTGTTTGAGATCGAAATTAACCTGGTTAATTAGAAACCAGTTTCCAGCCCTGGTCTTTCGTTTCGTTGCTTTGCATCGATGGGGCGGAGCGAACGAAATCATTTTGGTATTAACCAGGTTTTGGGGGCGGAATCAAAACCAAAACGGTCTACGAGCTTAACCAGAAATAATATCGGTTTCGACGAGCAGAATCGAAATAAAAACGCTCTTTTCAAAATGTATGAAGCTGCGCGAAACTTGGTTGCTAATTTTAACCAGGTTTTCTAGCCCTGCCGACAGTTACTGAGATTGGTGCCTAGCAGTGGCGAGGGGTGAAATTATGACGAAGGTAAGCCGCTCTACAAAAATGATGAAAAATGTAGTGATCTGCATAATGGATCAGTGGGGTGGGATTTCCAAAAGGTAAGCCGATGGGAATCGGCTTGTATGGACCCTTCGCCACTGGTGCCTAGATATATCCAGGTTACTTGGTGACCGCTATGATAGTCGCCTTGGTCTTTGGTCTTTGGTTGTAAGCCTCGCACCTACGATACATTCTAGGTAGCTGCCTCGATGTATCGAGGCACCTAGCGCGCAGTGCGGCCGATTGCAAACATTCGTGAACATTTCTAGACCCGGCGAACATAACCACTTAAGTCAATTTTTGCTCAAAAATTGAGTTGCAATACGCGTATTTTTGTTCAATGCACCCACTGGAAAAAACATGTAAGTCACTGCGGCACATTACGTCTGTAACTCACGACTGTCCTAAATAAAATTTATGTTTAATAGACTCATTTCATCTTCGACAAAAACCACTTATGTCTGACTTAAGTGGTTTTGACTGCCACTTTGACTTAAGTTCTTATTCCTTCCGGGTCTAGATTTGTTTTACTTGGTTACATCTAGGCACTAATCTAGGCATCTGTCGGTGCGTAGGCGGCCTTAGTGTTACCACAGATTACATATAATGTAGTGTGTTACTAAATGACATCGTGAACAGAATAAAATACATAGTACTTTAAGCCCCAGGAATCAACAATAAACTCTGACCCTAATGGTTAGTGATAGCATTTCAAACAAAAAATCCAAAAAATTTACAAAAATTGGTGTCTACCAAACTCAATGGTCATGGTCACCCATTCATATTGGAATTATTATTGGTTACCCATTTTTTTACACGACTGCCCAAAGCGAAAAGAGTGTATATGTGTTCAGGGTTCATGTATGTTTGTGGGTATGTGAGTTACTTTATTCCACTATAACTTCTGAATGCCTGAATTGATTTGGATAAATGGGGTATCGTTAGAATACTTACAGCATCCCAAGTGACACTGGTTATATTTTTTTTAGAAAAATATCAAGTTGGTGACTGTACGACGCCATTTTCAAATGTGAAAATATTTTTTTTTCTTCTATTATTACAATATGGGCATCAAATGAAAGGCCTTGATGAGCACATTCCAAAACTATATAATATGTCACCGAAATGTGTGAAATAAAAATAAATAAATTAAAACAATATTAAAAACACGACTGCCCTGCCAAAAACGAACTAAAGATTAAATAACAAGTTTTATTGCAGTCGGGGGCCCTCTTTGATCAAAAATTGTTCCATTATAAGGTCCCCCGACTGCAATGACACTTGTTGTTTAACTTTTTATTTCGATTTTGGCAGGGCAGTCATGTTTTTAATATTTTTTTTAATTTATTTATTTTTATATTCGCAATGCTGGTGGTTGGGAGTACGATTTTAGTTGAGTAAAAAAATAGACAGCGTAAATGATCTCATCAAAATGATCTTCCTCACCTCTAATTTTGTAAATAAAATTAATAATTCAGGAGTTCCGTACAGTTTCATTGACCGTCCCTGCGGACCAATTTCCTGTACTACAGCTGAATAATGGTCCAGTGATGCTCATAAGTTATAATAAGTTGATTGCATTAGTCCCCCGCCGTAGGTTTTATGTTCGCCGAACTACGCGATGGTAATAAAAATAATTGTTAATTTCACGCCGGCCGTAAAGCTGAGGACACATGATCCACTATCCACTACTGACATTGTGATTGGTAAAAATAACATTGGTAGAATTTGATAAAATCAGGCGTCACTTGGCGGAAGTCCCAAACTATTTTGAAAAAAGAAATATATGTATGAATGCGGAAATAAGCTACATTATTTCTCTTTTCAAAAAAACATTGGTAGAAAATAACACGTTTTATACTTTCCCTTGGAAAAGCGATTAGTGACCAACCAGGCTACTAGGTTGGCACCTACGTCAAATATAGTTCTCTTACAGTTATAATGTATAATGACTGCAATCAACAGTCATTAGCCGGTTTACAAACTTATAGTGTGTATATTCAGTGCAATAAACGTGGCCAGTTTCTATAGAACACAAATAACTATGCTTTTTTTAATCTTTACTTAATTTAGGGACTTTTACACAAAGACGTCAGTCCCATTATACCCTAAGTACTGTACATCTCTACAACACATCAAGCACGTGATTGGACCATGTCACATACAAGTCTGGCTGCATCCGATGCGGGATCTGCCAAAATACTTTGGGAAGCTACCACATCAGATGCCTTTATGTGTAAATAACTATGCTAAAGATAAATTACCTCTTAAATTGTCTGTAATATTTTCATATTAACAGCTTTTCAACAGTTTTCATTCTTTCTGTAAGTTTTAAAATCCATTTTAATTAAGAATAATTAATGTTTAAAGTTATTTGTGAAGTTATCGTTATTAGATTTAGACTGCAAAGCAAACGAAGAAGATATTACTGTTCTTTACTATATAACTCGTTTGGGATCAATTTCAGTTCTCTACAACTTAACCTTGGCAGTACTACTAATACCCTTCAGTAACTCGTGTACACAGCCCAACCGGCTCGTATGACGCACATGAGGTTGAATTTCACGCTTCTGCACTACTTTTATGAAAGCATTTTATACAGTAGTAGTGAGTTATAAAAAAAAACATATCATAAAATGCACAAGGTGTATGTGTAATTATTACATGAGTACCTATAACATTAGTTTCAATTATTAGTAAGTTATAATCCGTAAAAGTGTTTTTTTTTTTTTTATTCACAACGGGATAGCGCTTGGCCTTCATCTCACCTGATATTAAGTGACAATAAGGCCGAAGGTGGAAGCGCATTACACCGGAATCCTCACCACTGAGGAACTGGCTTCTTACCTGTATCTGTCGGAAAACAAACAATTTTTAAATGTTTTTTATGGTGTCAGACTTAGGTAAGATGGTGGTAGCTAGCCAGGCGGACTTGAAACAAGCCCTACCACCAACCAAACTGAGTACCAATTGTACCCCCCCTGGGAATCGAACCCGGCACCCTTGCGTATTACACGGGTGGGCAAACCACAGAGGCTGCTTATTAAATCAGAGCTCTGCTTAGCTTGAGTTACAATCATTGCTATGAGTTGTGTTTTATTCATTTTCTAAAACTTTATATATTAGTCAATACATAAAAACACGTCAGTCAATTGAATATCAACAATGCCAAACTTCAATAACATTCAAGTAGACAGTGTAATTGACTTGAACGGAACGAGGCTCATCCGGAGAGGCCGCAGGCTGCATCTCATATTATGCTAGGAGGCTGTGTAATTACACCTGAGTATATTGCGTAGCTGTGCTCTAATAACAATAATAATATCTGGGCGACCAAGCTTTGCTCGGTTATTACTATTTGTTGTAATATGGTGGTGTTTAGGTGATAATCTACATTATGATCTCAAAAATTAATTACTTTTTTTAAACATGTCTAAAACAATAAAAATTAAAAACTGTATACAAACTTGAATATATAAAAAAATCAAAAGTAAGTCACCAAGCGGGATTCGAATCCGTAAAACTTGTTTTTTGCCGTCCGCGTCTTAACCTGCTGGACCAGACGGACAGTGGCCGGCAAGACGAAATTAGCGACCATATTCTGCGTCAAAATAAAAACGCATGAAATTTCGAAAACACGCGTTTTCCCAAACATAAGACTAATTTAGATCGATTGTTTACCCCCGAAAACCCCCATATACCAAATTTCAGCAAAATCGTTAGAGCCGTTTCCGAAACTCCGAAATCACAGAAATATAACTTATATATAAATAAATATACTAGAATTGCTCGTTTAAAGCCATAAGATTTGCTATATGTATAACAGTGTAGTAAGAAGTTTACATTTGAGTCTTAAAAAAGCAAAGGCAACAACATTCAGTTTTTCCAATATAGCAAAAATACAAGATTGGTAAAGAGGTTTTAAAAACCTTAATAACCGTGTGCCATATGACGTTTTTCAATACATTTTCGAGAAAACGTTATAGGTACCATAATGAAATTGTAATAGAAATAAAAAAAACCGTAAACAAAAACGCACGGCGCGCGGTGCGGTAAAATAAGCTTTCCGCACGCTCTGTACTAAACCATAAACAAAAATGCAGGGCGTGCGGTAAAATCAACTAACCGCACACTGTACTGTCATCGTAATAGTACATTATGAAACAAGTTAGTTTAGGCGTAACTCGGCTGAGTTACGCCCTCGCCTTCGGCTCGGGCTGCAACCCACAGCCTTGTGTGCAATGAGCAAAAGCTTACGAGTTTCATACGACGTTTTTCAACACATTTGCGAGGAAAATACAATAGTAGTTTATGATACAAGGTTGGTAACGAGTTTTAAAAAACCTTAACAACCGTGTGCCATACTACGTTTTTCAATACATTTGCGAGAAAACATTATAAGTACTACTGAAATTGTAATCTATATATATAATAAAACTGTAACTGTACAAGAAAAAAAATATTTGACGATTTAAAAACGCTCATTATGTGAGCTTATTTGAATAAAGATTTTTTTCATTTCATTTCATTTCATTTCTGTAAATTCCAAATATTTGTGCGCGTATTACGCAAAAACCACTAAAAGAATTTTGATGGGCTTTTCATAGTTTAGTAGATTAAGGTCCAACTTAAAATCTAAGCTATGTTTCATTAAATTCAGGTGGGTGGAACCAGGGAAACAGCTTGAACTCTCCTTAGTACTAGCTTTCATACACTAAAGAGGTCATTTTAAACTGGTCGCTTTATTTTCTACTGTCCACGCGGACAAAATCGCGGGTGGAAGCTAGTAGAAATTAAAAAAAACGTACGTAAATAAAAACGCACGGCGCGGGCGTGCGGTAAAATCAACTTACCGCACGCTGCACTAAACCGTAAACAAAAACGCACGGCGTGCGGTAAAATCAACTTACCGCACGCTGGCCTGTCAGCGTAAGGTCACATTTTCGAGCAACTGTACAGAAATAGTACATTATGATATAAGTGCGGTACGTTGAAAATTACAGCCGAGGCGATATTGCTAGCCTGAGCCGTAGGCGAGGGCTTCAAGAAAGCAGAGGCTGTAATTATCAAAGCGCACGTATGTCATACGACGTTTTATAACATATTTGCGAGGAAATAAATAAAACTCGGACTTTGCACCTTTGCTTGTTTTCCATATGATTAAATTTTGATACGCTTGTAAGTATCTTATCGGTCAATTTTTCGGGCAAGAGGCTTAGAGTAGCCTTTTTCGCTGCCTCTGAGACTTCTGGCGGTGTTGAATTAATAAATTCATCAGTACTTGACGACATTTTCAAATAAAAACAATACAGCAAAAAAAATTAAATTAGCAATGCGCGCGCATCAGCGTTTTTTTTAAGGCAAAGGCATAAAAACAGCCAGTATTACTAATAAAGTAAATTAATATTTTTGTGTTTTTGTTACAGATAAATGGTTGTAATTTATTGTCAACATTAATTAAATTGAATAATTAAATGTTTATTTATTACATTTTATCTCCCAAGGTCAATTTTATCCATAAAATGTTGACCTCTTTTCTGACATAAAAACTCTTTGCTAAGATTTAAAAAAGTACCGTTCGTTTTAGACGAAGTATCTTGATAAACCGTGCGGTAATGTAAAGTAAAACGCACGGCTTATCAAGGAAACCGTGCGTTTTACTTTACATTACCGCACAAGTTCGTAATGAGATACAATACGATATTGAAATTGGTGTAATAAGAGACCCTTTACGAGCAAATATGTTATAAAGTAATTTACCACACAGCAACAAATTCGACAAAAACAAAATATGACAATTATGGGAAAAGGCGCGTAGGTTTTTTTTTTGTTTTTTTTTCACACGCCCAATGAAAGAATATTTTGCGGACAAAGGGGTGAGTGAGCATACAACCTACTTCCAAATTATAATTTTAAGTGATAAAATGCAAATATTTTAATATTAAAACAAAATATTGTGAATTATGAATAATTTGATAATAATAAATATTTTTTTGACTTTATTAAGGACTTACACATTTATTTATTTCAAAAATGAATATGAATTTTCAGCGGCATAAAACCTCTTTGTTGTTACTAAAAAAAAACTGTATTACCCGGTTAATTTAACTTTGTAGGGATAATTCTATAACAACCTAGTATTTTATATATTATTGCACGCGTTTGTTATAGCTCGGTTTATGGCCCTAAAAGCGATGTATTAGGGCTCACTTTACGAGCAAGTGTGTTGAAAACTCACTTTCTCTTGCAACTGTATAAAAATAATATTTTTGGTTTTGAAGCAGTGCAATATTGCTGTTTTTGCTGCAACTTTATAATTTTAACGGTGATTTTTACGTATTTCTGCTGTTGTTGCTGCAAGCTTTTAACCTCCTCAGTGGTCTAGTGGTTCGCCCACGTGGTATAAGACGCAGGGGTCTCGGGTTCCATTCCCCGGAGAGGTGTACGTTTGTATTTGGTTTGGTTAGTGGTAGGGCTTATTTTACTTACATTTTTGGCCTTATCGTCACTTGACATCATGTGAGGCGGAGGCCATGCACCATCCCGTTGTTTTGGATTAAAAAAAAGTCAAACGAAGAAGCTGATTTCATCATTAGCACATTAACAGACTGCGGTGTTCAAAGTTTCTTTTATTTATAAATAGACTGTTGCTGCCTTTGCGATCTATATGATTCATCTAAATAAGTGCCTTACTAAAGATCGAAACTATCTGAATAAGCGATGAATAGAATTTTTGTGTGATGGAACATTCTGCGACCGACGAACCAAGGAACAAGTTAAATAAAAGACATAGGTAATACAAAATTCACGACGCTTTTATATTGACATTAATTAAACTCTTTCAGATTTTTTATGTTTTTGTTATACGGATTAGATGATATTTCATTACAAATAGTACCTAACGTTGGAAGACAATTCTTAAAGAAAACTGATTTCTAAATAAAAATCGTCTCATCAAGTAGGTACTCGAACAAAAGTAAGTTAAAATTATCAGATAACTTACACACAATCACCTTTACAGTCGTAATGGGAACGGTATCGAGTTGACGTGACACGGTACTCCAGAACATTGGTTCAGTTACTTACTTTGTTCTTGCTTCAAGAACTCCAAACTTAATACCGTTGATTAAGTAGAGAGAGTTTGAAGCGGATTTATACTGTATGGAAGTTAATTAAAAATTCTTTAATGAATTATTACACCTAGCTTCATAAAATCTATACAGAGATAAACGCATTGCAATACAGCGTGAAATTTTAATCATTTGGTTCCCGCAGTGGGATGGTTCCGCTCATGATTACAAGTAACTTTTACTACGTGGCGCCACTCTGATATCGCGAAAAAAAAAAACAGCTATTACATACAATAGCGCAATACCTACTCAACCTGAATGTATGGAATAGCTGTTTTTTTTTTTTCACGATATCAGAGTTGGCCCTATAGCACAGAATAGATAATAGTACTAACGTACAGAAGTTGCACTCTACAAAATCGTTTAAATAAATTGCGACTCTTGCACCGACACAATAAAGTGCATTTCAGGTCACACAGCGGTTCCTTCGCTCCAAAACCTTCACGTACCTTCACCTTCACACTCTTGCGTGGAGTGACAGAGCCCTGCCTATAGTAAAAGTTGTTTGTAATCATGAGTGGAACCATGGGGTGCTTCCACTCAACTCACACTATTGTGGGAACCAAATGATTAAAATTTCAGCGTGTATAAGATTGGTACCTATTCAAGATAAGATAACTAACCACAGCTAACGGCGCCAAGAGATTAAGCATATCAAAAGATACCGCCGTAAAAATAATTTCATATAATTTTTTGTAAAAGTTTCCGAAGATCCGAAGCTAAATTCAAATTGCGAAAAGACAAACGGAGAAGATAGTTCAACTGGACATCAAACTCCCTGAAATCTTAAGCGAAATGCTACTCTTGCAATTGTTAATAAAGTCGAAAGTTGCTTGCATTGTTGGAATTAAAGCAAGTTCTCCACTTCAATGTAATTTCCTTAAGTTTGGAACAAGTTTTAAAAGTTAGCGATTTTGAAGAATATAGTTATTAAAACAAAATTTTTATTTATTAAGTTTTGACAAATTGTTTAAAGTTATTGTTTTGACATAGGGCTACACTCGTGCCGCGAACCACGGCCGCGAATCACGGGCGCGGTTTGCGCATGAAAACGGTGCGAAAAATATAGCCCTCCAGACTCGCGCGTGAACCGCGGCCGCGAATCACGGCAACATTAGTTCGGCACACAAGTTCTTTGACGCCCGCCACCGGACGGGGAACGCCGCGAAGCGCGAACGCGAAGCCGCGAAGCCCATACGCGAAGCCGCGAAATCCTCCAAACTCGCGGTTCGCGGCCTTCGCGGGCTTTCGCGGCGCGAGTGTGGAGCACTTTTATGAATTTTATTACATTTTCGTAAAAAAGACAACAGACGATGAAACAAAACACAAACTAGATATTCTAGTTTCTGATGATTGTTAATACAATAAAAAGTTATAATTATAGAATTAGGTACCCATACGTGAATGTTTGTACCTATGATAAAGAGTCTGTATTCAATTTTAAATTTTATGTTTTTTTTTTTATACGGGCCAATTATATTTTAAATATTTTTTGTTTTTATGAAAGCATAAAAAATAATGTTTCTAAATGAATTAAGAAAGAGTAGATTTTACTAAATTGATTTGTGCAATGAATATGTAACATAAAGTCTTCTCAAATTTCCAAATAAACTGTAGCTCTGTAGACCCTGTGCTTGTGACATTTTTTTAACATTTTTCGCAATGGCTGAAATATCATTATCCTCATATGTCAGCCATTTTGAAAACTTCGAAAAACTGAATCGGCTGTTTACAATTATAATACCTGCTCACAAAATTTTAGGAGAATCGGTTAAGAAATGCGACCATCCCCCATATTACAACCTTCTAAAGGACATCGCTCGTTTCCCCATACATTGATGCCCCAGAAGCGCACAGCAATGAAAAAATGCTAGTTGTGTTCAGAATCATTCATAAATTCTCATCAGGCATTTGTTGAAACACGGACAACTTGAGGAACTGTGGCATACAACAGAATGTATTCGATTTTGAGGTTATACTTAATCGCAAAAGATGTACACTTTATATGTTCTGAACAGATTTATGGTTTACCGCTATGTAAGCACTTGTTGTATACAGCGAAGAATCTGCTCATCTTCCAATACCATGGAACCACCAGCAGAGTCAGAATTAACACAAACACTTTCCATTTTGTATTAGGTTGGGGTGTATCAAAAATCCGATGTCAATGCCGAGTTATCGTTCGAGCAGATCACAAAGTCCATAAATCAAAGCCGAGGTCTAATGTTATTGCAGGAAATCAGTCCGTTAGAATAGCCAAGTTATTAAAAGTAATCCAAAAATAATAAAAATAAGAACGCACTACACAACACAAACAAGAAAGCAAGTGAGCGAGCGAGTAAAAAAAAACAATTGGAGATGTCACTCACTTTCACCTCCGTAGAATCGATACCGCTAATTGAATTAACGAATCTAAAATCGATTTTCCTCAATATCGATCGAAACGCTATTTTACATAATTGTGATATTATTATGATGTAAAAAGTATTTTGATTATTTTAAATCATCGATTTCGTTAAGCATCAATTAGACCACACAATTTCAAGCGTGCGATATCTTGGCTCAATTGAATAAAACAAAGCGTTGCCTTTTGCTTTTATTATTTGAAGTAAAAGCTTCGGATTTCATGAAAAATTAATCAATTATTCATCAATTCCAAAGAAATTACTTCAAATAATAGAGTTAAAAGGCAATGCTTCAGTTTTGTTCAAACGGCTCCTTGTCTTAGTGTAGTGTAAATAAATTGTCTGTTCTAATCTTGAAATCGCGCAGACGAGTCTGTTCGATAAATCGAGCCAATAAATTGTGTAGTGCAGTATAGTGTAAGTTGCACCACACAATCTATCAAGTCTTTAAGGGATCGTTCATACGAGCGATTTTTTCACCGCGCGATATTTTTACCGCCGACGACGTTCCACGGGAAAAGATACAGTGAGCACCACATGATGTTATACAAAAGTGACAAAAATATGTAATTTATTTTGAACAATAATAGCTTTGCATTTGAGTATAAAATTAATTGAATATCATTCTCCTGTCGTGGAAGCCCAGCGGGCCGTTGACCGTACCTTATGTCCAGGCCTAGACCTAAGGTACCTTTTTCCGTGGAACTTAGTCGGCGGTAAAAATATCGCGCGTTGAAAAAATCGCTCGTGTGAACGAGCCCAACTGTACATACGATGGTTTCAACTTTTATTACCTAAGGCCGTATACAGTGAGAACGCTGGTTGCCGACCGGCGCTTGTCAGCGCTGGTCCGCGCAGGTAACCAGCGAAGGCATTTGTATGAACAAGCGCTGATAAGCGCTGACAAGCGCCGACACGCGCCGGTCAGTGCTGGCGACGTTTAGTACGAAATCCTGCTTCAACCTGGGGCCCTATTTGTGAATCGCTCGGTTGACGTCGAGCGCTCGTTTCTTTCTACTGATTTCCGTTCGACAAATCAACTCAAATGTATAAGATTGAGTCAAATGTCGAACGAAAATCCGTAAAAAAGAGCGCTCGACTGGAGTCGAGCGATTCAATAATAGGGCCCCTGCTTGCTTTATGTTAACGGTTACCGGCGCGGGCCAGTGCCAACAAGCGCCGGTCGGCAACCAGCGTGCTCTCTGTATACGGCCTAAGGTAGGGGTTTCCGACTCTATGCGCCCCACCCAGTGGTATGCTAAAATACTGACAAAAATGGCAGTTACATTAACATTGTGACAACTATTCTACTTAAAGCAGCAATGTAATTACAGTTTCAATCGAGAATTGTTAGCAACAGAGTAATTTAGTCTACTCTCGATTTCAAGACAGACTAGATATCGCACGCTTGAAATTGTGTGGTCTAATTGTGCCTTTACACATAAGCGGAACATCTCTAATAAGAAGCTTTTGATGACAGCAAATTGTGTAGTAGTTACAGAACTTTTAATTTTTCGTTTTTTATCGCAGAATGTCCGTTTACTATCAATAATTGCTAATAAAATAAAAAAATAATAGAAAAATTATAATGAAGGACATTCGTTTGTGCATGCTAGGGCACATTTCGACGATGTCCTTTGCCAGTTCTCTGAATGGCTATGAATGCGTCTCTTTTATTTGACATCGAGAAAAAGATGTAACTATAGCAGTTTATAAACCTGCCAATTTTTAGAGGTTGTAATATCCCGCCTATAGAGGAGAATAAACGGACAGCTGAACAGACAGACAGAGGGATAGCTGGACAGACATACGAAACCATTTTTGCCCAAGCTGCAGTAGAGACGCTTCGCTAGCGCCTCGCACTCGCTGGGTCGGCCCTTTATTCTATAGCTTGTAACTTGCACTACACATTTTCGCTAACTCGACACTCCACCGGCGCCGGTCGGAAAGTTATTCCCTTTTGTTACTTTTTCATAACAATAACTAATTTTGTCGGTTAATTAAGCAACTGAAATGTTTGCTTCCGAATTTCAATGTACCTACAAGGTTTCAGAGTTCGGAAAGTTAATTTCGAGGTAGTTACGGATGAGATTAATTGAAGTTTGCATCAAGGATCAAGTTTTGAATCTGTTTCTGCATTATGCCGGAAGATGATCTGGTAGATTTTACATTTTAAGATGTAGTGTAAACTTTGCTAGACAATTGTATTGAATGTAATTAAACAGGATTTTACTGATTCACTTCTGTAACATAAGGCTCAGTTACAAAATAATATAAGTATAGGTCAAAAACTAAACATAATAATCAGCTCACGCATAATGCTAAAAATAGATAGTAATTATGCTTATAAAGCAATACTAACGATAGTAATTTTATTTTGCTTTAGGAGTAGGTAGCTAAAAATTTCTGACGCATGATGTTAGTTATTCTTAGAATACCTAACTGAAATACTTTTAAGCTTTTATTTTATACTAGCTGTTGCAAGCAACTTCGTTCGCGTGGTCAAGTGAAGGTAAAAAGCTTTTTTATCAAATAATTTTGGGGAAGTAATTACTGAACTATATCAATAGTTGAAATACTTATCTGAAATATAAAACAGAAGTGCTTTTGTAGCCGAAACATGTGCATGTATATTCAACGAATACACATGTAAACAGTCTGTAGGTAGTACTTGTTGTATGGTCTGTGGTACGTAGGTACCCTTTGTCATTCGTGGCATCAGTCGCTAACCAAAAACAATTTAAACTACGTAACCTTTTTTCTACAACAACAAAAAAAGTTTCCTTTTAAAAACTAAACGGTGTTCCACTAAATGTCTCCCCAGTTACAAAAGCGCTGCAATCATTGACGGGAGTGAAATTTTCAATAAAATAAACTAGCGTCCTGTCGGCCGATCGCCGGCGTCCCGGCGCTCCCTCGGGACGCGATCGCAAACAATACCAAATGGCGGAGGCGTGATTTGCTCCCAGTTTGTTCTGTGTGTTTTTTCAACGATATTATCTATGTAAATCAATGTTTAATCGATGGTTTATAGAGGTTTTTAACATCAATAATTCATATTTCTATATTCATTGACAACAAAATATAATACCAGCTACAATGTTAAATGGAATATGAATATGAATGGAAGAGGAGCTCGGTGGCGTAGTGGTTCAACGCCTGGCCCAGCGATTGCGTAAGTTAAGCAACGTTCGCAAGGGTTGGTCATGGGATGGGTGACCAAAATTTTACTATCGCGAACTCCTCCGTGCTTCGGAAGGCACGTTAATCTGTTGGTCCCGGCTGAATTTGCAGTCGTTAATACCCACCAATCCGCATTGGGCCGCGTGGTGGGTTATGGCCCGTCATCCTTATCCACCCATAAGGAAGGCCTGTGCCCCAGCAGTGGGGACATCAAAAATGGCTGATGGACAAAAACTGCTACCTCGATAGATAAAGGAAGATGCTTTAATGGTAAACTGAATATCTTTTCAGAATAAGATATCAAAATTATACAAATATTGTAATATATTTAAGGTAATTGTAGCTATCAACCCATTAATTACCATAAAGCTTCGACCAAGTAAATCTAGTACATAAGGTTATTTAAACAACACATATTATAGAAATAATTAAAGCGTAATCTAGTACACCAGATTTTGAGACACGAGTTGTCCTTCTATCTCAGTTAGACATATGACTCCACAAATAGCTAAGTCGTCAGTCATATTTAGATGAAACAGCTGAAGCAAAGCTTTATTTTCTTATACATCAACCTAAGCACAAAAAACTCATTCAAGTATTTTCAAATGTTTAGCAAATCACAACACTAACATTTTCAAATTAATGAATTGGGCCTAACTAACCAACAACCACGGTCAGCAATTTCAAGAAGATACTTAACCTCACGAAAGGTTCTAAAAACCATGAACAAAACGACTTCCTAACCAGTGTATGTTTATGCCACGTTCTTACTAAAAGACTAAACAAAACAGCTGCAAAAGTTCACCATGTCGCTACACAACAGTTTTCAATGAAATAAAGTGTAGGGCCCAGGGTAGATCCCTAGGGGACGCCCAACAATACCGCTTCGCGCGTGATTTGTGAAGCTTCGTGTGCTCCGTACGCTCCTCACGTGACCGGCGAATGTGCCGACATGCGCCTTTGTGATGCTTTGTCGGATTATAAAAAGTAAATTTGTTTCTTTTTGTGCTGAGAATGTTTGAGTTTTTAAGGATGGATTTATGGAAAATGAAGTAAAAGCGTGTAAAAGATATGTTTTAATAAATACATTTTAACTAACATAAACATAAAAGTTTATTATCGTTAGTTTGAACTAGTATTTGTTGTATGGTCTGTGGTTTGAATATAGTAGACTCAGTAGCTTAGTTGGAAGAGCTTTGACTGAACTTCTAAAGGTCACGGGTTCGATTCTCGTCTTAGAAAATGATCTGGTGAAGAGACGACTTTTTTGTTTAGTATTGAACATAGTTGTTTGCCGTTTTAACTCGAGACTTTAAAAAATATCCTTAGTATTGTTATATCCTTAGTAATGCTATTTTAGGACGAACTTTTGCTATTGTTACTCTATTTATATATCTTTGGTACACAAAGCATAATCATTATGTTGTAAAAAAAATATTTACTAGCAATATGGGCTCCGTTTTGTGAAAGTTAAAGCTAAATATTCAATTTATACAAGAAATATAATAATATATATAATAAATTTTATTCAATATAACTCTCAAAAACAGCTAAAGGATTTTCGATAAAAGAGTTTTCCTCAAACTTCTCGGTTAATTTGATTTCCATCATCGACAATGAAGAGCGCTAATTTCCCGCCCAGACTTTTTTGTCACCGCCCAGACTTTTTGTCACCGCCCAGACGCTCGAAATATATCTTTAATTAACTTGGCTCATTAAAAGGAACAGTTGATCAAATCAGGAGTGTCCCACTTTTTGCTTCTTTTTTGTAATTTTTGTCGAGGTTTATTTTACATTATTCATTATTTTTATCTTTGAATTACGAAGATCCTTTATTTTCCTTACATGAATAAACAACGTTTTTAATTAAAAGGTTCAGATATCTTTGATAACAGAAGAACAATATTAGCATAGACATTACGATAAGATGAAGATAAATATATTCTTCATTGTACACCATGAAAATTTAAACAGAAATTCACAAAGAAGAATAATTGGCGGCCTTATCGCTAAAAAGCAATTTCTTCCAGGCAACCATGAGTTGAGCTGGATAAAGATACCAGATAGAAATTATTGATAGTTTATAGTGTTTTAAGTAGTTAAAATAAAATACATAAATACACATCATACGTTGATTCCATAAACTGTTGCAAAAAGTTTATTATATTATACGTAAGTATATTATTTAAGTATTTTTTTCTTAAAATGTCCTTTAAAAATATCAATTTAAAATTATTTTATCTGCAAATTCGTAAATTAAAATTCCATAGCTTGCCTACCACAATTATACCATTTATGCTTACTGGGTGGCTCCAATAGTACAATGTATCTAATGTATTGTGTAATTGTTGAAATAAACATTTTTTCATTTTTCATTTTCTTTTTCATAGCGTTTATCTTTGCGGCATTCCGTAGCACCATCTACACTCGTAGCAAACAGCAAAAACCGTAGTCGTAACAGTGCGCTACGACAAAATGGTGTGGTACGACATTCTCTGTAGTAATCGTATGTAGTTTTAAGTTTCAGTAAACGCTGACATAATGGATTTACTTAAAAAAGGAGTGTATTTCTCCAACTCAGAGAGCTTTACAAAACTCCTGTGATTTTAAAAATGTATCAGTTTGCTTTACATTATATCGAATTATGAAAAAGCACAGCCAACTAACTATCAGTAATATAAATATATAACCCTGAAAAGCATTAATTTGCTTAATATTCAAACATTTGTACATAAAAGTTTTGTAACAATAGCGTTCGCTAGAAACTGAAAGGATAATATAACATCTGTGAAATTCTTCATAGTAATCATCAATTTAAATTTAAAAACCTAAATTGTAAGTTTATTTTATTCAGACTATTTTTAAATATAATTTACCATTATCTCGCTAATGGTAGATAAGGTAGTTTATTTTATTGTATTTATGAATAATTTATTTTAGTTCTCATTAAGCTGTTAGTTAAAGTTATATTTTGAAATGTTGTAACTGTATTAATGTAATGTTATGTTTTTATTATTCTATAACCATCACACACATGTAGTCGCCCGTTTTAAGCATTTTTGTAATCCACTGTTTATCGCCCGATTAGTTATTTTGTCGCCAAAAAAATAAATTGCTGCCCGGTTTAGTATTTACGTATCCCATTAACAGTCGCCTTTAATTATTTCCAGTCACCCTATTAATTAATTCCCTTAAATAAGTACTCAGAGCTAAGCCCTAATATTGTATATCAGATACAACTCCCAATTAATAGGCATGGTTACCCCAAAGGGGGCATGTCGCAACGCAAGTAAGACGCGGCATTGTGTTGTGCGTGTTTTTGACGTGTATAGCAGTAGAGATCCGATTGTTCCCTTTGCGTTGTACCACAGTTGGGAAAAAACGCACGTTTGGGTTGTAAACAATGGTGTGGGATGTATGGGTGGTTGGGTATCGGTGAGGTTGGACATCATTTTATTTTGGTTGGGGTACACATGTTTACATTTTTAAGTGCGTTTTATTGATTGCGATCTCATTTATTGGCCGAGCGAGTGCGAAGCGCAAGCGAAGTGTCACTACTTCAGCTTGGGCAAAAATTCTTTCGTATATCTGTCCGGCTGACTGCTTTCCTCTACAAGTCGCATTTCTCAACCGATACCTACTCGTAAAATTTGTGAGCAGGTTCCATAAATGTTGAGCCAGGTTTTCGAAATTTTGCAAAAAAAACATCCGTTCGAAAGGTGTTCAAAACTAGCGAGCTTCGAATATTTATATTAAAACAATGCCTAACCTACTAAACAACACATTTCTGCTTTTCAAAAGCAGTGTCAACCTCGTGGCGACATTTTTTAAACAATGTGCAATTTGAGTGAGGTCTACATCTACAGCTCACTAAGCCACAAGTATATTTTCACCTCTCCAGCACGAAAAGGGCGCTTTTGGCGCGTAAAAACTCGCAGCAAAATCGATTTTTGCTGCGAGCGTGAGGCAAAGTGCTTTTTTAATTTCTAATACCAACTTTTAAAATAATAAAGAAAAAAGAAATAAAGTGACAAGGATGGACATGGACTTGTAAAATTGATGTGTGAGAAAAGGATAGATTGCTTTATGGTGTCATACATGGATTAAAAAGTAAAAAAATAAAATGCACGGATATACCAAGGAGTTTTAAATGAGGATTGTTAAAACAGAAGGTTGATAATTCGCAATAAAGAGTATGGACGAAATGAGGTCGCATGTATGAAATAAATATAAAATAAGAAAAATTAATGAAATTCATTAACAAATTAATGTTTTATGATTATAAATAAATAAATAAGATGGGACATTAATGAATAAGAGAAAAGCACAACGTAATAATGTAAAAAAAAAACAGCATAGATTTGATCGAACTATTTTTGTGATAAATTACAAAAAATGAGTGCGTCCAACGATGAAGATAGTTGAATTTCAATTCTAGACTACTTCGCTAGTTCGTGATTTAAAGTCGGCACTCGCAGCACAAATTGATTTTGGTCACTTGTATAACAAATAACTATTTTACCATCGCCACTCGAAAAAGTGCGTTTAATTCAACGATAAGAGTGAATAAAACGCTGTTTTATTCACCGAGTGAATAAAAATATTTTGAATTTGGAACAAGAGCGCATCGTATGAATTATATACAAAAAAAATAAAACGTGCTGAAAATATGGAGCTATTCCATAGATAAAGCCTCCCGCCAATTTTATTTAGGTTCTTTTTAGTGTCTTATCTTTGGGTTATTTTCTAAAAAATATCCCGCCAAATTAATTAGGTTCTTTTTAGTGTCTTATCTTTGGGTTCTTTTCTATAAAATAGAAGGAGATTAGATGTTCAGTCTTGCATTGCATCAATCCATTCCATCATTCTGGTACGATCTTCAGACTGTAAAAATTCAAAGTCTAAACAAACCGATCATGTTATTTACCTCTTAGCGTGGTTATTTTATGTCATTGGAAAACTTCTAGTTTCACTATTTTCTAATGTTTAAATATTACTGATTACCTACATAAATAATAAAAATGTAATGACTATAAATACTATAGGTATAAGTACTGCTATTTGTTTTCTCGCAGTCAATGGTAAAAAGTAGAGTACACAACTCGTGAAAAAAAAATTCATCTCGGTCCTTTGTATCCCTCGCTTCGCTCAGGATTCTACTTTTGAATCCCTCGCTACGCTCGGGATTTAACTCTAGAATCCTTCACTGCTCTCGGGATCCAACTTAGTCCCTCGAACTAAATTCCCTCTTTTTCACTTGTTGTATAATCTACTATTTTTCTATTTAGTTCAACTTTTCCTTTCGCGACGTTTTTACACCTTTGTAGATATCATGGCCTTGGGTTAATAAAGCTATTTATAAGTTAAATTTCCCTTAATTAATATGAAAAGCAATATCGAAATTATCATAAAACTGGTTTATATTAAAGATTGTTTACATTTCAAACAGATAGCGTAGGTTTGACATTTGTAATATTTGGGGTCAATAAAATATTTTGAGGGTGAGTTCACCAGCCAAACTTTAGCTAAAGTTTATAAAAATATTAACAATAAAATTGTTTTCGACCTAACGATAATTTTATCTACAAGACCATTTAATAATAAATATTAAAATAGAATATACATTTATAATTTATTACTCAATAATTTAATTACAGAATTGTGCTGAGAGTGTTGAGACAGCTCCAGAGAGTAATATTAATTTGTTAAATAAAATATAATTTCATCAAATAATATTACCTTAAGGGGTATATACACGGCTCATTTTTCCGGGCGACTTGCTAGGCAACTTCAATCGAATAGGGCTTTTATCGACAATCGCTTGTAAAATCGAATCGAAAACCTAATTTCAATAAGACTTCAAAAGCCCTATTCGATTAAAGTCGCCCAGCAAGTCTCCAGGAAAATCAACCCGTGTAAATGCCCCATTACGTAGCTAATTACGTTAAAATCAATGGCATGCGCCTGATTGGTAAATATCTAACAGTACCTTAATAAGTTGTTGTATTTAAGTCACTAGTACTTTAAAAAAACTATATATTTTGCATGTTATTTTTTACAAAGTTAACTTTTTAAACCATTCAAACATATCTATAATTTCTTATTGATATCGAAATCTTGACTCAGTCCTCTACCAAGAATAAATGTGGAAGCACAATGAATACAAAACAAATCTTAGAAATGAGAATATATTTCAAATTGAATCATGTACTTATCGATAAGAATAAAAAACCCTGAAAAATCGGAGAGTATTCAGGATTCCGGACCGATGAACTGATCAAAATATTTGATTCTTGTCCGTGGTAATGGGATCATTTTGACGGATATTTTTGTTTTGGTTTTTAACGTTATAAGAGCATGATTTCTTATTGTTTGTTTGCGAATGAATGCTTAAATATTATTTGTTGTTACAACAACAAATAATATTTAAGCAAGACAGTAGTCTTGAGACTACTGACTACTGTCTTACATAGTAGATAGTCCAAGGGTCCGTACCAAGCGTTTTGACAATACATTTCTTAAGCGAACTGCTCAAGAATGGAATGCGCTGCCTGCTCATGTGTTCCCCGATAGTTACAACCTTGGTCTCTTCAAGGCAAGAGTGAATAGGAGTTTCCTGGGCAAGCGTGCTACACCTTAGACCACATCCTTTTTACCAAACAAGATGGTGGGCAAATGCCTGCCCAGTTACTAATAAAAAAAATAAAAAAATAACTTGGAAATAAAAATAGCAGTTATTATGAACGAAAAGAATAATTAAACAAGTATCACATTTTTTATTTATTATATTCATTTGAAGGATTCTAATAAAATTAAACATAAATTTTATATGTTTATAGAATTTATATGATTAGAAACCGAAAAAAGTTACAAAAATATTGTTTACCTTTTGAGTAAGTATTTTATAATAATAGGCTATATAATATACAGAAATCCAAAATTAATTAATTAAAATTAACGGCCAAGTTATTCCTTCCGTAGCTCAACGGCTTTCATTTTAACTTTAGACTAATTATATCGT
This sequence comes from Agriphila geniculea, assembly GCA_943789525.1. Lineage (NCBI taxonomy): Eukaryota > Metazoa > Arthropoda > Insecta > Lepidoptera > Crambidae > Agriphila > Agriphila geniculea. The sequence continues at coordinate 27,763,251 of OX038875.1, read as the reverse complement.
CAAAATGAAGACAAAAACAATAATATGGCTGCTTTTATTCAACTTATGATGGACGGGCAGACAGACTGCTGTATAATTTTAATATTTACGTAATTCTGTTTACGGGCTGACGTGTGAAGGGGTTTGAACAGCCGTACAATGAATTTTAGTTCCATAAGAATAAATATGTGCATTTTATTCAATTGAAGAAATATTTTAATACTTTCTGAATGCAAATAATTGTTTATTAGTTTGACATTTGTTTGACTGTAAAACATATCAAGTAAGTACGATTGGCCATGGCCAATCACCTGCTTTATCACTTTGCAGAAATGTTCGTGTGCGCGCGCCTCACCCTAGCGTGTACTTATAGTTATTTATGCAACTGTACTATAATGGGGGGTATTAAAACACGAATGTGATAAAAGTATCACATGAGCATTTTAACACCTAATTATGTACAGTTGTATACAAGACTCTATCTACACCCGTGATATGTATCCTTTCTTGACTTTTCTCCTCCTCGTCATTATAATAATATTATCTGAACGAGTGTTATAATGTTGTACCGAATTTCATAATGTAACTCGTCTGGTGTGAGCGCGTGGAGGAGCGTAACATCCTCTCGCTCGGATATTGCAATGCTGGCAGTAAGCTTACCGTTTTAGAACCCTCTCTAAAGGATTTAAAGCATTAGTTTAGATAAATAAATAAAGCGATATTAACCTTAGAGGTGGTAAAGCACCGATATTGTCGATTATACCTATTTATGTACATAGGAGAAGCTCGATGGTGCTGTGGTTTAGCGCGTGGCCCAGCGATTGCGGCGGTTAAACAACTTTCGCTAGGGTTGGTCATGGGATGGGTGACCAAAAATTTATTATCTCGAGCTCCTCCGCGCTTCGGAAAGCACGTTAGGCCGTTGGTCCCGGGTGCATTTGCAGTCGTTAACACCCACCAATCTGCATTGGGCCCGCGTGGTGGATTATGGCCCATCCTCCTTATCCACCCATAAGAAAGGCCTGTGCTCTAGCAGTGGGTACATTAAAAATGGCTGATGGTCATGTAAATACTGGAGTGAGTCGGACCTTTATCTAGGATTCATCATTACAGCCTAAATTAGAGTCCTTTGCAAGACCTACGTCCTAAGCTTCTCCCTTGGGCGGATGTTGCCATAGGCAGGTGTACGCAGAAATGAATCGTTTTCATTGTCAAACGCTGCTGCGTATTTCCTGGTCCACGGTGTTATTATATGTTCTACTTTATTACAATAAATGGGCGTAATCTTGGCCACATTCGAGAACCATAAGGCTAAGAAGAGGCCTAAAATGCAACGAGCTTGCCCAGAAGAAACCTATTCACCCGGGCTTTAAATATCGCTTGGTTATATTATTATGTTTGCGGGAATACAGACGCAGGCAGGGTATTTTAATAATATTTTAAGAATAAACTTTTGTAGTAAGTCCCCTTTTACGACAACAATTATTTATGTGAAAGGTTGGTATTCTGCTCTGCCAGAAGAAAGAGTTCTGTCTAGGATTAACAACTAAAAATAATTTCGAAGCTGAATAATTGAATCTGTTTTCAATGTATGTATGTTGTTACAATATAACCATGAATGCAAAAATACCTATTTTCGTTTTATTAAAACTTATGTGAAACTAATTTTCCGTTCTGAGGCATTGTTGTACTCTTTTTTCAAAGTTTAAGTAATTACTTACTGTAAGTTTTTTTTATTTATACTAAAAAAATGATTTTGACAAACAATAGGAACTACTTATATTATATTTTAAAATTCGAAAATTAAGCATTCACAATGCTATTTTCATATAATACAAAATAATATACTGGAAATAAATTAAATAATATACTTGTAAACAAGACGTTGTATTTTATAGTTTAGAGTATTTTTCAAAAATGAATAAAGCAGTTAGGTTTTAGTTTTCTTAGCAATTTTAAATAAAAAAATAAAATAATTGGTTTCAGATTTAAATTCTAGATTTATATTATTATTCACTTTTACTTTTTTTGATCAATTAGTATTTAAAAATACACTACGAAAATTATTGAATATGAAGTAAAAAATAATGGTTAAACTTACCTCAGATTAAAGTAGATACGTCTCCACTCCAAAGTCCCATAATTTATCAAGACAAATGTTTTTTTTATCTCGTTACTTTGTCCATTTATTAAAAAGTAACAAAAAAATATTCCCGCACACCAAAACCAAACTGAAATAAAAAAAATATAAGAACACTATCTTTTTAGAATTCACAACAATCCTCAAACTGTTTTTCGAGAAGAGAACAAATGACAATCGAGCACATTCGAACGCCGCCGTCGGAAAGTTGAAAACTTTTCGCGACTGAAAAAAATGAGGCAGAGGCGGAAAACGCGCGCAGCCTTCGACGACCGGCGAGGCACTGGCGTCACGACACACAGCCACCCGGCCCAAACCGCCAAAAGGATCCAGTTCGTTACATAGTAAGATCGAAATTTGATCGCAGTTAGACGAAATGAACGCGCATAAGACAGCTCGTTGGCTATTTAGCCCGAAAAAGATGGGCAAAGCGCATGCGTCCGGTCATTCAACCCTTGCAGAGATGGTGCAACGGTTGATGATGCTTTAAGTTTCCGTTTTAGTGTTACCCAGGTCAAGATGCAAGTGTCGACAGGTGCAGGTCAGGCCGCTTGCACTGTTGCCCTCACTTACTTTCGAACGAATAAAATCGTCGTAAATTTTCCAACGCATGTTTCACGCTGGAATTATCCCAAGAAAAGAAACGTGTGTACTTTACTGCTTGTACTCTTTATAAAGGCAGAAAACAGACAACTTATTCACGCAACTGAGAGCTCCTTTCTGCTTACAATGATGACGTGATAATAATTTCATTTCATTTTGTGTGGATTATTTTTGGTATACGTTAAGTTTATAGATATTTTATCATTTCGTGAAGAAAGAAGAGATGAAAAATAAACACAGTAGTGTTCTTTTCTTTATGGCCAAACAAAAGACTATGCAACGAGTTCTTAGTGAAATAGATTTAGTATTATTTAAGTCTTTCAACTCAGATTATTCCGACTTTGTTTCGACATAAAAAAAGACAATTATTTAAGTATAACAGAACTAGCTATCGGTTAAATAAGCATGAACAACGGTGTTCAAATATCAATTACAGTATAATCTGACCGATTACCATCTAATTACCATACCATAATGGAAACATTACGGTACGGACATTAACTACATTAATGTTTCCATGTGGTTTACCTAAAGGTTATTATTTTTAAATGGGCAAGTACCTAATATATATTTTTACTAGCTGCCGCCCGCGACTTCGTCTGCGTGGAAAGGTTTTTTGCTATCCCTCGGGAACAATACATTTTTTCGGGATGAATGGTACCCTATGTCCTTCTCTGTACCCCTGACAACGTGTATGCAAAATTTCATGACGATCGGTTCAGTAGTTGAGACGTGAAGGCGTAACAAACAAACAAACAAACAAACAAACGGACTTTCGCATTTATAATATTAGTAAGGATATTGGTTTGGAAAAAAAGCATTATATGAAACTCCTTTCAGTTGCACTTAACTATTTTCTTGCTTCTGTTTGATAAGACTAAAATTAAAATTAAAAAAAATAATTCATCATATCATTATCATTACATTCTTTTGCATTAACGTTTATTGAACACTCGTAACTATTTAAAAAAAAAAAATTATGATAATATAGGCGCTTGACCGATATCACGTCTGGTGGTAAGCAGCTATGATGCAATCTATGATGAAACGCGCTTGCCTAGAAGATACGTATTCACTCGCGACTTGAAGACCCCCAGATTGCACCTATCGGGAAAAACAGACTCGGGCAAGGAGTTTCACTCTCTAGCGGTACCGATAGAAGAAGTTGTGCAATTCCACTACTAACTCGCCAAAATGTATCTGATCCAATCAGATTATAGCGGCAACAGAGAAACACCTTAAAAGAACAAGATAAACACAATGAAAAACAATTACAATTTCGGCAAACTGAATGGATTCTAGAAACCAAATGCTATGTGTATCAATCTCAGTAACGGACCACAAAGTGCGGCTTCTAATACAAGATCAATCCGTTTTTCAACAGCGTAGGTACATCGTTTGCCGATAAATCATACAAAATGACTCATAAAGAATACAAAAGCTGACCTAATTTAACTCCCTGGAGTATGCTGATTGTAAACTTGGCGCAAGTAGCCCGGGAATCCAAGCCTTAAGTTGAATTCTTTATTCCCTAATCCCGATCCAATCTCTACCGTTTCGAAGTCGTGGGATGAATAAATCTGTGAATTCCTAAGCAACTGTATCGGGCCATATTACTGATTTGACGTTAATTGGTTCCGATTTGATTTAGGCGCCGCTAAAATGTTGCTTTCTGACAAGTAAGACTGCGTTCAAACGATAAAGGTACGATTCCGATGTCTGCAGCACTGCTGCGCGACACTGCTGCGCAAAAGTGCTGCGCAGCACTGCTGCCGAGCTCGGAATGTAGTCTCATATACACCTACAGAGAATGTATGGGGTTGCGCAGCAGTGTCGCGACGCTTCTCCGCTTACATCAAATTGAGCATTTCAAACGTAACGTTAGGGTTCAATTTGGAGCACACAGCACTGCTGCGCAGCAGTGCTGCCGACATCGGAATCATACCTTAACGCACGACTCGCCCTCAACCCGAACTCAACTCAAACTCGACTCGAACTCAACCGGAGCCCACTCCTTGAAATACAGCGCTTACAATTTTGAGTTTTATAACACATTAATAAGCTCCGTTATATTTTGTCGATGCAACTGCACACGCCTCGCCCTCTACCCGAACTCAACTCAAACTCAACCCGAACACAACCCGAACTCAACTCAAACTCAACTCAAACTCAACTCAAACCCAACTCAAACTCAACCCGAACTCACCTCAAACTCACCTGAACATTACACAAGAGCTTATTAATGAGATAAGACATAAGACTCAAAATTGTAAGCGGTGTATTTCAAGGTGGGCTGCGGTTGAGGTGAGTTTGAGTTGAGTTCGGGTTGAGGTTGGGTCGTGTGTTATCATTTGAACGCAGCCTAAGTGTGAGTCGATTTTTTTGCAACGTTTTGGCTACTTGAGTTATTAGGTCTAACAAAATTAAGAAACTTCCATCAGAAATATAACAAATTCACTGTAAATAAAACTTTCAAATAATTATGTTGCAGTAATATTAATTAAAAAAAACTTTGATCACTACTTGTTCAACGTCCGGGATGGGATGATCTTTAGAGGCAATTGTGAGAACAATTTTAACAATAATTTTGCGAATATATATTTATTTTTTTAGATTAAGGCTGATTCAGTCAGCCCGTGACATCTGCCGATGCAACTCGGTCGAAACGTTGGGGAAAGGTAGATGTTTAAGCGCCTGTGTTTAGTTTAATCGCGTTTAATAGCTGTGTTCTTAATCTAATAAAATGCTACGCGAAAGTTTAAAAGTCTATTTTTTTCCATAACTCTTTACCTTTAATAAACCTAAATTCTTTTATATCTATCTCTATTATAATATACAAAACACTAATTCCAAAAGCTTTCACATTTTTTCATTATTAAAAAAATATCCTAATCCTTGGTGTTACATCGAGCTGAACATTTTAGCGGCCCCACCAAATCGACGTCTGCTACTGACTTTCATTGATAAATTAGATTGATTCTCTATATTAATGTACAAATTGCTGTTTCCGACCTATTCCCACTCCAGCTTGACTCAATGTTCGCTGGCTATTCATTACTGCAAAATTATTCAAATTTCAACGATCCATTTACGCTCTATGATTGTTGAAAATTTTATGTCATAAATCTAATAATCATAATCATTTACTCACAACAAACATCGTATACAATGGTGTTTGAATGAATGTTGGAAAGTATAATAGTTTTTATTGCTGCTTAGCGGCCGCCTGCGATTTCATCAATAGCGTGGAGGTAACAAAAACGGTACAAGATATTTTTGTCATTTTTTTTAAATTGAACTTAAATTGACCCTCAATTTATGTAACAATCATGTAGTGGGTTTTCGATAGGAATCCTATTATAAACAAGTATCGGCATCACATCACAATTTTTCCTATATAGGTAAGCTTGTATTGTATGATCGAACCTGCAGTTTATATGGAAAAAATAAATATAAAAAATATAAGGATTTCCTTTATTAAGATAATGATTATATAAGAAAAAATACTAGAAAAAATCATCAGCAGCTCAGACGAATGCTACGGGTGAGTCAATTTTTTCTAGATTTTTTTTTAATATAATAATTATTTTAATATAAAAATAGCATTGTGAATATAAAATGAATATAAAAATAAACATACCTAAAATCTAAAATTTCAAGGATTTTTTTTTATTATTTTTCCCTGTTTGAAGGGTTAACTTTACATTTATTTTTTCAGGACAAAATAACGTTATCATACATTTGAGGGTTAAAACGGTTACATTTTCTGAAGACGAATGTTAACTGGTATTTATTTATTTATTTAAAATAAATAAAAATCAGTTTACTCAGGCAGTCCTAAGGGTTGTATAGTTTAATTTAATATCAGAAAACCGTTGGTTCCTTAATGTCTTTAATCAGATAAAACCATTCAATACAAACATGGGTCGAAAGGACCCCCGTCTTAGATAAAAGTCATATCGTATAAGGGGGATATTCTACAAGTCATCTAATATTTCAGTTACTTTGGGACCAATATAACATTAGCCATTCAGGTAGGTATCTAAACAGGCTTCACTGAAATTGAATGTGTCACTTTTCTGCGAAATGTAATTGAAAATACCATTGGCTTACCACCAGACTTCTTCCGGTTAAATTTATATTTTTTAAAATAATGCTCACTTTTACCATAAATAAAATAACTACTACATAACATTGATCAATTTCCAAGTTACAAGTATTAAGGTTAAATGTTTATTACGTATTATTTGAATCTGTTTTTGAAATTCCTATAAGCATAATAGGATATAGGTAGTAGACAATGAGGTTACTGCATTTTTTTAGATAAATGACAGCTGCCCAATTCGCGAAATTTTTTACGATAAAACTAAAGCTAAATCGTTACTCTTTCAGTTTCGTTTAAAGGAAAAACACACTTTTCGTTTTTTTTAATTGTTGAAAGCTATGCACAGGGAGCCAAGAATGCCAATCTTGGACAATTTAAGTGCTAACTAAATAATTCCAAAGCTAAACCAAAGAGTTTTAGGTAAATGTAACCTAAATTATTTTGGCTTACATTTACCTAAAATTATTTTGGCTATATCGTTTTGAATTACCGCGATTGGACCCCTGGTAAAGTAATTTTAACTAACAGAAAACTACAGTCACAATAAGTCAATGTATTTGAGCTCTTAATGATATGATAATAGAATAACAGGAAATGATATTCCCGATTGCAAAGCAATTTGATTATAGCCCTGGTGGTTCAAATGATAATAGACGTGCCGAATAAATATTTGTCAATAAAAAAATGAAATACGTATACTAACAGACAGACCTACTAACAGGTTTATATACACCCAGTAATGACGTTACAGATTCCTTATGAAAGGATCTTGCATGGAAGTAAAGATAAGACGCTTTTCAAAAAGGGTATTTGAATAGAACTATATTTAGTGTCCTGCCTTTGATATGTCCTGTAATAAGGACACTGATATAAGCCTATTTAAAGCAACTCCAACATTAGTACTGACTTGCTATAAATAGAGTACATTTCAGTTAAATATATTCAATAGAATTCTTTATTCAGACGAGACTTAAGAACTTTTTCTTTATTGTAATTAAATAAAAATATCTTTGAAATTCTATTAAAACTCTAAGTTGATTAATGCAATAATTAAACTGAATAACCGCATAAACGTATTATAATGTAACGATTAAAATAAATACTTAATAATTATGTAAAAATAAATTACCAGGTACCTATTTCAAATCTTTGTGATTGACGAAACCAAAATCTTGCGATAGGTTTAAACTTAAATGTCAATTTTTTCAGTGTTATGTTACTGAATTAATTTTCCTGCGATGTTCAAAGCTTTAAGACATTAACACAATGAACCAAATATACTCTTAAATACATAATAATATTGTAAATCTATCAATAAAAGTCATAGTCTATTCTATACATACACTCTACTCGTAGTGGATATCTCTCTTGATTTATATTTTTGCATGAAAACAACAACTTTCAATCAAAGTCGGTAGTTTGAAACTAGGATGAACCGGCCCAAACTAGTTCCGAATAATATTTATCCACTATCAGGAGAACAAAAGCTAGCTGACAAGAAGTTGAAGTCGAACTTTCAACACATCAATCTGAAATGAACTCTAAAGCCACACAAGCAGAGACTAGAGTCCCACCAGGTTATTAGGTTAAACTTTTTTGCCGTCAGACATGTGAATTGTTTCGTTTACAATCACACACAACTTTAGACTGTACGGTTGTAGTAATAAGACCTTTCTGTGGATTCCTCGAGTAACTACCGTCACGGTGTACATTTACAGAGTCCACTAGTGAGTTAGATTTAGTTATTTTTAGGATTTCCCACAGAAATAGTTTGTTGTTTGACGTGTAAGCGAGGACGAAAGTGTAAAACTTTCGGGGTCTAAAAGACGAATAATGTATGAGATATTGACATTATGATTTCTACGGGGTTCGTATGCTGCTATGGACGCTCTTAAGCTTTATAAAACTATTAATAGGACATAAAAAAATATGCAGCACTGGATGGGCTAAAACACTACATTACACTATAATAAATAATTTATGTGTGCTCTGTGCTATCAATCTGTAATAAAACTAGTGGCTTAGTAGAGCTGAAGACCGTTTTATTAGCGCTTGTGACAATTTTGAACATTTTAAAAAACGGCTGAAATATGATTTTATATATAAATGGCCTATATCTCCGCCATTTTGGAAAATTTTGAAAAACTGAATTTGCGAAAAGTCTATATAATTATCGAACCTGCTCACGAGAAATGCGACGTATAGAAGAGAACAAGCGGACAGCCGGAAGAATACGAAAGCATTTTTGCCCAAACTGAAACACAGATGCTTCAGTCGCACTTCGCGTTCGCTCGGTTTTTTATTCAAATCAAAAAGCATTTGTGCGAGTCATTAAACTGACTTAGTAAGTCATTTTACAGCACTAACTGCCTAACCAAGTCCTCTTCATCAGAATCCTAAACCCATTCAATCCGTTTGCTGACTTAAGACAAGATTAACGGCGCATGCGCGAGTGTAAAGACAAGATAGGTTCGTCTAAGATTTACGGCTTATGATTGTCATTTAGTTCGATGACCATGCCATCTCTGCATCGCCTATGTTCGTTAGGGTGGGCCGATTTCAATTATTTTAGATTTTTGTCTCACAAGACCCCTCAAAAGTTGCGTAATGCGACTTAGATTATAGGAAAAATAATCAAAAAAAAACTTGCTGATCATTTTGAGCCCTCTACCATCGATCAAAGTTTGGTTAAATATCAATATTTTCATACATTTCAAACCCATGTTTTTTCTGGTTAATAAGTATTCTTTGACCATTTTATTAGTTTACTAATGTATTTTAACCGTTTATTTAATCTTTTCAACAAAAATTGATATGCAAGTATTTTAAAATAAGTAATTCACGTTTTGACAAGTTTCGCGCGGCAAAAATAGCTGTAGTTTGCTATAAGAACACGTCATAGTCTTGTTTGAACCATTCATTTGAATGCAACAAAAATATAGTTTTCTATAAAATAACAGTTTTTCTTGGTTTCTGCAACTTGATATTAATTATTGTAGACCAAAATGAGCGCTGGTTCACGGCAAAATGACACGGTCTTTCCTTTATTTGGACCTTATTCCGATCACAAGAGACTTCCTACAGTAAGTGACGTTATTAAGTTTATATTACTGAAATGACACGAACTAAAAGAAAAATATAATGGAAAACAACCGTCTAACAGCTAAATTTTCATGTTAGTAACTCAAGAACTCGAATGTATATGGAAAAATTCATCAATTCCTACCGTTTCTCAAGAACGCATGAAGCAAATGTTAAAGTCTCATATTGATAAATATCTTTTATTCATAAGTTTTAATTTTAACCAGAAATTAAATGATTTTATAACCTTTTGTTCGACGATGTTGTAACGATGTGGTGTATCTGGAAATATACCTCAAATTGATGCTACTAAAGATCTAAGCACCGATCAAAAATACCTTTTTAAGATTTGTCAGTCAGTTGCTTCTGGCTTTTGCTCACCAGAATTGGCGAATCGTCAACCAGGGAAAATGGCACATTCGAGGTGGCTTACCTTTGCCAACCGCATTCTCAGACTTTACATAAGTACAAGTGATCCTTCTGAAAATCTGAAAAATATTGTGAACTACATCATGAAAGTTTATGCTCCAGTTTGGTTTTTTATTAAAAATCAATCAAATTTGAAAGATGGACCACATCATAATTTTAAATTGATTAATTGTTCTAGAGTACCTGAAAATGTAAGAGCTATAATTGATCCAGTGATACAAAGGAATGCTTTTTTCTGCCACCCAGAAAACTTGCTGCTAGCAATGTTGTATGACTTATAAGATCATGTGCGACAACTCGCTGTTGCGCGAATTTTAAAAGCTAGGCTTTCGGGTACTACCGCTCCGATACGGAATTTCAAACCCCCAAAGTTAAACTTTATGGCTGAAAACTATATTGACTTGTTATTATGGCAAGATCTAGTAATTACTCCACCGCCAATCCTTACAAAATATAGTAACGAAGAATTACAAGACATGGCAAAAAAACTCAAGGGCCTCTGTACGATTATCCTTGCCACACTCAAGCCGTAGAAAGGTCGGTGAAACTGGTAACTGAAGCATCTCTACGTATCATCGGAGAACCTGCTAGGGATGGTTTCATCAAGAATACCCTTAAATCGCGTTCAGAAATGCCCGAATTCGACAGCAAAAATCAATTTAAATGTAGTGAAAAGTGAAGATTTTTTCGTAAATTTAAAACTTTGATTTTATTACTCCTATGTGAGAATTTAATAGAAATGGTTATAAATACTTTAAGTATAGTTTTATTTATTATCAATCATTAGAAAAATGTTTAAAAATGTTATTAGAACATGCATAAATAATTATTTTAAAAATTAGTGAAATTTGAAAAAATAATTTTTTTTGACTGCTGGTAGAGGGCTAAAGATTTTACATTTTTCAACATTTAATAGTGTATTTAGGATCTACGCAATCAGCCGCAACTTTTGACACCTCTTGCGTTATGAAATTCGAAAAAAAAAATTTCTTCATACAAAATCGGCCCACCCTAATGTTCGTCGGTCTATGTGTAAATTACATTTCTATTTGTAATAAGGTCTGAATATAAAGTTTTTTGAATGTTCTTTGACGTTGATATTTTTGAATAAAATGTAACATTGGATTTTTTTTAATAACTAGCAGCAAAGAAAGACATGAGGCGACTGTAAATTGAATAAAATTGGTTTTAATAAAGTGAATAAGCACTTTCTGGGCAAGCTCGCTCCATCGTAGGCCCTGTCTTTGCTTTTGGGCTAGACTGGGGTCAAGAGCAAACCCATTTAAGATAAAAAAAAAAAAAAACAATTACTTCAATAATTGTTTACTTTTAATGATGTTCTTTAGATCTTTTAGTCCGAAAGCTCTCGTTTTTTTTCGTTAGTTTAATTACTTAATTGGAACACAGATAACAACTGTATGACTATTCTGAATACCATTTGCTGAATTCAAAGTTCTCAGTCACAGATTAAAATCAATAGTTAGTGAGCTAGTTAAATACGCTTTCTGAAGCAAGTCCTTTGTGAACAATTCCTATACTGACATATTAACCAAAGTTATTGAATAGTTTAATCTTTAACATTTAATTAAACGTTTGTTTGAAAGCTTTAAACTGAACTTTGAACTGATAAGAATTCGTTGCGAAACCGCAATTTCAATTTTATTTTATCAAAATATTGTAACCGTATAATGTTTTAAATACCGACTTGTTAATATAAATAATACAATATTTTGAGAATGACATTCAGTTTGCTTGCAATTTCAAAAGTTTTGTCATTCTGGCATATTTCATTACTTGTGTGCTACCAAATATTATCTAAGATTTTATTTAAAAGTGGTATTTTAAACCATGTTAGTATTTTTTATGTATGAATTTCGTTTATTTGTCTCAATTACATAAACATGTCCACCAAAAATACTTAAAATAACGGCTTTTAAGTACTAAAGGCATCTGAGCCAAGCCGAGGGTAGACAGATGGCCTGGCCAAACGGACATGGCGAAACTATAAGGGGTCCTTGTTGGCTTGACTACGGAACCCTAAAAACCGATCTGAGGCAATGTCTTTGCTCTCAAGTATAGTTAGGGTCGATGACCAAACATTATTATCTGAGTCGTATAAATATTTTTTTTGCGAATTTCGTATTACAGATTGATAGAGATTTTTTCTGAGTATAGGGTACCGTAGACCATTTCTACGGTACCCTATACTGGGCGTGGCCTGACACGCACTTGGTTGGATTTTATATTGTTATTAAGCAACAAATAACGTATCATTACTTGTTTTATAAAAAATACCAAGTGTGAGGAATGCTTTTTTAATTAAAAGTTAAGGAGACTTTAATAATTAAGATGATAATAATTTTGGTTACCTAACTTAGACCTAAGAACTTTATTTAGAGAGTTAACATAATTACTAGGTTTAATTAAGTCTGATACATAGAATTTTCATTCATTTTTGAAGAGCTTATTTGGTAATTAGCAATTTGGTGTTAAACTATCTGAAAATTATTTACACAGTCTACGAATACTTACAACGGTACATTTCGCAGAATTTCAGTTTCATGACCTATTTGGCTTGATGTAGGTTATTTAATTATTTTCTACTTATTTCAATTAATTTTAAAGCTACAAGTATATAGACTGAAATCAGACGCACAGGTTATAATATAGAAGAAAGTGAAGACCATATATTCTGCTACTTTGGTGAGACTAAAGGCCAATATGGGGTAGGTTTCCTTATAAAAAAGCACCTCAAGAATTGCATAGAAAGTTTCACCGCAATCAATGAACGAATTTGCATACTACACTTGAATTTTGATAATACAAGCCTATCCATCGTTCAAGTTCATGCACCGACCTCTGATGCAACTGAACTAGAATTAAAAGAATTCTATGATCAAATACAGGAATCTCTTAAACATTGCAGTAATAACCTTATAGTCATGGGTGACTTTAACGCCCGAGTCGGTCAAAAAATGAAAGGCGAAGACAGAATATTGGGAAACTCATGCTTCGGAAAAAGAGACAAGAGAGGTGGTACTCTGCTCCAATTATGCTGGGAAAATGATTTATTCGTCATCAATAGTCTATTCAAAAAGAAAAGCAAGAATCTTTGGACGTGGCTTTCCCCGAAAAAACGTAAAAGTCAGATAGATTACATACTGTCAAATATAAGAAACAAAATAACTAATATTGAAGTGATAAGCAATCTATCGTTCCCGAGCGACCACCGACTTGTGAGAAGTACTCTATTGTTAACCAATACAAAAAAATCTAGAGCCACATATAGAAGTAATAAATTTTCACTAAAAACTATAGACGAACAAGAGACATATGTTGAAGCTTTAAAAATAAATATTCAAAGTATAAAACTAGAAGAAAATGAGGATGTAGAGACGTACTATGAGAAAATTAAACAAGCAATCGATAAAAGTCTAAAATCTATAGGTAACAACAATACAAATAGAAAACGACACTACATTATTTCAGACAGCACAAAAAACCTCATTAAAAGAAGAAACGAATTAATTTATAAAAAACAATTAACACCAGAAGAGAAAAATGAGAAAAGTTATTTATTTAAAAACATTCACAAAATTATCAGAAAGGAGTATCAGAACTACAGATTAACAACAATAGAAAAACATCTGAAGAAGTCAGGAAGTGTGAAAAAAGGTTTGAAAGAATTAACAACTTCTAAAAAGTGGATACCATCTTTGAAAAAGAACTCTACCAGCAAGAAGGAAATATTGTCCAGGTCGGGAATAATAAAAGCAGCCACTGAATTTTATAAAGATCTCTACGCTTGTAAAATACCATCCAGTATAGAAACTCTACCAACACAGAAAAATGATATTGCAATACAAAGATTCTCTGCTGAAGAAATTTTTACTAAGATAAATTCTCTAAAGAAAGAAAAAAGTAGTGGTCCAGACGGGATATCAAACGCAGCTATTCTAACAGCAAAAACTCTCCTAGTAGAACCTTTAACCACCCTGTTCAATAAAATATTAGACGACAGAAAAATCCCCACTGAATGGGCAAAATCAGACATAGTGCTGCTCTACAAGAAAGGAAACCCTAATGATATTAGCAACTATCGACCAATTAGCTTACAATCGACTCTCTACAAGCTGTTTGCTTCTTGCCTAGAAGAACGCCTTGCAAAATACACCGAAAAGCATCAGCCAGTAGAGCAAGCAGGATTTAGAAGATCATACTCAACTATAGACCACATCCACTCATTGGATCTAATTGTAGAGAAATACCAGGAAATGAAACGCCCGCTCTACCTAGCGTTCATTGACTACGCTAAGGCATTTGACTCTATATCCCATATCAGCATGTGGAGAGCCTTACAGGAATGCGATGTACCACCAGAGGCTATAGAGCTCATACAAGACATATACAAGAAAAGCACAAGTAGAGTAATACTAGACAAAACAGGCACTGAAATCAATATATGTAGAGGCGTTCGTCAAGGCGACCCCCTCTCTCCCAGAATTTTTATCACCGTTCTCCAAAACATCATGAAAACACTAAAGTGGGAAAACAAAGGCATAAACATCAATGGTCAATTTTTGAGTAATCTCAGGTTTGCAGATGATATCGTACTCTTCGCAGAAAATTCATCACAATTAGAATTAATGATAAACGAAATTAACCGTGTCAGCAATGAAATTGGCCTAGACCTAAACACAATGAAAACAAAAATTATGACAAACAGCACCAAGTCACCAATACACGTTAGTGGTGTCTTACTAGAATATGTCCAAGAATACACATATCTAGGCAAACAGATATCATTTAAAAAATGTAGACACCAAGATGAGTTAATGAGACGTGTAAACATGGCCTGGAATAAATTTTGGAGCTTCAAAGAAATTCTAAAGTCAAATACTTCAATAAAACTAAAGAAAATGGTAATAGACTCTTGTATCTTACCTTGCCTCACATATGCATCCCAAACATGGATTTTCAATAAACAAACTAGGAACAAAATATCAACCACCCAAAGAGCCATGGAACGGAGCATTCTGAATCTAAAATTGAGACACAAAAAGAGAAGTACAGACATAAGAAAAACAACAAAGTTGATTGACGCTCTAGAACACTGCAAAAGACTCAAATGGAAGTGGGCAGGACATATTGCACGGATGAAAGAGGATAGGTGGGCCAAAAAGATAGTGTCATGGAAGGGACCCGTCGGCAAGAGAAACAGAGGCAGACCGGCGGAGAGATGGCTCGATGAAATTTTAAAAGTAGCGGGAAAAGACTGGACAGACAAAGCAAACAATAGAGCTACGTGGAAAAAAATGGAGGAGGCCTTCACTCTATAGAGAGGTCCTTAATAAACAAATAAATAATAACTCAAGCAAATGTATTTAGACATAAAAAAAAGAAATATTTAAATCAATTCTATTTTAATTAATTAATAAATTGCATGATCTATAATTATAATTTTGTTAATGTATTGTTATTTTATTAAGGAAATAAAAAGGCTTAATTATAATTATTATATAGACTGAATATTAATAAAGTCTTTGAAAACAATGTTACATCTCTTAATATCATGATGTAATTCATTACACAAATGAAAAACGTTTTCTATTAAATGAAAGGATAATTATTAGACAGTACAATAATACACTCGAAGTCAGATAAATCGCACCTCTTCGAAAATAAGTTTAGACTTGGCCACCTTCTATGGCTAGCTTAACGTTTATTGTGTAAATGTTGATATCTATTAAAAGTAAATTTAATGAGCTTTCAATTAATAATTGTTTAATTTAATTAACATAACAGTTACCATAATAAAACGCTTAAAGCGTTATTGCTTGCGCCGCTACAAAAAGGAAATAAAAGGGGTCAATTTAGGTAAATTTGATATAGAAAAAAATTGTTTAAAAAAACAAAAAACCGACTTCAAAAAACCTACCTCTAAAAAGCAAGAAATAATATTCGTAATAATAAAAACACGTCTATTGAAGTCGGGTGGGGCTGGAGTACAAATCCCTTTTTTTATTCTAAAAGCCCCACCCGACTTCAATAGACGTGTTTTTATTATTACGAATATTATTTCTTGCTTTTTAGAGGTAGGTTTTTTGAAGTCGGTTTTTTGTTTTTTTAAACAATTTTTATTTTTTTATTTTTAGTGTAGGTACCTTTTGTATTAGGTAGTGTAGGTGTATTATTTAGGTAGCAATTAAAATCGGCTCAGCCAAACGTGAGTTAATCGCGGAGAAACATACAGACATGCGGGTCAAACTGAGAACCTCCTTTTTTAAGTCGGTTAAAGAACTACACTTAAGATATCCCTTTTCCAACAAAAAAATAATTATCTTATTCAGTTCATAAACAAAGTTATACGACTGATCATCGAGGTAGTTCACGCAAAATCATACTATTTTCGTGCTTTTTTCAAGATTACTTGAAAAGTACTGAACCGATTTCAAAATTTTAAAAAATGGGACCAACTTGAAAGTTTACCTAATGTAATAACGTTTAAATCATTTAAATCGGTCCAGCCGTCTTCGAGTAATCGGTGTACATACAAAAAAAAAAAAAAAAAAAAAAAAAAAAAAAAACTGGTCGAATTGAGTACCTCCCTCCTTTTTTGAAGTCGGTAAAAAAGGGGTAAATATAGAAAACACACTTCAACAGTTCAATTAGAAAAAGGAATACCCAAGATGGATACTATTGCCCATGAAGTTGCTCAAATATTGCCAAAAAAACAATGTAATGTTGCTCGGAAACTAAATCGCAGTGATTGATTCCGTTCGACGAGAATTCCAACGGTATCTAGAGACTGTTGACTATGTCCGAAGGGGAAGAAGTATATAACAAGACTTACCAATAAATTAGATAGGATTAAATTAACTTTGTAGAAATTTTGGAAAAGGTGCGATTTTTCGGACGCCGAGTGTATGATGAAATGAGAAAGAACTATACACTTAGCAAAGAAAAAGTCTTAAAAAATAATGTTTCTTAGGTATTTCAAATCTGAAAACAAAGTGTGTCTTTGCTCTATATATTTATTATCTTGTTGAATTTTAAACCAAAAGTAAAAACATAAATCATCATCATCATCATAGCAGCCGCATGACACCCACTGCTGTGAATTGGCCTCACCCAAGGATTTTCACAACGATCAGTCATGTGCTACCCACATCCATCGGCTTCCTGCGACCTTCACCAGATCATCGGTGCGCGGTCGCCATTCAAGAACCTTTCCGCGCCAACGGCCATCGCTTCTTCTCGCTATGTGTCCCGCCCACTGCCTCTTCAGGTAAGCAATCCTTCGAGCGGTGTCAGTTAATTTAGTTCTCTTGGATCTCCTTATTTCTGTTTCGATCACGTATGGAAATACCGAGCAAGGTATAAATAGTAAATAATAAATTGCTCCCACTATTTACTAAACTAATGGTAAACAATGAAGATTTTATAAGACTCAATAATACTATATGCTTTCTTAATAATTCAGTTTAGAAATATTATTTTGGTTTAAGTTGCAGTCGTCCCGTGGGACTGCATTGTGCACTGAGAGCGCTGAAATATGATTCAGAGCTAATCACGTTAGCCTAGATTGGGTACTATGTTGTTGGTGACTAATATGGAAATGTGGAATTCAATAACTCATTGAAACTTGGTGTAGCTACACTATACTATCCCCGTCAATTGGTAATGCGCCTGGCGGCCATGATTTTAACCTCAAAAACGAAAAACAATTGTAAAATTTTTATATACCTAGACCCTATCTTATTGAAAATAATAATTCAATAATTAGTATATTAGATTACCTATTAGAATTTTCTTGTTTCATGACATTTTTAGTAGCGAATCACGTTAACGTGGATGTCAATGTGGCAAGGTTCCAGCGCATTACCAATTGACGGAGATAATAGTGTGTTTGCTACAAAACTTTTTATTGGTATATCTAAACCAGTTGGTAAGCAACAAAGTACTTAGGTCATTAAAATCCAAATAAAATACGCAGCCATTCTGTCACCACATTTTTATTTCGAATATTGGCCAGAAAGGTTTTGATTGATTTTAAAGTCATCTAAAAATTAAAATAAAAAACAAAATTTGCTTCGCACCACTAACAAAAAAGATTCAGTTATGTTGTTTTTAAACATTTTTCAAAACGGCTGAAATATTTTTTTTTACATATCTCACCATTTTGAAAAATTTCAAAAAACTGGCTCGAAAAATTCTATATTATTATCATCAAACCTGCTTACAAAATTTCACGAGAATCGGTTGAGAAATGCGACCTGTAGAGGAAAACAAACGGACAGACATCCGCCGGACGGACATACGAAAGAAGTTTTGCCCAAGCTGAAGCAGAGACGCTTCGGTGGCGATTCGCACTCGCTCGGTCAATTAAAATACCTTAAAAAACAAAGTTAGTATATGTTTTGCAGGTTTTTGCGTTGGTTTTATCTCTATTTTTTAGTATTTGGTTTAAAACTCAAACCAATTAGAGTGTTCGGAATATCGGAATTAAATAGAGCTTTAATATGAATATTCGATATAATACAATATCGGATACTACACGAACCTTCATTATCATATTGAACAAACAACGGAACTGAAACCAATTTATTTTATTTTCAAACTAAGCCGAGCTATGGATAATGATAACGGGTGCGAGTTACATCAGCCATTTTTAATGTCCCCATTGGTGGGGCTCAGGCCTTTCCTATGGGTGGATGATGAGATTGATGAGCCACTAGTCCACCACGCAGGCCCAATGTGGATTGATTGGTGGGTGTTAACTTTTGCAAATGCAGTTGGAACCAACGGCTTAACGTGCATTCCGAAGCACGGAAGAACTCAAGTTAATACATTTTTGGTCACCCGTCCCATGACCAACCTTTGTGTGTGAAAGATGCTTAACCTCCTCAATCGCAGAGTCAGGGGGTCTATTACGAAAAGTTTAATGTGATACGCGCAGCTGCATCCGTGCTTCGTTTTGTTTGTTTCCTATTACAAATCACTTTCGTATGTGATATTGCGAAGATATTGCGTGAGTTTGACAGTTTCTCTCTAGCGTATCCGACATCGTTCGTTTAGTAGTCCATAAACTACGATAGCCAAATTCAAAATCTTTGTTGTAACTTCAACCAATAAACTGCGGATGATTATCGTGGCCAAGTGACTGCGTTACGCAATTGGCTTTGGTTAAAAAATAAAAGGTATTTTTTTTATATTTTTTTACTACAGATTAGGCCAATTTAAGAAACTAATTTGAATATTTTAACATTTGGTCCCGTATTTATTTTTTTATAAATATATTTGTCGAGCGGAAATGGTCAACCGGAATGACGTCATTAGTGGCATGAAAGTTTAAGAAGAAAACCTTTGCCATCTACTTATAGAAAAAGAAAGGCCAAGTGTCATTAACTGTCATAATGACTTTATGGTTGTTTGTAAACAAATAAGTTATAGTTAATATTTCTTCTATTTTATTCATTTAATCCAGTTGTGACGGTTCTAGCCTACCTTCTTAATTTGCCGCAATAATTTTTGAGGTGGTAAAATTATAATAAAAATGCTTACCAGTGGAAACTCTGCTGAAAAACTTTGTAAAAACTGACACGCCCAATCTACCCAAATTGCGAAATGTATTGTATGTATTGTGTCTATTTTGGATGTAGGCTACATGGATGAAATTGTAACGATTGCTTGTGGACTGATAAATTTGCAGGATAACATAATAAACATTGTGAAAATATGTGCATACTTTATTTCTATTTACAAACATTTAATAGTAGGGATGTGGAAAAATTACGAGATAAGTTCATCGATATTTTTCGGGCGATATTAAATACTCTGATATATCGATAGATGTTTTTACAATAATTTTTCCAAAACATTTTTTTGGTAATTACGTATGGATTCTAATAGTCGACACTATTTTGTCACTGGAGCATTTTGATTTTTTCCAACTTTGAGTCTTAAAAATCATCGTAAAATTCGTCAAATCGAGCCAAAATTTCGCGTAGGGGTTTATTTTGCTATTTTTTATGTTTTACAATACCTTAAAATTAGAATCCATTACTTAGTCATCGTCCCATTTCATCCCATTTTTTTCTAAGAAATATTACCTATATCGATATTTTTTCACTTCCACCTTCCACCATCCCTAATGCCAAGTTCATTGTCAAAATTGTCTTTGCACTTTTTTCTTTTTTTTATTATGGCTGGGAGATCTGTATGTGATGACGTCATATGAAGGTCATTTGAAGGTTAAAGCTTTTTATTGAATATTATAAATATCTTTAAAAATATAGACTTATTTTTAAATTTAATTAGTAGACACTGTACCGAAAGCTTATTCCTCGAAATGGTTTTGAGATTTCCAGTCATGTTCAAAAAGTTATCAAAGCCAATTGCGTACGTTATTTTCGTATTAGGCCCCCAGGCTCCTCACGGATTACGGATACACAAAGGATTCATATTCATTATTTTATAAACAGCGCAGATCCAATCAACAAGGAAACTTTGAGAATGGAATTGTTTATTTCAAATAGACCTACTACTATGTCATAAACATGAAAGTACTTCTTAGTACTATCAAATTTAAAAAATCTTTTAACTGATAAGGAACTGGCACAAAAAACTTGAGGGAGGCTTAAGCCTAGCGGTGGGTGTTGTATGGCTGATATGATAATGACGCATCAATGAAGATGAAAGAGAACCCCACCAGCACAAGACGTGTGCTTAAGACCTATATGGCGTATATCATATAGGTCTTAAGCAGACGTCTTGTACTGGTGGAGTTCTCTCCTTCGTTTCTTTCTATTTAATAATAATAATAATAGTAACGTTTATTCAATAAAAATTACAATGACAGAATAAGATATACTATGTTAAATTTAAAATGCTAAATATAATCTTATTTACCCAAACTAGGTTATAATAATAACCTGTATTTCAGGCGAATGAAGTCCCTAGTTATTAAATTAAGCCTGAACTATATAAAATTAACACTAAATAAACTTTTAATAAGTATTCAAAATAACAGAAACATTGGAAAACAAAATACTAATCTTATTTAACTTATTTATTTACATATTTTCAGCAACTCTTCAGGCTCGTCGTAGGACAAGTTACATAAATAATTATATAAAACTAACTTACAATTGAAATAATTTAGAGCATAAACATCTAGTAATTTATTTAGTCTATTGTAAAAATGGGAAAAATCTCTTGTTAAAAATATGTTTTGAGGTTGATTCCAAAGTACATACTCTATCTCTGCGTCTTTTATTATTAGTATTGTCAGCATTATAAGGAAGCATTGTGTGTTGTTTTAGTAATGTGTGCATTATGAAAAGTTGGCGTACAGTTAATACTTTACAGGATTTATATAATAAGCGTGTAGGGTATCGGAAAGGAAGGGAGTTGGCTACTTTTAGAATAGCTCGCTGAGCTCTTTCTAGAGAAATAATGTTCGTTTTCAATGCCCCGCCCCATGAGACAATGCAGTATTGAATTATGGACTGACATAGAGCTAAATAAACCTGTGCAATTAATTTACCATCTGCAATAGTCCGAAGTTTTTTGAAAACATAGATTAATTTACGGACCCTACTAATTAAATTTTCAATATGTGGTTTGAAGGAAAGTACATCATCTATTATTATCCCAAGATATTTTATGTTGTTCGTGTTGAGAATAGTAGGGCAATTACATGACGTGTCAGCTGAAGAATTTTGACATTTGTGCGCATATAATTCAGCGTCAAAATTATCATTGTGGTGGCGCACGGTGAAGCGAATGTATTTAGTCTTGTCAGCATTAAGCGTTAGTAAATTGCATTTCAGCCAATTATTAACAACATTGAAACCTTGCTGTGCGTTATAATACAATTCTGTGCTCGTTTTTCCTGTAAATAAAAGGACCGTGTCGTCGGCATATGATATTAGATTGCCATTTATGATGTTAAGATTACACAGATCATTAATATAAACCAGGAACAGGGTAGGACCAAGGATACTTCCTTGGGGAATTCCATATTCTGAGGATTTTCGTTCATCACTCATAATGTGTCCTATTTTAACACTTCGGTGCCGATCAGTTAAGTAATTTGCAAACAGTTTTAACTGTATTCCTCTTACTCCTAGTGCTTCAAGTTTGTTTAAAAGCAGCATTTAAAGTTAAATTTAGAAAAAAAAAACTTATTTCTGAAACAAAATCTAATTTCTAAGAAAATATTCAATCTGAAACAAAAAAAATTTTTGTCGGTCGGTCGGACATTTTGCAAGTTATCTACAAATCGCTTCGCAGGATGCCTTGACCAGCTTAATCAACTCGTGTATTCTTTTTCTACTCCAGCAAAAAACCTAAATCAGTTACCTACTTAATTTTTGAAATATTAATTTGTTTCATTGTGTTGTAAATCTGTAAGCTATTTTCATTATCATATAGAGATAATTAATATAACTGTAGAGACCCTAGTCCCAGTTTTTGGTCGGTGCAATACGTCCTTCTCTTTCATTCTTTCCTTTGAACGCGTCATTTCCTCTACACAAACAAACGACAATCGATAACCGTTGGCACCACAGCAATCCAGTGCTGTTTATCAACACATTAAGTTCTTAGCTGGAAAGTTTTCCAATCCAGGCCCGTATCCATTATTGGCCAACTTCGAGGGGACGGCAGAGTTTTCTTCCCTCGGGATAAGCTAACTACAGACTGCACTTATAAGCTGCAGTGCATGTGCCTGGCTTTTTATAATACTTTTTTATTTTTATTTTTTATGCACAGCGGGACAGTGCTTGGTTTTAACCTCACTTGATGTTAAGTGACGAAGGCCGGAGGTGAAAGTGCACTACATTCGGAATCCTCACCACTGAGGAACATAACAATTTTTAAATTGTTGTTATGGCGTCAGACTTAGGTAAGATGGTGGTAGCTAGGCAGGTGGACTTGAAATAAGCCCTACCACCAACCAAACCGAGCATAGCGTATGGTCTAGTGGTTCGCCCACCCATTTATGACGCAGAGGTTCTGGATTCGATTCCCAGGGGGATACAATTTGCACTCGTGTTTGGTTGGTGGTAGGGCTTATTTCAAGTCCGCCTGGCTATAGCTACCACCATTTTACCTAAGTCTGATGCCATAACAACAATTTAAACATTGTTTGTGTTCCGGCAGTTAGAGGTAAGATAGCCAGTTCCTCGGTGATGAGGATTCCGGGAGTAGTGCACTTCCACCTTCGGTCTTATCGCCGCTCACTCAATCAGGTGAGAAATGAACGCCAAGCACTATCTTGCTGTGCAAAAAAAAATGGAAAAGTTGGCGAACAAAATGTTGTTGTGCAAAAAAAAAGTAAAAACAGGAAAGTTGGCGAATAAAAATGTTCTCAAATAACTTGATTATTTTATTTAAATAGAGCTTTATGTTTTGATAATTTTCTTTAGAATTTCATGAAATATTTTCCTCAATAATTTAACCAAAGCCTAAATTCAAATACATTTTAACAATGAATGCACTCTACTGAAAATAGTACTTATTTACATAATTTGCAAATTATTGAAGAAAATATCGCTTTATTATTATTTTTTTAGTATTCATAGTGGAAACTCTCTACTGAAAATAGTACTTATTTACATAATTTGCAAATTATTGAAGAAAATATCGCTTTATTATTATTTTTTTAGTATTCATAGTGGAAACACTCTACTGAAAATAGTACTTATTTACATAATTTGCAAATTATTGAAGAAAATATCGCTTTATTATTATTTTTTTAGTATTCATAGTGGAAACTCTGCTTAGTGAGTATCTAAATTTATCTATTATTTGAATAATGATAAAGGTGAATAATAATTAGAGAATTCTATTATTCCTAGATATTAAAGAAATCTGAAATAATGTAGTTACCACTTTATACGGTGCATTACAATGCAAATGAAAACTTATGGAAAACGCACTAAAAATTCATGATTCGTTTTAAATTTTCGCGTTTTATTTGTCCAATTTGCGTCCATACATTTGTTGGTCTGTCAGCAATCGTCCGTGCGGTAAATATCCGACACAGGCATTCGGTCAACGGCCAAAACTGTTTTACTATTGTGAAAAAAAGTTGTGAGTGGCACGTAAAACCTGGAATAGGTGGAACAACTTTACCTCTGAGCCAAGTAAAACAAGAGTAGAATTAATTTTATTTTATTGCTTCTTATAATTGTAATGTTATGGCACAATGGGCTAAATAGCCGACCATAAATCTACCCACGTAAATACGTGGGTCGATTTTAGTCATGTGACGTTCGACTTTAGTCACCTAGCAAGGCGCTTATAAAATTGAAACGCAGGTGATGGCGTCGTTGTCGTCTATGTAGTTGATGGTGTTACCTTGGTAAAATATCTAATAATGTAGTACCAGTTTTGCCCACCGGATCATATAATTTTGTTCAATCACCTGCGGCCTAGGCCGCATTGCCGATCGGTCGATTTTCGCCGTGCGGCGAAAGTGCACAACTTTAGTCACCCATTATCGAGATTGCATTGCTGCATTTTTTCAGTCGGGCCAGTTTTTCGAACATTTTCGAAATGGCGGAGATATTTTAAGAAAAGGTATATTTCAACAGTTTCGAAAAATTATCAAAAATGTAACATAACTTTTTTGTTAGCGGTGCAAAGTAAATTTTGTTTTTTATTAGACGACGAGAAGACTTAAAAGTTTACCAATAAAAACATTTATGGCCAATATTCGAAATTCGAAAGTCGATTGGCAATATATTCAAGTGTTGAGATGTCTCTACAATGCCGCAACCATGGCCGTCCAACTACAGAACCAGCAGACTAATCATATCCCCTTGCATCGTGGTATGAGACAAGGGGATGTGATATCCCCCAAATTGTTCACAAATGCATTAGAGGATATGTTTGAAACGCTGGACTGGAAAGGACGCGGTATTAACATAAACGGCGAATACATATCACACTTGCGATTTGCAGACGACATTGTCATTGTAGCCGAAACGTTGCAGGATCTAAAATGCATGCTGAACAGCCTAGCTGATTCCTCTCTACTCATCAGTCTGCGGATGAACTTGGACAAAACCAAGATTATGTTTAACGAACATGTACTTCCAGGACCGGTTGCAGTACAAGGTATAGTCCTCTCGAAGTTGTTACGAAATATGTCCACCTCGGGCAAACATTGCAATTGGGTAGAAACAACTTCGAGGGAGAGGCCAACAGAAGGATACAGCTGGGCTGGGCAGCATATGGGAAACTTCGTCGAGTCTTTGAGTCGCCTATTCCACAGAGTCTAAAGACGAAAGTCTTCAACCAGTGCGTCCTGCCTGTCATGACATACGGAGCCGAAACGTGGACACTTACTGTAGGGCTGGTTCACAAATTTAAAGTCGCGCAGTGAGCTATGTGTTGGGAGTTCTGTAATTTTCGTGGCGGTTCTGTAATTTTTGTGAATAATAATATAAAGTATAAAGTAAGTAAAAAATAAAGAAAGAAAGGATATTGTAAACCTTACATCAAAGCGCCATGTGGAGTTGTCTTGTATAGAATTAGATAGCATGATTATTGTGTCTGTATACCGCCCCCCTAAGGGTATCTATGAAATCTTTGAATCTGTCATGGAAGATGTTCTAAAAAAGTTAAGGTTAAAAAATAAACCAGTAGTAATTTGTGGCGATTTTAATATTGATATTCTTGAGAGCAATTCTTCGACCACTCGTTTTCTGGCATTATTTAAATGTTTTAATTTGCATAATAAATTTTTAGAACCCACTCGGGTAACTGAACACTCCGCCACTTGCATAGATAATGTTTTTTCAGAATGTGATCCGGAAAACAAATTTGTTTTTAGTAATATTTCATCCGACCATTACGGTTTGAAAGTTTTATACGCTGTGAACGTTATAGATACATCTAAGACTGTAGAATGCAGACCTATCACAAAAAAGGGATTGGACAATTTTAAAAACAACATTGTTGAACAAATTTCTTTGTTGCCATGGATTTCAGATAATCCTGATGTTTTGTACGGGAACCTCTTTCATTTAGTTACTAATGAGTTTGATAAATCATTTAAAACCAAAACTATTAAATTTACTCAGAAATTACGGTTCTGCGATTGGGCTACGACAGGTATTTATAAAAGTAGAAACAGACTTTATGAACTTTACAAGCTTAGAGAAACTAACCAAAGCCCAGGTTTTTTAGAACATGTTAAAAAATACTCGAAGACTTTCAAAATGCTATGTGCAGTTGCAAAGTCTAACTGCATTAAAAAGCAAATTAAAAACTCGAGTAACAAAACTAAAACAACCTGGGATATCATTAATCGTGAAACTGGTAAATCTAAAGCACGGGAAAATAGCCTAAAGCTTAATATTAATAATGAATTAATAAAATCAGATAAAGAAATTGCTAATATTTTTGATAAGTTCTTTGTAAACATACCAGTAGAAACTACATCAAATTTGGATTCCTCGCCAGCGGCTGCTGTATCTATGCTAAAGGGACATGTGGCTGAAAGTGATTCATTGTTTAATTTTAAATGTATTAATGCTTTAGATATAATAAAAGCTTTCAAATCTCTAAAAATGAAAAGCTCCACTGATTTATGGGGCATATCAGTTAAGGTTATTAATAATATTGTGCATACTATTGCCCCTTATCTTGCTGACGTTTTTAATCGGTGTATTGATCAAGGAATATTTCCTGATCTTATGAAGTTTAGCAAGGTTATACTTTTGTTTAAATCAGGAGATAAAGAAGACCCTAGCAATTACAGACCAATACCAATATTACCTGCCCTAAGCAAGATTTTAAAAAAAATATTACTTGAGCAATTATTAGGTCATTTTAATGTAAATAAACTTCTGCACAATAAACAATTTGGCTTTACTAAAGGTCGTTCCACAACTGATGCTGGGGTTGCGCTTTTGAAGCAAGTCTTTGAGGCTTGGGAGGGGTCTCAGAATGCCCTTGGCATTTTCTGCGACCTGTCCAAGGCTTTTGATTGCGTGGACCACTGGACGCTGCTGTTGAAGCTAAATCATTACGGTGTAAAAAATAATGCCCAAAAATTAATACTGTCGTATTTCAGTTCAAGGACTCAAACAGTTAATATCAATGAAGTAAGTTCATCAGGTTCTCACGTAAAAATGGGCGTTCCGCAAGGCTCCATTTTGGGCCCTTTTTTATTATTAATATATATAAATGATCTACCCTTTTTTGCAGAGAGGTTCTGTGATATTGTTTTGTTCGCAGATGATACTTCTTTAATATTCAAAGTTGACAGGAATAAAACTGATTTTGACGATGTGAACAAAGCACTCTCGCAGGTTCTTACTTGGTTTAATGTAAATAATCTCCAGCTTAATGCTAAGAAAACCAAATGTGTTAAATTCACTTTACCTAATGTACAGGCGAATCCCACTGAAATTGTAATCAATAATGAGAAATTAGATTTGCTCGATTCAACAGTTTTCTTGGGTGTTACTCTTGACAGTAAACTTTAATGGAATATGCATATCGCAGCTCTGGCTGGCAAGCTCAGCTCTGCTGCCTATGCTATTAGAAAAGTTAGACAGTTAACAGATGTAGAAACTGCTAGATTAGTGTATTTCAGCTATTTTCATAGCATTATGTCATACTGTATTCTTTTGTGGGATCCCCCACAAAAGAATATAAATACTATTTTTGTTTTACAAAAACGAGCAATAAGAGCTATTTATCAACTAAGTTCTAGAACATCTCTTAGGGATAGATTCAAAGAGATTGGTATATTGACAGCAGCATCACAATTTATATTAAACTGTTATTACTTTAAACTGTTAAACTGTTAACTTATATTAAACTAATATTAAACTTTTCGTGCGTCGCAATATTAACTTATATACAAAAAATAGTGATTGGCACAATCGGAACACCAGAAATAAATACAAACTTGTAATGCCTCAGTATAGATTAGAAAAAATTCGTGGTTCTTTCCTAGGTCTTGGTATAAAGTTTTATAATAAAATTCCAAGTAATATTTTGGATTACCATTTGAAAACTTTAAGACTCATGTAAAGAATTGTCTTCTTAAAAAAACCGGCCAAGTGCGTGTCGGGCCACGCGCAGTAGGGTTCCGTAGGTACATTATACCATACCATATTTTAATACCGCTATCATTTTTCGTCTGAAAAAATAACTTTGTTTTTCACAGTGTTTGTATGAATGACAAAGTTATATTTGCGGTTTTTGAAAATGTACTATATCTCGAAAACTAATTACTGTATCTCGTTCAAAACAATTTTCTTTGAAAGTGTTTATTAAGATCTATAGTTGATATTTTTTTTAGATTTTTCACCCTCTTACTTTAAAAGTTAAAGGGGGGGGGGACACACATTTTACCACTTTGGTGGCATATATCTTTCAAACGGTTGACTTTAAAAAAAAAATAGTCTTAGGAACCTCAATGTCATTTTTAAAGACCTATCTATAGACACCCCACAAGTATTAGTTTGATGAAAAAAATATTTTCAGTTTCAGTTCCATGTATGGGGAGCTCCCCCTTAATCTTTTTTTTTTTATTTTTGTCTAAAAATCGTAAAGCGGTTCACAGAATACACCTACGTACTAAGTTTCAACTATGTAGTCCTAATACTTTTGGAATAAAGTGGCTGTGACATACGGACGGACAGACAGACAGACAGACAGACATGACGAATCTATAAGGGTTCCGTTTTTTGCCATTTTGGCTACGGAACCCTAAAAAGGATACTATACCGTTAAAGATTACTTAATTGATAAAACAGCTTGGTCGTAGATTTTTCTATTCTATGTGAAAATTGGGAGAATTGTCCTACCTACTTAAAATGTATTGTAAGCTTTTTGACTCGACGCCTTAATGCGGGTAGCTTTAGTATGTCATGCTCACTTTAATCATTTCTGCGGTGGTGTCGTGTGGGGCGGGTCGTTACGTTCCCTCAAATACGGTTGAGCGAAGCGATGGCTGGTTCATGCGTCATGCTCGTGAACGGGTGCTGCCAGTGGGAATGGGTCTGCTTCTGAGTACCTATCTTAACGCATATTGAATTGTAAGAATTGCGTTTTTATTTTTATGTCTTGTATCAAGTGTTTTTTGGTTAGAGTAGCAGACGGAGTGATTTCTAAACTAGTTGAAAGTTATTTACTCTCACGATTATCTATCTGAATGTAGTAGATATTTAATTTTAACCTACCTACCCATTGTGTGTAACCTTTTGATAACTATTGTGATGGAAAATAACCTCACTTTAAATGTGGAGCTCATTTTTCAATCTTGACGACTCTGTATGAAATATACAGGGAGAAAAAAGCAGCTCTTGGCGAGTTTCTTGCCGGTTCTTCTCGTTACAAGGTCTCCCGCTTAGGGTTTGCGAACCGATGGCGTAGCTTCTATGACATTCACAAGTGCTTGTAACAGCCTAGACTGAATAAATTATTTTGAATTTTGAATTTTCGAGTATCTTAATATTGTACTTCCAACATTAGGTAAAATTGTAACTGCCGTGTGGCAACACAAGTTTTTGTTCTCTGGTCTTCCGCCGGCTTACTGAAGAATACATGTGTAAGTTGTACGTCCTGCATTTTATTTATTTCGACGCCCCCTCGCACATCAGCCCTATCAAAACATCTACATACAGCAACGGCTCTTACACTATGGAAAGGGCTATGCTCGGAGTTTCTCTGAGAGATCGGGTCCGGAACGAGGTGGTCTGACAGAGAACTAAAGTCATCGACGTAGCCCACCGGATTAGCAAGCTGAAGTGGCAGTGGGCCGGCCATATTAGCCGTAGAACTGATGGCCGCTGGGGCAGACGAGTTTTTGAGTGGAGACCGCGTATGAGCAAACGTAGTGTGGGACGCCCTCAGACAAGATGGAGCGACGATCTTCGCAAGGTAGCTGGCATAAACTGGATGAGTATAGCCGCGGATCGAGCTCTGTGGCGTGCACTCGGAGAGGCCTATATTCAGCAGTGGACGATGATAGGCTGATGATGATGATGATTCGAAATTCAGAAATAGATAAGGTTTTGATATTACTTTGTGACAGAACCTAGGACTGTGTATATTATTTGCAAAGTATACTTAGATACTTATTAGTTGAAAAACTTATACTGTGTTATTTGTTTTTATAATACATGCAATTTGAACTACTTTTTAACGCGAGGTGTACAGCTCACGGAGCCACTAGTATAATGAACTAGCACATTAAACGAAGATATTTTGTTGTTATTAATGTTACCTGCCTTATTTGTTTTTATTTGTTTAGTGAGGTGACAAAACATTTTCAATTCAATTTTCCTTCTTTCTCAATTTAGCGCAACACTATTGTGTATGTCGCCCGAAACTCAATACAAAAACCTGGGAGCCTCGTATAAAATTCAATTCGGGACCAAAATTTAATAATATTGGCAATCGGCGGTTACAGCACTG
Source organism: Agriphila geniculea (assembly GCA_943789525.1). NCBI lineage: Eukaryota > Metazoa > Arthropoda > Insecta > Lepidoptera > Crambidae > Agriphila > Agriphila geniculea. The sequence goes on along the minus strand of OX038875.1, from coordinate 27,732,463 downwards.
TTCTATTGTGTGTTAGGGTTATTCTTTTTTGGTGCTGCAGAAAAGAATCGACGTGTTCAGCCTTTGTCTAGGTGTTCCAGAACAACGACAGACTACCCTGCAAGCTAGCGGTAAATCGAGCAGAAAATGCATTCAAAATTACGTATGTGAAAATAACGGAACTCAAGAGTATAACCACGTAATAAGTGAGTTGTGACGAGAAAGCCGTGTTAAGATGTAGCGCATAAATAAATTTTATTTGACCACCAAGTTCCAACTAGGTATCCATATTTTCTTAAAATATGCAGTAATATAGTTGCAGTAAGACGAATTGATTTGTTTTATGCATTATGACAAGAGTATGAAGTATGGTTTTAAATTATGACTTAAGGCTGCGCAGTCTGCACACTAGCGCCGCCATTAGAAAATAAATCATAGTGCTTAAATAAAGACAAATTTGTAAATTATCTCTCTGGAGTGCACTCCGAGCAAGCTTTGTGGTACTTTTTATCACTTAAGCAATATTTTCTAGCCTGTCGTTTAGTTTAATTGACTTTTATTGTTAAAAGTGGCCACTTTTCGCAATAAAAGTCCATATAACTAAACAACAGGCTAGAAAATATTGCTTATGTGATAAAAAGTACCGCAAAGCTTGTTCGGAGTGCACTCCAGAGAGATAATTCATAATTTCTTTTTTATTTAAGCACCATGATTTTATTTCTAATGGCGGCGTTAGTGTGCAGACTGCACGCTCTTAAGGTGGTTATATATATCACTGAAAAAGGTGCCTTCTGAGATTTTTATTTAATAAGTTGTTAATAGAAATTGATTCTCTCGTAGTTATTCATAGAAGTAGATAGCAAATGTGTCAAAAACGGCCACTTTTAGCAGTTTTATTTTTAAAAATACTACACTTGTGAACTATATTCTTAATACTAAGATGTTATTATACACAAATTAAGTATATATTAAATTATATATTATACTAAAATTGTGTATTAGAATTACAATATTAAATAAAATTCATCGAAGTGCACTTTTAGTCATACAACCGCCTTAAAATCCGTGCTTTTATCATTCGTTCGTGTAACTTCTTTCTGCTTTTAGAACTTAATTTCATCTAGGTACATGATTGAAAGAAAAATATCGCCAAATATCGAGTTATATGGAATGGAAAATTTGCAGCTGAACTGATGCTAATAATGTCATTTAAAATACTTAAGCATTGTCATGCTAGCACCATTAATAAGGTCAACGAACTGTATATTATTTACGTTATGGATAGTTTATGCAAATATGTAGTTATTTATGTAGTGGCGTTCTGCGACGAAGTAATTAACCGGCGTGATTAGTTTGCGCGAGATTAATCCATCGATTCAACATACTAAATTACTTGCTTGTATGATTGAACAGAATCGATTAAACTGAAGCTTTGTTTAGAAGATAAATATCGGCGTCTATCACTGAGCGATTGCAGATTATACCCGGATTTCAGGTGCGCAAAGGATGAAAGCTGGAAAGACATTGATAGATCAACAGTACTGTACAGCTATCGCCAAAGAAACTCAGTGAAAGCGGTTTGATCACTCTTTTCAAACGTGTGAATGTATAGAACCGTTTCAAAATGCACATTTCAGGTTTTTCATTCAGCTTTTAATTTAACATATTGGTACAACACATGAGCTGTTTAAAAATATTTCTAGCACTGATAAAAAAATTGACGGAATTATTTAAAAGTTTATAATTTGCCAACAGTTGCTTATACTGCCTAGCTTTTCATTTATTAGCTTTTTGATAATCTTGTGTAACTTAGTACTAAAATACCAACTAAGTTTATGCCCTTTTATGCAATAATGAACGCTAGATCATTTGTACTCATTAATACAAGTAATTCTAAGTCCCAGGTGGTGTTTTGCGTTTATGGGATTAAACGTAGTTGGTATTTTACGTATTTTTTTTCAACACCACAAAATCTCGAGTTGGTATTTTGCGTATGTGCTATTATGCGTCTAAAGGGTCAAAACGTACACAGAAATTATTATCAAGTTTAACGTAATAATTACAATATTTCTATAAATATTGTTATTATTACGTTAAACTTAGTAGATTCGTACTTCGTAGATCTATATCTACGAACTCGTTTGTACTATTGTACTAAAACAGAGTAAACTTTATCAAAGACAGTCTCAATAGAGTTAAAATCAAATTCATAGTGAAGTTCTCAGTAATCGAGGTACAATCGACGTGGCACATTAAAAAGTAATTAGTAACAGAAACTCGGAGATAACCGTAGACTGCGCGTCTAATGAACTTGCCAACTGTAGTTTTGTATCGAAAAACTACAACGGTAAGCGAAATCGTACTATCTGCGCAACAGTAATAATAGTAAAAGCCAATAATAGGGCAGCTTATTAAAAAATTCACTTGAAAATATTCTTTTCAGAAAAAATATATTAAATTTTGTATTACAAAGAATGTAATAAAAATAGCAAACTTGCACTTTGATGCGTTATTGCGAACCGCTGTTCATTAACATTCCTGGAAGCTTTCAGTGTTCACTCAAATTTTAGCTCGCAGGCTCCAAATCACACATTCCTATCGACATAACGGGCACAGTACATGTAATAACGGTCGACGATATCAAACGCGCCGTTTTCCGATATTGATGAGTCGACTCGAGCGCCAGAGTCCACCGCGTCGTGAATCAACGGCATTACCTGGTACCCGTACCAAACCACCGCTCAAGCTTTAAAACTGAGACAAACTACGATGTACATTGCTTCTGCAATGACATTAATGTGTCAGTGAAGCAGTTCACGATCAGCAATGGTTTGGAGACTGATCGATGCGATGTGTAGTGTGTGTGTGGATGGAGGTAGTAGTATTGGTACAGTGCAACTACCGGAAGCTGAATGCTCGCGTGATATATGACGTAGGTGTATGCTCGAGCGATGTGTTTAAATTTAATGTGTAATGAGCTTGATTGACGAGGCAGATAGAAATTTCCATTTATAAATCATTTTAAATCTCGTTGCTTTAGGAATTCCCTGCGTGCAATCTATGAGCGTGAACGTTGTTCAGTGTTAGCGCTATTATCAATATTTAGTTACTGATGAAAACCTTTTATATTACTAATTTGAATAAATAAACCCTATAGCTAATTTCTTTTCATTAAAAAACGTTCTATCTCGTTATAATTTGTTTTAATGCAAAAAAATAGTATTGATAATCTTCCTGATCACGCTGCCTAAAAATCAAAATGTCTACGAAGCAAAATGCCTAATGTTCAAGTCTAAAGAGCAAAATGTCTACTAAGCAAATTGTCTAAAACGCAGAATATCTAAGCAGTAGTTTGCCTAAGGATTAAAAAGGTCTAAGTTGCAAAACGTCCATGTCGCAAATTGTCCTACCTGTACGTACACTGTTACCGGAAACGTATGATACCTCGAGGGGGCTCTAGGGGGGCTTGTGAGGGCTCGAGAGGGTTCGAGGGGGCTCCGAGGTTGCTCGAGGGGGGCTCATTGAGTTTGGAATCGAACCTGTAGGTCCCGCGTATAGCATTTTAGGCAAAGGCAAAGTACCTAGGCATTTTAGACATTTTGCGTTTTAGTCATTCTGCAAGTTAGTCATTCTGCATTTTAGACATTTTGCGTTTTAGTCATTCTGCAAGTTAGTCATTCTGTGTTTTGGTCATTTTGCCCTCTCAGTCTATTTGCTTTTTAGGCAGTGTGATCAGGAAGTACTTAATTAAGGACCTAGTAACAATGGAATAGCAATACAAGTTTTGACTTTGTTATTCGAAAGTTTAACAAAATTTTAAAGTTGTTGAATGTTTTGTTAGACGAGTTCACACTAATAATACTACCTACTTATTAAGATGTTCAATGCTCTACTTCTCAAAGAAAACGCCTGAGTTCCAGGAATTAATACAAAACTGAGTTCCATTTACCATTGAATAATCGTCGGCATTGCAAACTCGATTCCAACTTGCTAACATTGGTTTAACCGTCTCGCAAAACATTAACTGAACTAAGTTTATGATGATGCAGCTATAGTCCATCTGTAATTCTATCGACGCGCCGCCTGCATAATGCATGCCTGCACTTACACAGTGCGCTCTCACGACGGTGCTTGAGCATCGCTTGAATGACTCGCTTCATTAGCCGAGGGATTATCATCAAATGTCGTTACCATTGCTGCTGCTCGTCTAGAACATAAACCACTGATTCAAAGTGAGTTGTCGATGTGTATCGTCGCCTATCGAGCTCACAAATGGCCTGTAGTAACATAGTAAGGGGTAAGGGGAAGCGCTCGTTTCAAAAGCAATAACTTGAGTGTGCATTGACGAACGCGTTTCGAGTGTCGGCCTCTTAACTAGTGATGGAACTCGAATCAAAAAAATGTATTCGAATCGATTCGATTCGAGTTCCCCGTAAGTAGTTTGAATTGTCGATTCGAATTTAACGATAATTCGAATCGATATGATGATTTGAATCGATACGATTAGTCGAATCAATAACAAACAAAAATAAAATATCTTAGAATGTTTACACAATATCTTAAAATACTAAATATGGTTAAAAAAATTAAAAACTTTAGACGAATATCAAACTACCTTCTCAGTAGTTTTCAGCCCCTATTGCTACGCTATCAAAGATTCGTATTAAAAAATCTGGTTGAATTAGAACGGTGATTCAAATTGGCCAACCAATTCGACTCAGGTGATGATTCGAATCAGCATAAATACTCATTCGAATCGAGTTTGGATGGACGTCATTCGAATCATTCGAATCAATTGTGATTCAAGACCCATCACTGCTCTTAAGTAAGATGGAGATCGTTTTAAATGCGTCTTTGTGTTGTCTCGGATTGTGACGTCGGGCGTGTGATGCGCTTGTCCGCTACTCGCAGACCTGTGAAATTAAACGTTTTGTGCTTTGGTGATTACTCACTGATTATGCCTTTCACGTAGATACGACTTTTTTTGTTTTATCTCACAATAGATTTCAATTAACAGATTTGTTAGTCAGGTAGATATTTTTTATTTATTTATTCGTAGCACCCTAACAAATGGATTTTGATTATTATTTCTTATTAAGTATAATAAAATGGACTGTAGGTGGACATTTCGATATTGTGGACGTTTTGACAATGTGGACAATGTTGAGTGGTTATTTTGATAAGAGGACATTTTAAAATTAGGTACCATTTTGAGACTGTGGATGTTTTGATACAATCGATATTTTGACATAGTGAATTTTATGCGACTAAAGGTTATTATTCTCTTAATAAATCTAGTTTTATTGTTAAATCTTATTACTGCATCAGTTGATATCGATACGTGCACTTACATACCTTCCATAAATAACGTATTGGGTTCAACAAACGCATTAAAATTTTCATTACCTTCAAATAATGAACGATGCAGAGCTCTGGTGCGTAATTATGACCAATAATTGGGTCAATATTCCGTACTCACTGGCCAAACATACCGCTCTATAAACCATAACAAAGCTTTTTTTATGATTAAAGTTAATTATTAGGATTTGAGTTTTATATACTGATGTTGTTATTATATTAATGATGCAGACGTTACAGTCAGCTTATGTATCTTTTTTCACAGCAACAACAGCGCTAGTTGCGTACCTAAATCAGTACCCTATTAGGAAAAAATATAATTATTACAACATGGTTCAACATTACCTAGTAGTAATCTGCTGTAATATGCTAATGTCGTGTCACCTGTAAAGGTGTATGCATCGGAACCTGTATATTACTATTTTTTATTGTGGTAATGCATGCGCTGTTGGTTTCCTTTAATAAATAAACAAAATAAACAAAATCAGTTTTTTTAGGGGAGTCCTACAATGAACTACGTCATTATACAATTTTATTTATTGAATTCTGAAGAACAATGCAGTTTTGTTCTTCTACTCACATCATTGTTTGTTAAGATGTACAACTATAATTAACTGAAGTGAACATAAAATTTATACACATAATTATGTTTAGTACATCGCAAGATAAAATAAACTTTTCAAAATTAACAATAACATCGCTCTAACCAGTAAGTACTAGCTCAACATGTTTATCGTAGCTCGTAGTCAGTGACTACGTGCTACGATGCTACGAAATTCAGCAAAAGTGTGTAACAACGATGTGCCCAGACAATTTTTATTGCTGTAAAAGTCAAAAATACATTTTTGTTGTTGCGTAAATTTTCTTTCGTGGGAAATTAAATGCAGTTTAGCAAACTGTTGCACAAAAAGGTTTGTTCACGAATAATAATAATTTACTTACTCACACAACAAGGACGCATAGTACTCTTTTTGCATAGCAATGTACTTAAAACAATATAGCTATCATTGTAAACGCGATAAGAAAAAATATTTACTTCATGACTGCAGAATGTTATCCTTATTTACTATTGCATTTTGTATAAAATAAAATTCTCATGACACCATATTCATATTTCACAAACAACATTGCAACTTCCACAATAAACAAACAAACAATAACAAAGATTCCACTAGGGTGCAGCACATCTCATTTTGAAATCGTTGTAAAATTCAGACGTGTATTTAGGAGAGTCAAGAGCAAACGTTATGGGCGCTTACAAAATTGTTCCTTTTCGCATTACGAATTTATCGGCCGGCTCCAGTACTTTTCCCACGATTTATAGGGGTCCAATGAGGCGGAATAGACCCCCTGTTATTATAATATCTACAACCAATACATACTAAAATGTCGGATCATGTTTTTGTGATACGGTTATATTTTTATGAACGAAAAATAAAATTTCAAAGTATGAGGTTGTAATAAGAAAAACTATTTTAGCTCTATTACTCATCGATCCCAATTGCTTAAACAAGTCTTTTTAATTAAAATAGTTAATTGATTGGAAAAAATTTTATTTTGATCTCCAGTTTTTATGTATTTTATGTGTATTTACTAAAAAAATATGTACAAAAGCTTTTTAATTTTAATTAGGTATCTTTTCGAAGCCAATGACCTGCAGGTGGGGTCATGCTGATTTAGGAGAAGAAATTAATTGTCTATCAAGTATAAAATATGTTAAAATTATAACTTACTAGTGGCTCAGTGAGCTGTAGACCTCGCGATAAAATAAAATAAAATATCGCCATGAAGTTTTCATAACACTCAGTAGGTACGTGAGTATTTGCAGCTAGATGGTGCTTCTAATTTTGATAATTTTTCACAATGGGTGAATATATTTTTTTTTATAAATTTGGAAACATTGGCTTGACTAAACAGTTGTATATAATTTAATAATAATAATAATAAAATGTATTTATTATTTCAATGTGTGGTAATATTTTAATCGGATTATATATTATCAAACATAGTGCTCGTAGTTCATAGAAATAAAATTTATAGGTATATCCAAAGATCAAATAAAAAAAACCAAACTAAAAATCAAAAAACCTTAAATCCGTAAAAGTGTTTTACTTTGTTGTGAGTATTAAAAAAAATCTTAAAACAGTACTCCATAAAATTTGTGTGTGTATTTAACAAATAGCTGCATTCACTTACAAGTGACTTACAACTCATAGAGACTACATACGAGTATGTACATGCATGGTGCATCGTGCACTTCTGACAGGAAGTACACTTCACAGCTCGATGGCCATTACAAAGTCATTGGAAGACTGGGTATACTCTAGAACGAAGGGCTGAATTAAAGGACAATATTTAACTGGAAAATAATGATACTATATACGTGGTTTGTCCTGTGGTACTAATACGGCCATAATTATTATTTAAAATCCAAGGAAAAATATGAAAACTTGCATGTCATCATTTTTGTTTTGTTTTTATAACACTGAAGTTTGTTAATAGGGGCTTTACAAAATACAGTTGATAAACAAAATGAGACAGAGGTACTGGACAATTTTTTTTTTAATTATTTTGGTATTATGGATTAGAGAACCAAAATATTTGTGTAAGATAATGAATAAATAAAGAATATATTTGTTTTTATAGTAAAATCGGGATTTGAACTCTTGTGCAGATTTTCAGGGGGCCAAACGGAGCCCTATTGCTGTCACTTAACTGTGCGTCCGTCTGTCCGTTGTCTGTTACAAAGCAGCTAAACTGTTGAAGTCAAATATGGCATGGTTTATCAAGTCATAATCGCAGATTTTGTCGCAGAAGTTGAAAGTTTTATTTTTACTTTCACAAGCATGTTGCAACAACCCTCCTAAGTTTTCTCTATGCCCCCAATCCAGTATAATCTTAGTAGTTTCGCAAGAAGAATTGAGATGTGACAATAGTGCTCGGGCGCTTGCTCAAGCGGTCCGCCCGCCGTTAATCTTAACTCCGCAGCGAGACAAATGGCTGAATTCAGCTGCACTCATATAAAGGAGCTGCAGTTACTTCCAATTCTTATCAATTCCAGACTTTTATTGGTTTTGGAGACTCGATGAGTATCATTTTTTAAATTTTGAAATGTGAACTTTTTATATTAGCTTTTTGACCCTGTGTTTCTGCTGTTGCACTAAACATTGAGCCCCCTATTTATAAAAAGTTCAATATTAATAAAATTTACAAAGATTTTTTTCACCCCCAATATCAAATCAAACTCAAACCATTTTAAACATTATAATATTTATAAACTCTTTATGTAATCATAGAAATTAACGCAACCTTTTATCAAAATAAATTATTAAAATGATTAGTCCATTCCCTGCCATTATTGGCAATTATTGGCAACTTTTTTTTTACTTGATCTTATGATCAAGTTAAAAAAAAATTAGATAGTTTTTGAATTGTAAAGTAGGTACTGTCTTTACTTTTACTGTAGTGGGTTGCAAATAACGTAATGAAAAACTAGAAAAAGAACTTAAATAATCATAGCTTAAATTCTGGTGCTGTTGACAATGTGTGAAAAAGTAATAAATAAATAAATTTTCCAGAAATTCTTAACTTTGTCACTGGCTATTTCTAAATAAAAAAGAAATAATCCAAAAATAGAACTGAAAAATCAAAATTAGAACAAAATAAGTTTACTAGCTTTAAATGGTACCCAAATAGTTGGCTCCAAATTGTAGTGATAAATTAAATAGATTTGTCGGTTTCAGAACTGGTTCAATGTGACAGGAACACCCTCGAAGGAGTAATCTCCCTCCAGTTCTCCACTGACCTGAGGACAAATTGCAGTAGATCTGTATGGATGCAATTGCAGGAGTGTTTTCAATTTGTAGAAAAGCTATCAAAATTCAATGAGTGTTAGATGTATGACTATTTTGTTTTTGCGACACTAAAATCTATTCTGTACCGCGACAGCCTGCATGGAATCGTTACTTGCTCGTGGTCCTCCAGTCTATGTTTCCCTTAGGGTACCACGAGCAAATATGTTTTCCCGTAGAACCCCTTGAATAACAATCACCTAATTAAATATATTTTTATTGTCCGTGGTACCTCATTTCAAACATTTCAATCTGACAAAAAAGATTAGGGGTACCACGGGCCATATAATTTTCCCATGGTACCCCTTTGTCCCCCTTGGGGGTTCCCCACGTTAAACCGTCGGTCCCGGCTGTTGTCATCTGATAACAGTCGTTAAGCCAAATGAGAGGCCTTACAGGCGGCTTGATAAACTCTAACACCAGAGGTGGCCACTAATCCTCATTCGATAAGAAAGAAGAAGAAAGACTCAACTCTAAACCTAGTACTATTTAAAGTTGCAAAGAATTTCCTCATGCAAAAATAACGCAGTCTTTTAGCATGTATAGCAGGAAGCCCCAAGCTGCATACATTACTATCTGAGAGTAATGTTGAGGACGTAATTCCATCATGTCGGACTCAAAGGCTACGGACGTCCGGCCCGGATAGCTATCCGGCCGTTTGTCCGGCGCTGGACCGATCATGTGAGCACAAGAGCATTTATTCTTGAACTGGGGTAAAATTGTTACAGGAATTTGTTAAACTTGTAAGATTAAGTGAATAAATTTTAAGAAGTTAATTTCATTTTAAGGTTTCAGGATTTCATTCATTCAGGAGTGAACTACTTATAACTTAAATTTTAAAAGTTTACAAAACAACCAACAGATGCAAGTAGTTTTTACCGACTTCATTAGGGTTCCGTACCCAAAAAGTAAAAACGGGACCCTATTACTAAGACTCCGCTGTCTGGACCTGTCACCAGGCTGTATCTTTGAACCGTGATAGCTGTATATGAAAATGTATACCGCTGTAACAAAAATACTAAAAACAGAATCAATACAACAATCGTCATTATTTTTCCGTTTTTTGCTTGATATTAATAACAACAACAGGTAGATGCTTGCAATATTCACAGAATATTTAAATATGTATTTACTTTAAAAATAAAAATAATGAAATTAAAATAAAATTAATATTTAAGGGGGGCTCACAAATGTGTTTTTTTACGGAACACTTCATGCAAGAGTCCGACTCGCACTTGGCCGGTTTTTTATGAAAGTGTATTGAAAACAGTCAAGATTGAACATGACATCATTTTCATTATTAATACACTATTATTAATTATTATAATAAAAGAAATATCGAGGAGTATCCAGTTAAATATCTTAAGCTAACTCTAACTCAACTGAACATAATGTTTTTCATAATAATAGTAGGTGTTTGTGAAATGTCTTTAAGAACTACAAATAAACTAAAAAAGAACTAATTTTTGATACCTTAACTGAGCTATGTTGCTATGCTACTAATAAAATAGATAAAAAGGATATTGTGAATCTCTGCTGAACTCAGAGCACAACATTAAAAAAGCCAGCATCGTAAGAGTCCACATTAAGTTCACCACCTGTCTCGTCGGGCGGGTAAAGGTAAACCAGTGCTTACCCAAATCCCTGATGTAGATGACGCCGCACGTCTTACCCGGTGCCGGTGTTCCGAAATATGCATCATTTTACCCTATTTTCTACGGTTTTGTCAAATTAAGTTTTTTTTAACATTATCTTACGTTGAAGCTTCAACAGTCAAATATTCAACAACAAATAAAAAACAGATAATAATCATCATTTTTTATCAATTTCCAATGAAAGTTATTAAATCAACTATCAAGCGGAAACATTCGTTTCCGTAAAGCTGCCGCGCCGTAGATTGCATTAGATTTAATTGAAAAATAAAAAGAATTCCTTTACTTACAACGCATTCAGCTCTGTCTTGCCTGCCATCCCACAGTTTAGTCTACAAATGTTACTCCTTCATGCCAATAAAAAACTATCCTATCTGCAGTGATGATACCTGAATAACCTAACTTAAAAATAGCGCTACAGATTTGAAAATTGAATATCAGTTTCGAACTCTTAGTCCCTTTCGTGATGAAGAAATCGAAACGGCAAAGATATAAAACATCACTGAAATCATAACCTTAACGTAAAATAAAATAAGGGTGATATTTTATTAAAGTTTTATCTGGTGATAAGACGTTCTTATATGCAGTGTAAGTTTCTACTACTAAGTGCATCGAGATCGGTCTACGTGCATCCGTTCGCAATGTCAGTTGGAAATTTCTCGTTACCGCAATAATCCACCTCGACTTGAAATAACGTTTTGCGATATTTCAAAACAGAAATTTTACGTGAGTGAAGTCGCTGGAAAATATTCATACGATTATGCCAAATAAGTATTTATTGAATGTTGGCAACAATGAATGAAAAATTTAAATATAAAACGTGAACCCGTTTTAATACTTTTGTTGGTTAATATTGATATCATATTTTTTGATCAAGAGAAAATGATAGTTAATTTTTAATTCATATGTATACAGTTAATTTTGTGATACCCTTAATCCCGAATACGATAGATCCCCGATAATTATTATAAAGCCTTAAAACCACAAATTGCTTGTAAAATTGTGTCAATTTTTAGAGTTCCGTACCAAAATGGTAAAAAAGGAACCCTTATGGTGTGACTCAGTCTGTCTGTCACAGCTGGTTTCTTTTTATGAAAACTTACATGGTGGCAATCATATTATTATGGTGTATTAATTTTGTGGGTTAATAGGATGGATTATCAAAAACATTAGCTTATTTGCGTCAATTGTATTCTATTTTTAAATCGTAATTATTCTAAGGCTATATAAGATGACAATCAATATCAAGTCTCAATCAATTCCTTTCAAACCTGACCATTCTAACAAAAACGATTTCAGGCAAACCTGTTCTATGAAATGTTAATGTAAAAATGTTCACGGAGGCGCTATGCAGTTTTAAATTTCCTGTTAAAGCTTCGATGCGTGGCGGAATACGAAATAAGGCGCGACCCGACTGCACATTGTTCGGGGCTTAGCGGTTACTTATAACAGCTTGTATTTTTAAACATTTAAGAGTCACAGTGTATATTTTGAACATGCTTAAAGAAAAAAATTGAGTAATCGGGATGCACTATAGAAGTAGCCGTTGTATTTTGTCTTAAAATTTATAATTAATTAAATAAGATATTCTCTTTATGATTTTCGGTGTAAAACTGGTGTAAATGAGTGGTTCCAAACTCTCAACTACGATGACACCGAGCATTTCCTGCTTAAGTATCAACAACCAACAACATAATTAAAAACACAGAACATAGAAGTAGTTAGAAGTAGTATGAGCTCAATTTACTATGAAAACCAGTGTAACCAAACTAACACATTAAAAATCGAAGCCAAGCCCCCCATTTAATAGTTACATGCTACGCACACATACTCTGTGAACACGTAATTGGATAAAAATTAAAAATGTATAATATCCAAAAGGTCATAAATCACAAAGTTTATTTATTTAGATTCAATCGTATTACCATAGCACTTGGTGCCAAATTAAATAATACGTATATTTATAACGCTGCTACTCAGCCGCTAGATGGCGCAAGCAAATTTTAATAATGCGATTTACCACCTTATTTGTTATGACATAAAGTACTTTAAGAAAATTTAACGAGATAAGGGAGACCAGGTTGGTTGACATTTTTCACTTAACTTTCCTAATAGTTTCAGATCAAATATTCGTTAAACTCTTTTTCATAATTCGGTGAAATCCTGACATTTCTTAGTGTTACTAGGCAACAAATGTATGAAATTAAAAATTTAGAATTCCAAATAAAATAAATGTATCGGATATCGATTAATATCTTCAAAAATGAAAATTAGAATTTCGCATGTTTATTTATGGAAAAGGTACACCAACAGTATATATATTTAACATGGACAGGACGTGTTACACGTTTACGTCAAAATGGCCACACGCCGGCGGCGTCGTCCTTCGTCATTAGAAGAACAAAATGTGGACGTTTTTAAAACGAAACTAGATAAAAGGCTGGCCGGTCGCCCCACTAGTCATGCCACCACTCACGCCACGCAGCGCCACAACATGCAAAACTAGTTCGGGCGCTGACGTCACTCGCAAGCCCGCACGGACGTTAGTCCCCTCTTTGATAATTTAACTTGATTTTATGACTTAACAATGTTTTACCATTGTTTTATTGTTTTAAATTGTAATTATTATTGATTAGCAAATAAAAACAACATGAAATTACAAAAAATGCGTAAAACAACATAAACGCGCCGTCAGATATTTTAACCCAAGATTTACTGATCGCAACCCGCCATAACCTATATTTGTATATCTCAAAATTGATATTTTTTTTTTATTTTTCGAGGTTTACCATGTGGTAAACTTAATTTAGAACACGACAATAGCTAAACTATGTAGTTTAGCTATTGTCGTGTTCTACAGCTTGGCTTGATTGCCACAGATAAAAGTAAGACTATAAAAAGTAGCCATACTATGCGTGCCAAATAAGAATAGTATCGACAACTTCACGGCACTGGACAATTTTGTTACTGCTTGGTAGAATTGATAACTTTATAATGTATAGAATGTGCATAAAAATAAACAAAATATATAAAAAAATGATTTTTATTTATGCTGGCATCGATCAGCATGGCAAACGATCATTGGATTTTTTGCTAGCAGTACAAAATTTACCAGTGACGTGAAGTTGTCGATACTATTCTTATTTGGCACGCATAGTACACAGATTTAAGACCTGATGAAAATGGTTGGACTCTATCTGGTCTTAAATCTGTGTATGATCACTTTCCATAATCTTACTATTATCAGTGGCAGATTTTCTTGAATTCAGTTAAAGTCCTGATAAATTCTTAAAATATGATTTTACTCAGACTTTTGAAAATCATTTTTCTAAACGCTAAACGTTTTAATAGGTATATTTTTGCTGTTGTTCTTTTTGCGCTTCCGGCGGCGAGTATTGTCAGTTTTTGCTGCGGGTTTGAGATGACACGACTCGTTGGCCAGACTCTAATACTTTTCAACTCTTCACAGTCACAACTTTTCTCGGTCTCCCCTATTGAGTGACATTTCCGCTTGTCTATATTTTAGTGTTTATGAGTATTCAAGAATATGTCAAATAGCGCATTGGAATATGGATCATAAGTGTATGCCGCATAAAGGTGGATATTTATTGTTTTGAAATTGAAAAGGAAAAACTCAGCTGAATTTTTAATTAAAATCTAAATAAATTAAGTAAAGCTTCCCTCTGATATTTTATGCACCCGTTTGCTAAATGATATATGTGGATATTGTTTTTGATCTTTTATATAATGCAACTCGGCATTTTTATATGTTTTTTGAAGATGTTTTTGCTTAGCGTTCGCTCACACGACTGACGTAGCAAAATTCAGAAGTATGCGGAGCTACGCTCACTTGAGGTTACACGGGTCCCGCCTACTTGCGACTTCTACTGGGGGGAAAAATTTTTCTTTGTTCTGTGATTAAAAACAATAATTGTGTTTTAACCGACTTCAAAAAAAGGAAGAGGTTCTCAATTCGATTATATGTTTTTTTTTATCGTTGTTCGCGCATATATTCGTTATTTATGGATAAATTTTGATGATTCTTTTTTTGTTTGATTGAATTTTGTTGCAAGATGGTCCCATTTTTTTTTTTAGATCGGTTTAGTAGTTTTCAAGTAATGCTGAAAATACTATGATTTTGCATTAATTATCTTGACGACTTTGTTATTTATGAACCGAATTAGCTGATTTTTTTGTTGGAAAAGGGATACCTTAAGTGTAGTTCTTTTAATTTCATTGAAATTAAACTTTTGATCTCGAAGATATCCAAGGGAACTCCTCAAACTCAAATAGGATATGTATTGTGATTGAGATATTGGTAGGCTTATGAAAATCCAAAACAAACCGAGCTATGGTCTGTATGCTACGTTCTGGACTATACTTTGACTAACAAGGCACAACGGAACTCCTTTGGAATTTGAGTAATGGGCATTTTGAAAACATATAAAGTTAAAGAATATTACACGCTTACATACCACAAAAAAGTTGAAAATAAAAAGCTTTTTTTTTAAAAAAAGAAAAACCGCCTTCAAAAACCTAAAAATAAAAACAAAAACAGATTCAAAATTAAAAAGCAATAAATAATATTCACCAACACGCATATCAATTTTAATAAAAAAACGTCTAATAAAGTCGGGTGGGGCTTTTTGAATAAAAAAAAATTGTCCTCCAGCGTCGCCCGACTTCAAAAGACGCTTTTTATTAAAATTGATATGCGTATTGGTGATTTGAATATTACTTATTGTTTTTAGTGCATTTTAATTTTGAATCTGTTTTTGTTTTTATTTTTAGGTTTTTGAAGGTGGTTTTTCTTTTTTAAAAAAAGCTTTTTACTTTTTAGGATTGCAAAAATCATAACGCTCTAAATAAATAAGGCATTTTATTGTTATTGTTATAATTACTTTATCTTAAAATCTATTTAGTTACAAGCACCTCTAATATAATTTAAAAAATGTACCTTAGCCATTATCTTTTCATGTAGACATGAATCATAATATTCTGATAAGTATTTTTTATATGGCATTTTCCACAATACTTGACGTTTGCTACACTTAGGTGTATTTTTATTATGAAGATTGAACATATCAGTTTGTTTTAAATTGTCACTATCATCTGCTAAATTACTTGGTTGAGACATAGAACCTTTCGCCTGGATTCTAAATAGATGATACCATATTTTCAATCCTTTCCTGGGGCCCAATATTGCTATTTCTGAATGATAAAACCAAAACAATTACGTTGTCATTTTGGTTATATTTACGAGTACCTTAAAATATTGGGTTTAGTTTTAGAATTATCGTTTAACTGTCGAAGATTGGCATCCTAGGCTCCCTTAAGGTTAGTTGAAAGCTAAGCCTCATCGTAGGCTTAGCTTTTAACAATTTTAACAAAACTGAAGCGATTTCTTTTCTTTAAGCGAAACTGAAAAAGTAACGATTTAATTTTGGCTTTATGGTTGAAAATTAGTGCGGTTTGGCCTTAGACGATATCGATTCGGCTTTTCTGACTTAAATTTCTCTTACCGCTATCCTCCAATAAAATCAGTATCGACCAGGAAGAATTCTAATTTTTGACGCGTAACTAACTTTAAATCACGGGGGATACCAATCTGTCGGCACTTTGTATTCCAGATCGATAGGAGTTGTAAAACGAACTCGAGAGTACTGAGCTGAATTAGAATTTAAAATATATCGATTCCTCGCAAGGGGAGGTCGAGATGAAATATTAAATGGCGTGTTTTTTTTCCAATTGGCCAACGGTTCAGCAGCTGAGCCGGTAGTAAAAACGATACGTGACTGAGAGAGACCGCACTCGTCTCGGATAAAGAATTGAAAAGTTGCTCCGATAGTGAATAAGTAAACATAATTGTATAAGGGCGGCAGCGATAAATAAAATAAGCGTCAAGACCGAAACGCAGGAAGTCATATCAGGTTTTGGGACGCAGATGTATGAATCAGGGAATTGTGTTTGGCGTTTGTTATTTTATTGATGTGATGACCATCGGAAGTTGAATTTATTTGATTGACTGTATAATATAGTTAAAGCTCAAATAGGTATAAAAGACAAGAATTACGGTAACTGAAATTGGTCACGTGAATGATAAGAGAATTTGTTATTGACATGTGGTGTGAAATAGTTGGTACTCATATGCTAAATGTTCGTCCGTTGGAGACACTTGCGACTATAAGGCAAAGAGATTATAAAAAACTAGTAAAATAGCTTAAGAATGTTCATTGATGAATGACCCTCATAACATAACCATCCTATTCACAAATAATAATAAAAAATAAATATTTATAATTATTTATTTATTTTGTTATAAAAGTACATCACAACACATTAGGACACACTCGCTCACTTCACATTCCCACATATGTTCACATACATAATACACACACACACCACACAAACACACACTCACACATTCACATACACTATTCACACAACACAGTCACCTTAATTAGTATTATTCTTTAAGTTTTTCTTTTTTTTTAATACCCACTTAAAGCATTAACACAAAAACAAATGTTCTCTAATATTTTATTTTTCTAGCAATAACTGTTTTATTATCTTTATTACTCTAGTGTTCAATATCTACCTACCACATCCAACAAATTATTGAATAATTGCAAACAACCTCTTACCTAATTCCACCTGGTCCGGTTGTGGAGAGGCTGGTTATCCGTCACACAGGTTCTCCTAGCACCAGAGGCCAGTCTCTCACATATACTACCATCATATGGTTTCTTAGAATAAGTTTTATAGTTATAGTTAAATGTATAATTATCATGTACGTATATGTGAGAGAAGAAATAAAGATTATGTTTATTTATTGAGGATTTTATCCAACAACGACATTTTAGGTTACCGATCGATACTTTATTAAAGAGTACATGGCTGGCCAGTACAAAAATTGATTTTAAAAGTTGATAGGACAACATTTTTACTCCAAGATTCAGCGTTGTTTAAGGTTAACTCCATAATCATGATCAGTGTTGCATCATCCAAAAGTGGAACATTTTATAAAATACATTTTTTTACCAATTTTTAATTATAATGGCAGTATTATGTTTTCATGTTGCATTTTCGAAAATTAAGCCCGCACTGCTTTTATGGTGGACAATAAATCGTGGAGCGTCCTTGTTACATTATAGTATCTCATTTTTACCAAAAATTCTGGGAGCGGTGCCAACTCGGCCTCAGTCCCTTGAAGCTGTTGTAAAAATTGTGGTGAATTTAATAGTACGATTTTGAGAAATTTGCGTCTTTGCTTTTGGTTCATATTAGTCCCATTTTGATACACCTATTTGATCAATTATTTGCATGTTATAAACATTAAAAGAGTCAAAACTATTCGTCAATAAATATTATTAGTTGGAATGGATGACAAAATTTGTTCAATGAAAATTATTTAACATAGTTATTATGCATTAAACATAATGAAAAGGATTTAAACATGTATTGGTGGTTAAAATACTTGACTGGGTGATGATGATAAGATGAGAGGTATCTTAGTGTGCCATCTGAAGAAACGAGATATTGCAGTGAAATATTTTTTTATGATTCATCATTTCCAAACAGTTCAAAAAGTATTCCACGAAAGTCAGAACAATTGAAATATTGAAATTTCTAAAACGAATACCAAATCCGTACAATACTGTCAAATCCTAAAAAGAGCAATCCAACAGATTAACAAGTGGCTCAATCAAATTAGTCCCGTAACCGAATAGCTTTTCGCTCCCAATCGGGGAATTGTTCCCCAAACAGCGGGTACGCCGATACTCGAATGCTCACTTTTAGTTTATTCCTACCGTCACTTTTATTCCGCACTTTAGCTTCCACCTCAATTCAGCCACTCTCGTCTTGCATCAGTATTCGCGGAATTATGTCTTCACTGTAAACGGAACCTTCTTTCTTAGTTGTTTGGGCTCAGTTTGGTGTGTAGATATTGTCATCTGCAATGTTTTTACTTTTCATTGCGACGGAATATGATGCAGGAATGTAAAATGTAAGGACAATTGAGTCGAGAGAGCGCAAACGTGTAGTGCGCGTCGCTCTTTGTCGCAAAAGCGGAATAATATTACGCCTTTTTTTCAAATGTCATGTTTTATCGTTATAGAATTTAAATAGATTTTGTTAAGATTAATGGTTGTTGGTTATTTACTGTATTTTACGGACAACAAGTCCGATATAAAGTAATATTAATAAAAAAAACCTTAGAAAACTCGGTCTCTTTACTAAATAAAGAACTTAATTAAAGCCAACGTTCACGAGAATAAGGGGTAATGGTTATATTCATTCAAATTAACTTCTTATCAATATGTTTCTATTATACATATCACAGTCATAAACACCAATAAATGACAAAATGACTCAATGATTGTTTCCTTCTGGTGCAAATTCACCATTCTGCACTAGATTTCTGCTTTTGAGCTAAACAATTCCTTTATTACTTTAACAATATAGTTGCAAGTTTACGTGAGCCAGTTCAATATTTTGCAGATAATTTGACGGGCAGACGTCCTGCACCGGCTGCGGATTCCAATATACGTAGAAAGCATCCGTGGTGGACGGACTGAGCTATGGGACTATTGTTTAATATACCTTGTTTGAATATTTTGCTTTTGTGAACTGTTTATTCTAGACTGATGTACTGATAGTCTAAGGCGGAACGTCACTAAGGTAGATGTCACATTGTTAACTATTTATTTGATGTCGAATACTCTTCTGCGGCAGAACGTCTATGAACGCGGCGTGATTAGACGTTGTTCACGGTTTTATTAGATACTGAATTCTCTTCTGTGGCAGAATGTCTATGGACGTCGACGTGATAAGATGTTGTTCGAGATCATATTTGATAACGAATACTTTTCTGCGGCGGATCGTCTATGGACGTCGAGGTGATAAGACGTTGCAGCTTCGTGTCATACCGAAACCAGCTAATTTGTGAAGGAAACCTGATTGAACTTTTGCATTTTTGTATGAAGAAATCCTGCGTCACAGCACGTAGGTCTGGCAAGGGTACTCTGTGCACGCGAACTTGTTAATCTTAAATGGTACAAGAAAGATCATCGCCATCAACAAAAGAATCAATGGATATATATTTCCAAATGAAAAATATCAAACAGATTTGAGCTGCACATTTGCACAATACCATAAAGTTTCATATTGAAAAAATAAATAAAAGGAAAATACGAAAATCGCTACTACCCCAGATAAATTTTATCTGCCTTACAGACCTGAATATATTAATTAATATATAACACATAATGTTACAGTTACACCATGTTTTTTTATTTATTTATTTAGGTAACAAACAGTCTTTAACAATTAAAGT
The DNA here is from genome assembly GCA_943789525.1 of Agriphila geniculea. Taxonomy (NCBI): domain Eukaryota; kingdom Metazoa; phylum Arthropoda; class Insecta; order Lepidoptera; family Crambidae; genus Agriphila; species Agriphila geniculea. Next base: position 27,712,286 of record OX038875.1, on the reverse strand, counting down.
AACAAATATTACACACAAATAGACCTACAGAACCATTATGTAATAAATAAGATTTTATATAAATGAGTACGTAAGAAACTATGTTACTTAATTAATAACTTACAACTACTTACAATAAAGAAGTTAATTTGACATAAAAACTTGTGTATATTTAACAATAAATTAACTTAAATAACTTTTTAGTTTTGTGTAGCAATAACATCTATAAAGTTTAAAGTAATAACGCCTCGTGAACTTGACTTTTATAAATTGGTAAACTTATGGAAAAAATGATTTTTTTGGTAATTTTTTTATTATAAAAATCAAGTGAGCGCCTTAAAAAAAATTTTTTTATATAATTTGTATGGGATGGAGGAATATAATACTTTTGGAACGTGAGGATGGACGTGGTACCTTAAAGTTAATTTTGTCTAAAAGAAGAGTGCAATCAATTTTGCTATTAACGATTTTATATAGCAGCGTCGAATTAAGGACAATGCGTCTAATCTGTAGAGGGGATATGTTAAACCGTGACACTTGTTTTGTAGTCATCGTGAATGATTCCAGCGCGGTAGTTCAGTAATTTTAAAAACTTGTTTTGAACCTTTCCTATCCGGTCAATGTGAACTGCATACCGTGGACTCCAAACAACACGTCCGAACTCTAAAATACTGCGGACATAACTGTTGAACAAAACAATCTATGTATTTATTTTTTTAAAGGTTTTCCTACACGATTTATTAGACCAAGCATTTTGAAGGCACGTGAACAAGATATTATCGATATGATTATTGAAGTGAAGTTTGGAATCCAAGGTCAAGATCACGAATTGTGGAAACCCTTTTTAAAGTGTCTCCACATATATTATAGTTATTAAAATCGGGTGATACTTACGAGTAAATGAGATAGCATGACATTTTTCTGTGTTTAAGAAAAGCTGATGTTTTAAACAGTATTCCTGAAATCTCATAATCGTCTTGCAATTCATGACAATCATTGACGGATTTAATAATTTTGAATATTTTTGTATCATCAGCATAAAGAAGATGATGTGAGTTTAGAAAACAACTGCCAACATCGTTAAAATACAAATGAGATCCTTGAAGAATCCCAGTGGGGATATTAAGGAATCAAGACTGATATCCCTTCAACGCCTGACTGCGATTAGATATATATGATTTGACCCATCGCCACCCGTCACCGCCTATACCGATTGCCTTGATTTTTTCAAAAAGGATATGTTAATTTTTTCAAATGCTATGGAAAAATCGGTAAACACGGCATCCACCTGGTGACCGGAGTCCATAGCATTGATTATAATATCTGTGTAAGTTATCAAGTTAGTTTCCTCACTGCGACCACTAAAAAACCTATGCTGCTGGGGAGAAATATAGTTTTTAGGGTTCCGTACCAAAATGGTAAAAAAGGAACCCTTATGGTGTGACTCAGTCTGTCTGTCTGTCTGTCACAGTTGGATATCTCGGGAACTACTAATGGTATCAACTTGAAATTTGGAACAGTTTAAGATGACATTTGCCCAACTATTTTGAAAATAAGAAAGAAATAAAAAAAAAAAAAAATTTACAACAGGGACTGAAAAGGGGTCTTAAAAATTTAAAGTGAGGTGACTAGGGCATGTGGGGTATCATATGAAAGAGCGTTGTTTGCACATTTTAATTTTTTTTTTCTTTTTTCTTAGGCCGCATAGTTTTCGACTTATGATGAAAAATGTAAAATAAAATACCGTTCCCCGCCCCTTATCTCCGAAGTTTGCAAAGAGAAAAATCTGAACTAATTCTATGTGATAGTAGTTTATGTAAAGATTACAGGAAATATAAAACGATGTCTCAATATAACACACTTTTTTAGAAATTCAAAAAACAAACAAAAATTCTTTAGTTTCACTACCAGTCAACAGATGGCACTGTCCTAAGCATGCTAACCTAAGGGAAAAAAATAGTTCCACTATCGGTCAAGAGATGGCGCAACCTAATACTACAATAATAAATTGGTGGCTGGTTCTAATATAATTACCTACCATTTGCCGTACGAATAAACGAAGAATAAGTTCCTACTTAGTAATATAAACACTTTGCAATGTGGAGTGGCTGAAACGTTTTTCAGTCACCATAAGCAGCTGTGATTAAGATTTGTAAATTAACTGTCCGCCTGATCGCACTTCCACCTGTCTGCCGTTTATCCTACTTTTTTAAAGACTGTACTAAAATATCCAAATATATATATTAATGATTGTACGGAACCCTCGGTGCGCGAGTCCGACTCGCTCTTGACCGGTTTTATTAGTTTATGTTAAGAAGTTAGTAACTATTTTTTCAAAGATTTTACCCATCACACAAAGTTTGGATATAGGTCGATACTGACGAATATAGTGTTATCTCAGACCAAATAAAAAAGTAAAGACGGAGTCTTCCGACAAAGCGGTGAAGCCAGTAAAACTACGCCTTGGCTGTGTACATACAAAGTTTACGCACACATATGTAACGAAACTACGCCTTGGTTTTCGTTCGTCATTGGGCGAACCCTGCCGCCCGGCCCCCGCCCGCCCTCTAGTACGCACACATGTACCATCAAAAACCGGCTTCACTTAGTTGTTCGCAACCACTGCGCAACGCTCCATCTTCCTTTTTTATTTGATCTGAGAGTGTTATATTATATGACAACGGCTATACAACACCCTGGGAGTACAACCTGGCTTGTAGGCTGTAAAATACTGATTTATAGGTTAACTTCATGTATTGCCTGTCTGTTAGTTGATCGGCTGTTGAACCGAATTTATCATTAATAAAGGATAATGGATAATTTTTTAAGATAACAGATACGTTTTTTGATAGGTATAAAATGTTTTTTTATTTAAAATTCTTTGCCATTCTTTTGTCAATTGTAAATGACGGCTTATTAAGTAAAATATTGCACTTAACAGTTTTCTAACCGCATAATCAACTCTATTAAGTCACGATAAAGAATGAATTAACTGCGAACTCATAGCCAGTCACAAGCAAAAACGTTAATTATTAAATCTCGACGGAAAAGCTAACAAATTGGTAACAAGTCGATTAGCAACACGCTTAACTCTACAACCTTAGCATAAAGCTTATAGTTCACACCCAAACTAACCCCGTCTCTGTTTGACACGTCGAAAAGAAAGAGAGGTTCGAGTAGTGAGAGACCCGTAAAGTCACCGACTAGAGGAAACGGAAGCGGGGACATTATCGTTGCAATCAAATACTCGTTAACAAGACCTCCCATGTAGTTCTGTTACAAACAAACTAGACTTTAAGTCTTGGGTAATATGGTTCGAAATCATTTGGAATGGGAGAGCTATAGTTAATTTACGGGACGGTAAGACTGTTTCTTTGTTTTTCGTTAGTGTTAAGTGTTGTTAATTGCCAAGGAAAGAGTGGAATGCCAAGTTTATTGGGCGACGAATAACTGGTTTGAATTAAGCGCCGAAAACCTTAACTGACTTCATAGGGGGCCGTACAATATCAATTACACATTTTTTGAGCGACGATTTCGCACAGTATTACATACATTGTCGGTCCTAAAAAATAACGTTGAAAGTAGATCATAGTGGGTACCTACTCAGTGTATATCTTACCTAAATCTGACGCCATAATAACAATAAAAACATAGTGATGAGTATTCCGGGTGTAATGCGCTTCCACCTTCGGCCTTATCGTCACTTAATATCAGGTGAGATGAAGGACAAACACTATCCCGTTGTGCATAAAAAAAATTAAAAAGGATAATGTTTTTAATATTTTTTGATAACGTTAGTCCATTCTCACTTTTTAATGAGTGTTAATGTTTATTTCCTAACTTCATCAAGTGAACCGACCACACGCACCGCCGCGCGCCGCCCGCCTGCAAACACCTATTTCAGCAGTGTATCGGAGCGGCGAGCGGTGAGCGGTGAGCGAAGCCAATATCGGCGCAAACAAAGACTCACAAGAGTTTAGGCCACGCCCACAGCGCTGCATATTCAGTGCGGCCAATGTCAACAACTGTAGTACGGGAGCTGGTGTGCTAAAAATCGTGCTGAAAATAGTAATGAGGAACAGTAACGATTTTTGTTTAGTTGCTTATCAGAAAGCTTATGCCACCACATGATTAACTGTGAAGAAATTTTTACGATATCTCTTAAGCCTGAGAAGATATACGAGCTAAAACACTGGTTTCTTGGTGGTCCTTATGACGTCATCGCGACGTACGCGAACCTTATGTCGTACTTAATAAAGCACATATTGCATTGAACTTGGCATTTCCTTCAAACCCTATTAACTCAACCATTTCTAAACGGATTTCAAAAAATCTTTCACTTAGTTTCATAGCTAGGATATGTTTTTATATTAAACCAATAAAACTATAGGATTCAAACCTGTTACTGATCCTCATTGTCATTTGAATATTTACCGAGCGAACGAGAAAGGTGAGCAATCATCTCTGTTTCAGCTTGGGCAAAAATGCTTTCTTATGCCTGTCCGTTAGTTCTCCTCTACAGATTGCATTTCTCAACAGATCCTCGTGAAATTTTGTGAGCAGATTTGATGGTACCGATACAGATTTTTTTGTCGAGCCAGTTTTTAGAATTTTTTTATTGACTTCCATATCGCACCTTCGGTGCAACAAGGTCACAATGAGTCATTTTGTAATTTTACAGGAACGGACTTTTAAGTTTTTTTTTAAACTATTTTCCTTGTTACTAATTTACTATGTACAGTATCTTAAAAATCTCCATTAATTATATTGTTTGTACTATTGGCTATAGTATCAGATAAAAAACATATTTTTGTTTGTAAAAAATAATGTAAATAAATGGCAAAACAAAAAAAAAGGTCCTAACTTGTGACTTTGTTTCACCAGGAAAAATATAAAGATATAATTTGTGTCTTATCTATAAATCATGAATTATTTAAATAAAATAAAACATAATACATATTTATTTAGTTTATTTTTTTTTCCTGGCCGCTTTTTTTAGGTGGTTCATGATCCATCAGCCCCCGATAAATCGATTTGTCAGAGTTATTATCCATCTCATTTTCTACAATAATTTTTGGTGGTAAATCAATATTACCTGCATAGGATGAAGCTGTTTTTTTGTTATCAGAATTATTACATTTTGTGCTGTCTTCAGTGATGATAACACTCTCGATATTATTCATTAACGCGTTATTCTCCTCTGTGATGGTATTTTGCAATAATAAAAACCCGACTACGGAAAAATCGTGCTCTAAAAAGTAAGAAACAAGAAAATATTCGAGTCCAAAATTCAATAAAAAGGATAACCGTAGTCGCATGCCACATTGTCCTAGACACGCACGACACGAACAACAGGCTGGAGGTGGCATGCGACTACGGTTATCCTTTTTATTGAATTTTGGACTCGAATATTTTCTTGTTTCTTACTTTTTAGAGCACGATTTTTCCGTAGTCGGGTTTTAGTTTTAAAACTTCTTTTTTATTTTAAATATTTTGGAGTTGTCAAAGGGTGAAAGCAAGCAAAGCCACGGGCAAAAGCTAACAATATATACATATTTGAAAAGTGCTCATTAAGCCCTTTCATTTGGTACCCAACACAGCATTATTAAAAAATATTTTTTTTTTAGTTCATGTCTTTAACTCCTCTAGAGGGCGCCACATTCAATTTAATGTGACGTCATATAGCCTATGTTCATTGGACAATTTAGACGCTTCTAACGATACCTCATTTGTCAAATTATAACAAGTAGTTTAGAAGTTATGACGGAACAGATGAATTTACAAACATACATACATACATACATACAGGTCAAAATCATATACCCTCCGTTTTGGCTTCGCCGTAGTCGGGTAAAAATAGCATCTTTTAAAAAATTTCTTCAAAGTTAATTTAATCCTATCTAATTTAATGGTAAGTGTTGTTAATACTTCTTCCACTTCGGACATAGCCAACAGTCTCTAGAAACCGTTGGAATACTCGAACGGAATCAATTACTGAGATTCAGTTTCCATTTTTTTGCAATATTTGAGCAACTTCATGGGACAATAGTATCCATCTTGGGTATTTCTTTTTTTAATTGAACTGTTGAAGTGTGTTTTCTCCATCATCTCGATAACGAATTTACCCGCATTTCCTGAATTGTCCCCTTTTATTTCCCTTTTATGGCACCGCAAGCAATAACGCTTTAAGCATTAATTATATTATGTTAATTAACCATTATAAATTGAAAGCTCATTAAATGTACTTTCAATAGATATCAACATTTACACAATTTGTTTTACGGTTCAGTTTCAGTACGAGATGAAATTTCGGGGATATTATTGTTTGGTGAGATACTGGAAGCTTCAAAATTGCAATCAAAATCATTGTCCTGTTTATCGGGACCTAAGTTGTCTAACTAAAATTTTTGTAGATAAAATGCAAATTATGCAAATTAAAAATACATTGAAAAAATATTATTTAAAAGATCAATTCCTACACAAAAGGTCGGATCCACATCCAAATTCCAACCTAACTAACCAATAGAAGGGCAACAAGGGCCTCACAATCTTTAATTTTAAGATTTGCCTGCAAATGTATTAATAGTAAAAAATTTATTCATAAATAAACAGTTTACATTTTTAATTTTTTTTTTAAACCAAGTTTCAACCAACTTTCTGTCCTCTGATGAAACATTTTGTTGAGGTTCAACCATAGAAATAATGTTTAACTCTGCAAGAAAATTAACTTTGTTAAATATTGTGAGTGGTTAGTTTAAATTATATCTGTCAAAAAAATATAATATTTGACCAACAAAAGCCTTTTACAACGAGTGACTTTGTTGTCCCAAATTTCTTAGTAATAACAAAAAAATATTGAAGTCACAAAAACATAATGAGACTTTGTTGTTCCAATAAGTGAGTATAAAAATGGTCATAAATATCTATGGGTAGCTGTAGCTCCAAGATGCAACCAACTGACGTGGGCGCGGGGGCACTAACTGACAAATCAGACTCTGTAGTTCCAAAACTAGTAGAAAAAGTGAGGGGAACCACAAAGGCACTAGCGCCATCTCGTAGAAAATACACATACTTTCGCGGCTGTCTTTGTTTCCCCAGACGGAGGCATGGATTAGAAGCAATTCTGCATACTTAACTCATTTTTGGAAATTTGCCTATTTGTGACCTTGTTGCACCGAAGGTGCGATATGTTAACCAGTCATATGAAATCAAACTCCCTGGCTTCCGTATATTACCTGTAAGTGTAACACTACTACTATGAATATTTCATTTAAAAATAACGTTTATTCGTCTTTTTTTACTAGAACCGTTTCATTTGCTAAATGGCAACTAGATAGTGACGTGATCACGTGAGCAAGTGTCAGCAAATGTCATCCCGGAATACTAGACCTTGTTTTCTTGGATCATGGTTTCTATTATGTTCTGCACCACGCGACTAATCGTCAAATCAAAATGGGTTGATCATATTATTAAAGACTCAGTGAGCTGTAGACCCCGCGTTTGTGCGTAGCTCAAATTGTATGTTGTTTAAAAATGAATCTAATAAATGTCGCCATGAGATTTTCAGAGCTATGAACAAGTACTATGTACGGTTTGGTAGGTATTTTTTAAATATATCTATTTGAAGCTAGATGGCGCTTCTAATTTTGTATGAGGGTAAAAATGGGTGATTTTTTTTTCGAAAAATTTTGATTAACTAACTTAACAAAAAACCTGTACCTCCAGCATGAAAATATATCGAGAAAAAAAAACGCTCGTAAAAGTACCTACTTGATAGAGTAATTTTCAATGAAAAATTTCATATCGATATTCGGCGGTAGATGGCGCTGTTCAATTACCTCATACTAAATTACACTATCGAAAATTTTTACGCGCATTTTTTTTTCTCCATAGCTGTTCGTGCTACGGGTACTGCTCACAAAATTTCAGGATGATCGGTTAAAAAATGCGACCTATATGGAGAACAAACGGACAACGAGTGGAACGCGGAAGGACATACAAAACATTTTTGCCCAAGCTTCTTCGCTTCTTGCTCGCTCGGTGAATAATGCTTAAAAATTTGTCCGAGCTCCTGGCCTATGGACACGCGTGATCGCCCTGGCCGATATACGATAAAACCCCGCTCCACGGACCTCGCATTTGCATAGTTTCTGCCACCTGACCCGGTAACTTCTAAAAGTAACATTTCATCACCAAGTTTATTTTAACTTTGGATAAACTGGGCCCTTTGTTTTCGGGCTGTATTGTAGAATGTGTGACGTAAGACTAGTTACCTTTTTTTTTTTAATATTTTTAATATATTTATTATTACATCCCTTGAAGTTGAAACTAATCAATGTTCTAAGATGTTTTACTATGCATCATTGTATTTGTCTAATATTTATATAGTATTTCTTCATTGCGCCCATCGTTCATTTAAGAAATAAGAAAAAACAAGTCGTAATATATATTCATTCAAGAAATAAATACGTCGTTTAATGTTATGTATGAAATAATAGTCTATTCCATTTTTAAGGTTTAGTATCCATAGTTTCCATATATTTTCATATTGTATTTTTGTATTCTAAAACATACAGGTAGAAAGATTATTAGAGTACAGAGATCTACCAGCGGAGAGTCCAGTGGAACCAAATGAGAACGCCCTGCGGACGAAACATCCAGGATTGGACTTGGACAGTTGGCCTACTAAAGGTATGTTGTAAGAAATAATATAGATTATAATAGTGACAAGTAATAAAATAGACACTAGTGACAACCGATTAGTATACCTTTTATTGTATTTATACACCAAAGTGATTCTCTAGTTAGGACGTAGAAAAATTATGCTATTAAATAATGTAGTACGTATCTTTGTATGTATGTAGTATAATTTCCCCTTAGGTTGTATGAACTAAATCGTTAATATCTTTTATATTTATTCAGGCGAAATAGTTTTCGAAAACGTATCGCTAGAGTATGAGAAGCCTCCGAAGCAAGAGCCTGTAAACGAGCCGAGCAAGGAAGAGCCGAGCAAGGAAGAACCGAATCTGGCTATAAACGGGGTCAGCTTCACCATCCGTCCCTCTGAGAAGGTGGCCGTTGTCGGCAGAACCGGCGCTGGCAAGAGCTCTCTGATTAGTGCACTCTTCAGGTTAGTGTTAGATAGGTATATTCTTTATTATTCACCATAATATGAATGAATGAATGAATGAATTTATTTGCTTTTGAATAGGGTACAATAGGATTATAATTGGTTTACAAAACCTTATACTAAATAACAGTTTCACCTACTCAGCTACAGACAATAGCATGCAAATAACAATTAATATTGAAGCTAATTTAAAACATTGACATAGCAGTATCATTGAAAATTCACAATTAATAAAATTAAAACATAAAAAATTAAACTCACATCATAAAATGTCAAAATAAATGTCAAAAATTAAATAGAACTAAAATTACATGCTGGTCAGAAATGTCATAAAAATAAAATGTCAATTGAGTGTAAATTCTAGTTTTTATAATTCAAGAACTCCTGGACCGAGTAGAATAACTTATCCATAAGCCATCTATGCAAAGCCGTCTTAAATCTATTAAAAGGCAATTCTTTTATGGTATCAGGAATCTTATTATATATCAAAATACCCATGTAATGGCAGTTTTTCCTGAATCGTGCGCTTTTCGGGTAAATATCGATGACTAACCTATTACAGTTCCTTGTATTTCTCGGAAACACGTCCTTGGCAGTCTTAAATTTGCTTTGGTTAGATTTCACAAACTTCGCGATTTCATAGATGTAAAGACAGGGTAGTGGCAATATATTTAATAACTTATAAAATGGCTTACATGACACATCCGGTGCAAGACCACATATTGCTCTTATACTTTTTTTTTGTGCAACAAAAACCCTTTGTATGTCTGTACTATTCCCCCAAATGATAAGCCCGTAGCGTAACACAGATTCCACATATGCGAAGTATGCTGTTAGGGCAGTTTTTCTTGTGGCAACTTTAGTCAATTTAAAAAGAGCAAAAACAAATCTATTTACTTTTTTGCACACCTTATCTACATGTGATTTCCAATCAATTCTTTGATCGAGCTCGATGCCAAGAAATGTGGCATTTGTTACATTCTTAAGAGTATGATGTCGGTAATGTATATTTAGGGAATTATAGTTATTATAATTTATATAATTTGTTTTGTCAATGTTGATTTTTAGGTTATTATTGTTTAGCCAAGTTGTAATCGATTTAATTGTTTCATTAATGTCATTTTCATGGTCAATTGTATTGTGATTTTTATTATTTTTATTAGTAGTAACTACGACAGAGATGTCATCCGCAAATAAGATGCATCTGTGTTTAGTCGCTTTAGGTAAATCATTCCACACACACCTATAGAACTTTAAAAAAACTTATGTGAGGGGAGATTGATTTAAATTTATTATTATAGTTTTTCTACAAAAGTGAGTCCGTTAAACCCTGTCAAATCCTGAAACAGGTGATAGTGTTACTGAAACTAAACAACTTTCTCCATGGAACATAGGTCGAAAAACGAAAAAAAATTCATACTCTCATACAAAATGTATTGGTCAGCTGACCGACCTTAGATTATTTATATGTCAAGATAGACAGTCGAAGCTACGACAGCGTCGAAAAAAATATCACCCAACAGTTGGGTGACCAAAACACGCACACATTGTCAGTAGTGTGAGCCGGCCATAGTTTTTATTACAATACTCTTTGGACGCGATGATGCAAAAATGCACACCACCTTAAAAAAGTTGGTCTGTTTTGTTTAGTACGTCAAAAGTATAAGACTCTATCTAGACATATAAATAATCTAAGTGACCGACTTACTATGTAAAGGTGAAAAAAAAAAAATACTTTTCGACCCATGTTCCTTGGAGAATGTTGTTCAGTGTTAGCAACACTCCTGTATTCCTGTTGTCCCCATTGACCGTGTCCCCATTAATGGGGACAGAGGGAATTCAATAAAATAATTAAAATTTATTCCCGTTGTCCCCATTGCGTTACACTATCACCTGTTACGGGATCTGACAGGTTTTTTTGATACATGATAGTCAATTATCGTACTCTTCGTGTCCGATTTACCTCAGTGTCTCAAGACGAAAGTCTATGACCAGTGTGTGTTGCCAGTGATGACTTACGGCAGTGAAACGTGGTCGCTAACTATGGGTCTCATAAGGAGGCTCAAGGTCACCCAGCGCGCAATGGAGAGAGCCATGCTCGGCGTTTTCCTGCGTGATCGAATCAGACATGAGGAGATCCGCAGGCGAACTAAAGTAACCGACATCGCTCGAAGGATTGCTCAGCTAAAGTGGCAGTGGGCTGGACACATAGCGAGAAGAACCGATGGCCGTTGGGGCGGAAAGGTTCTTGAATGGCGACCGCGCACCGGACGACGCTCCATGGGTAGGCCCGCAACAAGGTGGATCGACGATCTGGTGAAGGTTGCTGGAAGCCACTGGATGTGGGAAGCGCAGGACCGATCGTCGTGGAAATCCTTGGGGGAGGCCTATACCCAGCAGTAGAATAGAATAGAATATTATTTATTGGCAACACATAGCACATAGGTACACAATAGGCACAAATAAAAAATGTAATAAAACAAAACAATAAAAACAACAACAAGAAATACCTACAATAAACTACATGCCATGTAACGCCAATACTGACCTCAGCTCAGTATGAGCAGCAGACAAAGTCTACTGTAGGTGTCGTGCGGCTGATATGATGATGATGAGTCAATCATGTAAAAACCCTGCTGAGTATCTTTATAATGATTGGTCTGAGGAACTGTGTGGAGCTTTCTTTATACTGTTATATTTTGTTATTTTGGAAACATTTATTGACGTTTATTACTGTCTTGATGTCCTAAAATATTATTATGAGTAGTGTCTTTCTGTTGAGGGACACAATATTGTTCAGGTTATGGCAGAATACCTGAGGCTGTGGGTCTCTCTCTCGCGGTCACTGAGTCATAAACCTTTCTGTCAAATTGTTAAAAATTTAATCTTTGCAGGTATGTTATTGACTTGAAACAAATAAATGATATTATTATTATTTACTTTAAGTAACTTTCATTGTCAGCTACCGCTGTAACTATGGGTAGGTACTTCATTTTGTTAAAGAAAATAACTTACCTAATCATTGTGAATGGACAAATAAATTTATTATTATTAAAACAAGTGATTATTACAGTTCATAATATTTATTACGAATCTTTTGGCCATGGTTCAAGAAAACAAGGTCTTGCATTCCGGATGATACTACTTACACTTTACGTCATGTAGATTTCTACAATCTAGTTGCCGTAACTAATCAATAATGGCGGACATATTATGGCGGAGTTTGACATTTTGGGTAAAAAATGAAACAAGGAAGTTTCTCTTCTTGAGACATGGAATCGCATCCAGAAGGGAATAATATAAATTCCTCACACCAAAATAACTCAATATTTTTTTAAGAAAGCAGAAGTGCCAACGTTCTTGTGTTTGTTTTACCTTACGTCATTACTTCCACGGTCTATAGGTGCTTAGGTACCTACCAGGTAGGTACCAGGTCCTGACGGCACAGTATACATATATTATTTATTATTGTACCATATGCCTTCGATCATCTTTATAATATGTGTACCATGCGTTATTAATCAAGATTACGTCATCGTCATACATATACTATTTTGCATGATTCACAATCAGAAACAGATAACCATGTGTCACAATCAGTTTGCTAAAATGTTCGATAATTTCGACCTTTCACACGCACTCCCGTATGGTCTAGTGGCTAGGATACCTGGCTTTCACCCAGGAGGCTCGGGTTCGATTCCCGGTACGGGAAAATATTTTTTTATATCCAGTTATATTTTATTTCTAATTTTAAGTTTTATTCTACAATAAAAATCGTTATCGTAAATATTATTGTAATATTACAATTTTAATAAACTCATATTTAATGAAGAAACTGTGTTATTACTTTGGATAAGTTTTGGCAATACAAGGTTTGGGGTTGGCTGTAGATCAATGAATTGGCGAATCAGGAATTGGCTAAATGGAAGTTGACGAATGTGGAAACAGGGATATTTTTATGTCAAAGTTTTTATGAATATTTTATATTCAATTACGCGAATATTTGTATCTGGTAGTTGAGTCCACCTCCCTTGCTGCTCTTCAGTCTGATGTTGGTGAAGGAAGAACCTACTCCTCCAGAAGTGATGGTGGCTTTGGCTTTGCTTCGGTCCAAGTCGATGGCTGATATACCCTGAAACGAGGGAAATTGGACTTTATTTATCAAGATATAGCGTCTGTAATTCTATGAGATTACTATTATGTTATCTGCTATTTTTGTAAAGTGTTTTTCTGGCGATCGCGCACCGGACGACGGTCTGTGGTGGAGGTCGCGGGAAGCCGCTGGATGCGGTCAGCGCAGGACCGATCGTCGTGGAGATTCTTGAAGGAGGCTTCTTATACCCAGCAGTGGGTGTCGTGCGGCTGATATGATGAGTAGCTTTGTTTTAGTTGTAGTTATTTATAGTAGCAAAAGGTCATAGTTCATAAAGATCTTTTGTTTCGTTCATGATAACTCTTGTTCAAAATAATTTAATGTAAAAGTAGGTGTTTATAAATTTTTGATATTATTTATTTAAAAGGACTAACGTAATCATCGTTTTGGGATATATATTTGGTCAACGCAACGCCATCTATTGTGTTGGAAGTTGGAAGATTTCATTTATCACTCTGAATTTGGATAGTATAATCGCTCTTAAAATAATTGTATGAATTTATTGTGAGAGAGAAGTAAATTGTCTGTATCGTTAGTACAAATACAGAATTGAGGAACAGTGAGAAATACGATAAGATTATTGCACCAAAATATGCAATTTACTCAATAGATTCGGAAACCGTTTATTGGATTACGTACTCTCGTAACAAGACAAGGTCCATATTTGGTGGGAATATCAAAGTTTAAAATCTGAATCAAAGCTAACTGATATCAAAAGTAATAAAAATAGCTTGTGCATTAAATACGTATAAAATATATACCTAATTACTAGTTTATGTAGGTATTTCTACCTACTATTTTAAAAAATACGTAACTGAATAAAAACAAATCCTTCTTGAAAGAGTTTATTAGTCTTATGACTGAAGATTTAAATATCACTAAACAAAGGAATACCTACGTAAATAATAGACTTTAAAAAAATTAAGTCATAAGTTCAAGAATATTTCAATATTATTAATATTCGAAATAAAATTACCAACCTTAATCACTCTAGGCGTAGTACTGTTGTCATTATAGAAAACATTTTTTGTCCTGACTTTGAGAGGAAAAGATGATAACTTCACTTCCTCTACGTGAACCAAAACCCCATTGACGCTGGTACCAACTTGCAAATCGTCAGAGCTCACAACCATAAACAAAACGCAAACGAAAAAGACCGAATAAGTATATGCACCCATTTCAAAAATAAATTGTTCTTTTTTCAAAACTTTTTGAAGCAAATTGATCAATTTAATATGGAACGCCAGAAATCAGAATGCTGCGTAAATCATTGTTGTTACAATATATAGTTCTCCGTTTCTAGACACTTGAGATAAAGTCGATTTTTCTTGTTGTGATATGATTCATTCTTGGGATTGTTATCTATTGTAGATATTGAGGAGATAGCAAATAATAAATACTTCGGTTCAAAAGAACTTGAATTGAATTTAAAAATTACTATCCCAAACTTCATCAAGTATTAGGACTGTATCATGCTCATTACTGTTAGCAAACAAATCCAAAACGAACATAATACTCTTTAAAGTTTCACACACCTACGGAGTCTCGAGAGAGAAGGTCTCGGATTGAAACATAACCTCTATCAAGTATTCTTACAACAAAACAATTGACACTTTTTTCATGAAATATTTCTTCCAAAGACCTTAGCAGTTTCAGCAACACGTCGTAACCCTAAAAACCTGTTCCGTTCAAACGTCTAAGATTCGTTACGGCTCCCATTACAGTACCCTCCTAAAAAATAACGAATGTGCTCGCAATCCATTTCATTATTACACGTCGACGAAGGGACGAAAAAAGTACGCGGTCACATCTGGTTCTAATGTCCAACTTTTGATAAAGCCATTGCCGACGGATTGGTCGGGCCGGGACGACAGTGGAACACTTTTTCATGTTCCCGAATGCTGAGTTTGGAGTTTTTACTGAGGATACGAGTATTAAAATACATTTTCGTGTTCGCGAAATTTCCGGGCCCTTTTTGGTCGAAGGGATTATGCAGTTGTTGGGTCATTGTAATCGGAATGAGGGCTGGGTCCTTCAGATTTTAGATATTTTTAGTAGCATTATAGATACTACATTTTACGAAGCATTCCTTTTTCTGGCGTTCCATATTCAATTTTGGCTTCACCCAAAGCATTTGAAAAAAGAACAATTTATTTTTAAAATGGGTGCATTTATCCTTATTATGATGTTTACATGACTAGAAAAATTAACCCAACTCTTTACTCGTAGTGTAGGTATTTCTGAAATAAAAAAATCATCAGAAAAAGGTACCTTAGTTTATTTTTAGCCAAACTCTTAACTAAAATAGCGTCTAAAAACTTAAATAAACTTAAATAAGCGTCTAAAAAATAAATAAATAAATTCAAGGGTTTTTCAACGATCGTAGCTAAATTAACCATTTAGTGTTTCAATGCCAAATTGTCTTTACAGCATTCTAATACATCATAACAGCTTTTTTATTTCCCCAACAATTTCCTAAGATGAATGTTGGCGAACGCCTTCAGATGGAGCGGTTTAACGAATAACCTGTTAGTAACTCGCTGCGGATTTGATTTATGGCTAGACCAAACGGGGGTTAGGAATTTTCTAACAATGCATCATTTATTTCAGTCAGGTAAACGCCTCTTGTTTTCCGATGCTGTCGCGAGCATTAGTTCTATAGTCATAAGAATGAATATAAGGCGTATAATGCCCCTACCTTATTTCCTGATGCATTTTTGTGATTCCATGAATGAGAAATTGATAGATTTTGTTACAGAAACGTTTATTTAAATTGAATTGATTTGTTGTGCATATTACCCTTAATTTAACTATCCCAAATTTTTGAACTTAGCAAACTTTAACTAAACGTCAACGAACATTGTGTACTATTGGCTCGTATATTTTAATGATAATAGCTTCTTCAGCTGGCAGACTCAAATCAGCTGTTTTTTTGTAACAGTTATATGCGTTTATATCTGTCTAAAGTATTGAAAGCTCAAAATATTAAGGCAGGCGGAAAAAATGGTTACGATATGACATAATAAAGAATACGTTAGGCTGCGTTCAGACGATAACACGACCTGACCTCAAACCGAACTCAACTCTAACTCACCTCAATTGCAGCTAGGGTTGCCAACCCTACCATATAATATAGTATCCTACTATATTAAGGGCTCGCCTACTATATTTTTTGAAAAAATATATAGTAGGCTAAACTACTATATTGTCGTATATGGATACATATTATATATAAAGCGTGCACATAATGTAATAAGGAATTAGTAATAAAGTACTCTAAACGGACAACGGTCGTTTCTCTCCCGATATGGCGACCCTGCCGGCCACAATAATGTGAACAAGTGCGTTGTGCAAGCGCCCGGCGCGCTGCGCCGCGGCCGCTGGTAGTGGGCCTGCGAGCCACCAGCCACCAAATATTATATTAAAAATTAAATATGGAATTATACAATTTAGATAAATAAAAGTGGAGTATTTACGTAAAAAAAAAAACTCGGAAGTCTACGTGTATCGTGTACCGAATATCGATACGCTATTTTGGTAAAAAGAGCTCGATGCGTTGAACTTGGATTTAAGAATGCAGCTGGGAGATGTTCGTTGTCCTGGAGGTGAAAGAGACAAAAGTGACTTATCACAGTGACATAATGGTTTGAAGAAAATTATGACAAAAGTAGTGTGAGTGCCCGTGAGTACATCCAGTAACTAATATTGTTGACAAACACATTGTAAAGTTAGTGAAATTGTATTTCTTATCAGTGTTAAAGTAATTGGGTATCTTGTAGTATTTATATCAGTAAGTCGATATTTTCTTTTCCTTATATTGTTTTTGTATTTTTTTATATTATATTTCAGTAAAGTAACTAAGTAAATGTAGATTATTTAATATTTAGTCATTTTGACGCACAATTGCACAAAACATGTTAATGATTTTTATGACTTTGATATTTTTAAGTCATTCTGGTATAATAATTTTGTTTCTTTTCTAATGTAAGTTCCGATGTTCTTACTTGTACTTAATTTTAGTAATGTTTATTAATTAAGCAAGTAGGTACTTACGGATTTGTAGTTTCTCGAATAATTTTACATTCGTAAGGATAAACAGAGTAATTTATTACTTTGATATAAAATAAAGAATTTATTTTTATAGCGATATTGTTAGCGTATGCATTTGTTTAATATAAAAAAGTGAGTAGGTAGTTAATTTGTGAAATAATAAGACAATGGATTTTTTGTTTTCATCAAATACGATTACGATAAACCCTTAGATATTCATAAAGAAAAATAGAGTTCAGAGGTCATAAGATATGTTGCCTTCTGCAATTATGAAATTCATTTCCAATCAAACAATATGCATCTTAAGAACAATAAAAGAATATACCTTTTGTTTATTTGGACGAAGTCATGTGCATTGTTTTAATTTGTTAAGACATTGTTGATTGTGATATGAAATGAATTGATTTTGCGAACCGATGCATCTTAGGAAGTGTGTCAATGATTTTTTTTTGGCAATGTGATGAATGGAAAACAAATTGTTATGTAAAGAGTTATGTTATGCTTAGCAACACTTCTCGAAATATTTTTGAAACAGGGAAAGGCCTACCCCTAGTTTAAGAAATATTAAGAAAGCCAAGTGATAGCACAGAATAAGTTTTAAAAGGAAAACGAAATGAAAATAAAATAAGTGAGGTGGAAAAATGTTTAATTCAAATAATATGAAATATTGTTGAGATAATGTTTAATAAAGTATAAACAACGTTACACCCGAGTGGATTTTGTTGATTTATTATATGTAATCATATAAAAGATAATAAATAATACAAAGTGAAATGTATTGTTATAAAAAACTGGGATATAGTTTTAAATCCAGAAGATAATTATGTTTAATGAAACAAATGGAGTAAATATAATAAAAATAACTGGGATATAATTTTTTACCAGAAGATAATTTTTATTGACTGAATGGGTTGATAAATAAATGTGTTGATAGATAGATAGATAAATATATTGTTAAGATAAAAAACTGAATGTTTTTGTGTGATGAAACAAATGGAATAAAGTGAAAATAACTGGGATATATGGGAGAGAAAATAAAAGAAAGGATGGCAATGTGAGATATTTATTAATTTATTTCAATATCGTGGTTATGACGAAGTTACCGAATAAGTTATTGATTCTAAATTTATCACATGTCTTAGATTTATTAGCTTTAACATTACATTAAATATTGTAATTTTATTACACTATTATTACTGTCATAAAAAGAGTAATACTTAACTACATTACCAGATAGTTCAGAGCACTGATCCGACAGAGTGCCGTGTCCGACAGTTGAACAACGTCTGAGCTATCGACACTTTTTTTTTTTTTTTTTTGGGGCTCTCCACCTTAGGGGCTTTGAGCCACCCTCCCCCACGGGGGGGAAGGAGGCGGGAAATCCTCATTGGATACCACCTAGCCGGTTGCTACCGGACTAATCTGGTTATGTCAGACTCGTACTGACTAAAAACCGCCTTAGTCTGGTTACGTGACCGGAAAGTCAACGAACCTTCATCCGGAAGCGACTGCCCTCCCTCAGGGGAGAGGACAGCGCAGACGTCACATTTCACCTAGGTGATTGTGCGTCGAGAGACGAGTAACAATTAAGCTGACTCCCTGAGGGGGATCGATCAGCCAGAGAGGGCGGGGGGTGACCTGAAGGGTCGGGCTTGGTGGGGTTTAATCGTCCTCCGTCGCCTCCAGGAGGAGGTTCAGGTCAGACGAAAGCTAGCTATCGACACCTGCGCAAGCCGTTTTTATACACGTGCGCAAACAAGCTCGGTGGCGTGATGTGGCGTGAGGGCGCAGTGGGGAGGCGCACGTTCACACAGTTGTTTTACGAGTCGTTTAGTGACTTTTATTTATAAATTACATTGAATAAACTAATTATTTGTAACAATTATATTAATTGTAATAAAAATCTACTATTTGCATTGTTATTTATTTATTTATTAAGAAAAGACGTGCATTCTCCCACACGGCCATTCTGACGAGCAGCCACTTGGCTCGCGAACAAAACAATTTACACTTTATTTTTCACAAATCACGAATCATTAAAATCTTTATTCGAAACTACATTATGTTTAGTAACTATATTTCCAATTTGTGGAATAGCAATAAAGCACCAAATTGAATTGAAACTTCCAGTATAGGAAATGTAACGTTTCGTCAACGGATGAATAATTAAATTCACTGCCTTAATTTATCAGTCTACTCGCTTCAAGTAATATCTGCATTTCTATAAATATTCTAATATTGCATTATTTTTATTGAATTTATTGGATTAAAATTGTTTTAACTACTGAGTCTACCACCAGTTCGTAAAGGAGGCCTCTCGAGAAAGAACTGGCGAAAGAAAACTGAGAGGTTATGCCGACCTCCAATCAAATCACACAATATTATGTAAATTTTTTTTTTCAAACATAAATAAAAACATAGTTGATTAACTCTCAATTAACAAACATGGATATTTGTTATCTGAAAAATAAATCATTATTTTCGAATCACACAACATCATCATCATCAAATCGCCAAATTACATGACTCTAACGCTAAATAATACAGCAACTGATCTTGGTCAAATTACATGACCGTGAAGCTAAGTAAAATAGCAACTAACTATGGTCAAATCACATGACCGTAAAGCTAAATCACCTAGCAACTAACTATGGTCAAATCACATGACCGTAAAGCTTAATCACATAGCTTCTAATTATGGTCAAATCACATGACCGTAAAGCTAAATCACATAGCTTCTAATTATGGTCAAATCACATGACCGTCAAGCTAAATCACATAGCTTCTAATTATGGTCAAATCACATGACCCAATTCACTTTTATCACAGTGAAACCTTCAATGGGAGATAACCTTTTTTTTTATATAAAAAAAAACAACATAACAATAATCTCCATTTGTAAACAAAACAAAAAATTTTAAAAAACCTTAAATGTATAGTAAGGACTTATTACAAATTACTCGTATTTATAATAAGAATCTTTGTAATCGTAGATGTTACATTGTACTGGTGCAGACCAGTGTCCGAGACACGCAAACGCCTACAATTCAGGATCATCAGAGCTCCAAGTATACGTCATCTGGATAATCATGGACATCAATCAGCAGACACTGTAACAATTGAACATTTTAAGAGTCTTATAAAAAACATAAACTTTAATTTTTCAAATAGTGTGTAGGGGTGAGTTGTTGTATGTGAGTAAGTGCATGTGTTGTGTAGGTATTATAATATAAAATAGTAACAGAGCTTTGGTCATACTACTACCACGAGAGCATGGAGAACTTTCGATCCAATGTTCTATATTACTCAGATAGTAGTAATTGCTTCGGTAAAAATAAGTCACGAAGGCACGGCAAACTTGCAATATTATTCATTGCTCGTAAATTATATAGTATTACCTCGGTAATAACTTATGCCACATGGGCACGGCGAACTTACACACGAAGAATATTATTTATTTTTTACTTAGTAGTACCTAGGTAAAAAAACATTATAAAGTTCATATGGCGCGGCATTCATTAGAATCTCGCGACCTCGGTAAAAATCGCCTCAATAGCACGCACGGCCAACTGGTAATATTCTTTATTGCTCAGTATACAGTGAACATCTGGCCAGGAGTCAGTGTATAAAGAGAAATAAGATAACCAGGTTAAGGAGATCAGTCTGTCTCCAACGATTTTGTCACCTCGCCTTCTATTACAGGGGAGTGACCTAAAATTATCACGAACCACAGTTCGCAACACATCCGACACATCCGATTATTATTATACGTTTATAGTTTATTCATAAAAATAAATATCATAGTGGTCTTTGAAGAGTGACGAAACATCAATTATAGTCAAAAACACTACTGCCACGAATGGGCATTAATCTCAAAACATTACAACATCTAAAACTCATAGAAGTAAGTAAAGACTAAGTTTGAGTAATTCGCAGACTAAAACATTCAACAGACCTCATCTGATGTAACCTGCATCTTTGTGTCAAATAATGACAAAACAGGTTCAGAAAAAGATATTCAAGAATACCACTACCAATTTCATTTTGTATGAATGTAAAACACCTTTTTGTACAGCATAAAAACAACTAGTATTAATTTTAATTTTAGCTTATTTACGAAAAACTTAAACATCAACGTAAAACTTGAATTAATCACGAAATCTTTAAGTATCATGACATCACTTAGAAAATCATACTCACTTTTCTTTTTAATTAGAATCACTACCTATTTGGTAAGATCTGCTGCCACAATAGTACGGTAAAGTACAAATGCACAGTAAAAGTACAGCTAAGCACAGCAAAATATTCAAATCTTAATAATTTACTACTATGTACAATGAGGAGCGATTACGAATGTTGCGTTTTTTTTTCACTTTAGTCTACCCACACTCTGTATTAACACCAGAAACAAAATTTAGGAAATGCATGTAATAAATTGAGGGAATGAATCGAATTTCTATTCAAAACTCATGTCTGTATCATAATAATAATTCATAATTTAAATTAACTTTCTCTTGAATATTAAAAATAAATATAGGAAGACCGTTGTTACAAGTTCTTGTAATTTTCAACTGTATATTGTATGTACACAGTCCTCTGCAACAATGCTTTATTGCAGAAATTCTATTGAAAAACATCCCTATTAAAATAGTTTGTATCCACCAGGGATCAAAACAAATACAGTGCAGTAAGTATGGCATCAACTAGTGATGAACTAAAACAATTGCTTAAAAGATCCAATAAAATCCAGGGATTGGAAGCGATCCTACCCCTGTTTGGATCCTTTTAAGCACAGGATAACGCTCCACACCAGCTCCGACACGAAAAATTGCTGCACAAGAAGAGAACCCTTGTTTCCAAAGACCAAAAGAGTTCCTGATTTGAAGAGGAAATTTATTTAAATAAAAATTGCCTTTAAAACATTTTGCTTACTTACTCCACACAATGTTTAAGGCACAATTTGATGTCTGCAATCAGAAATTGTTTTAATGATCAATTTATAGGTAATAATCATTTCAAGTTATCTCTGTTGTAAAAAAATATAAATATCAGTAAGTTATTGGTCAGACTTTCATTTATTTTATTATAGGTTCTGTACACACAATTTCAGCCAGAAAAGAATCCCACTGTTTCTACTGAGCATGAGCAGTTCTACCAAAGAAGTAAGAAGACTTTTTCACATTAGTACTATGATTTGATACGAAGAATAAAATTGTAAACTGTAATTGTAAAGGGCACAGCTCATTTCACATTAAGATTTCTTCCAGCAGGGCGGTCTGGCGGTTTCTTTCTTTTCACAAAAATATTTTTTGTAACTTAAAACTGACTGACTTTTTCGTATTGTTTTATTATTAAACCCTTCAAGTTTCGAAGCACAATGCTACTAGGTTGTGATGTAACAATATGCACATAATATCTCCAAATTGTCTTTTCACTGATAAAAGGGGAAAGAAGGGGTAAGACCAAAGTTAAGTTGAGCTCTTTTTTTTTACGGAAGACTAAAATTCTTTCTTATACCAAAATGTTATTATTTAATTTTACGTTTTGAATCTCACTATTAAATACCATAATTCGAACATCAGCCAGTAGATATCCACGTAAGTAATCCGTAGTCACAGTTGCAAACTTACGGCCACTTGGTGGTACACTCGCACACTCGTGCAAGGAACATGAAAAATTATATATTCTAGTCTAGACAATTCACACCAATCACTTATTTCCAGTTCCAAGCTATGCAAAGCTTGTACTGTGGTTACTAAATAACGGGTAAAAATATAGAAGAATTTAAAAATCTGTGACTAACTACTATACGCATAACAAAATTATGTATACCAGGATTCGAACCCAGAATCTTTGTATCAATCAACCTCCACGAAAGTACACTTATTTTACGAAACATATAGCACTCTTTGCGCAGCATTTGCGTCATCATTTTCTACGCCAAATTCTACTTGTTTTTTTTATAATATCACAAGGAAACGTCATTATTTTTGACTTGATGACCAAATGATAACAATTTGGTAAAATCTACGGGTATCTTACAAAAATGTAAAATCTATGGGTACTTATCAGCAATTCGTCGATCAAACGGGAACTGTCGCACTTTTTCATGCTTCATTCCACTGTTCAGATATTTGAAACCACCCAGGATTGATGACTCAGATCCACAATTGGTTACGCGACTTGATCTTCAACACAAAGTCGCCAACGTGGCGGATTCTACAGCAAGCATTTTGATATTCCTGAAACATAAAAATTCGAAGGCAGAGTATATGTCATCCAACTAGGTTAGATCTCACTTCTGATCTGAGAGAAAATAAAAGAAAGGATGGCAATGTGAGATATTTATTAATTTATTTCAATATCGTGGTTATGACGAAGTTACCGAATAAGTTATTGATTCTAAATTTATCACATGTCTTAGATTTATTAGCTTTAACATTACATTAAATATTGTAATTTTATTACACTATTATTACTGTCATAAAAAGAGTAATACTAACTACATTACCAGATAGTTCAGAGCACTGATCCGACAGAGTGCCGTGTCCGACAGTTGAACAACGTCTGAGCTATCGACACCTGCGCAAGCCGTTTTTATACACGTGCGCAAACAAGCTCGGTGGCGTGATGTGGCGTGAGGGCGCAGTGGGGAGGCGCACGTTCACACAGTTGTTTTACGAGTCGTTCAGTGACTTTTATTTATAAATTACATTGAATAAACTAATTATTTGTAACAATTATATTAATTGTAATAAAAATCTACTATTTGCATTGTTATTTATTTATTTATTAAGAAAAGACGTGCATTCTCCCACATATAATTTTTACCAGAAAATGTTTTTATTAACTGAAGGTGTTGATAAATAGATAAAAAGATTTTTCAGATAAAAAATCTGAATGTTTGTTTAATACAAATATTTATGTAAGAAATTAGATGGGTAATACGTAAGTTATGTTTTTAAAAAAATCGTAGCTACTTGTAGGTTTTATATAATTATTTTTTATTGTCATTTTTGTTTTTAAATTTCAAGTTTTATAGTAGAAATAAGAATAACTACAGGCACCTGTATTAAAATAATAATAATATAGATCTGTAGTAGTAATCATTTTCTATAATTTTTTTAAATAATTAATTAATACCTAATTTAGTATTGTGCCTGTAGCAAGTTAGTATTATGAACCTGTTGTTGAGAAAAATGCACGTTTATTGTTTATTTCTTTTTGTTACCTATAGATTGAACTTTTTTTTCTGTTTTTTTTTATTACCCCGGTGGTGTCGTATATGGATACATATTATATATAAAGCGTGCACATAATGTAATAACGAATTAGTAATAAAGTACTCTAAACGGACAACGGTCGTTTCTCTCCCGATAATATTTTTTCAAGTGAAAAAATTAAATAAAGCAACAAAAAAAAATTACTTATATAAGTAATTGCATAATATTTTTTTGTGATTAAACACTTGTCTTTATGGTTGTTGAATAAATTACGAAAATGTTTGTACTTAATTAAGTATGAAAAATGCAACTTCTTAAAAATCCTCAATACAAAACGGCAACCTACTATATTTTTTTTGGACTTTTTCGCCATCTACTATATTTTTACACTAAAAATCTTAAAACTACTATATTTGATCAAAAAAAAAGTTGGCAACCCTAATTGCAGCCCACCTTGAAATTCATGAGGAGCTAGATGGCGCAGTGGTTTAGCGCTTGGCCCAGCGATTGCGGAGGTTAAGCAACTTTCGCAAGGGTCGGTCATGGGATGGGTGACCAAAATTTTATATCTCGAGCTTCTTCATGCTTCGGAAGGCACGTCAAGCCGTTGGTCACGGCTGCATTTGCAGTTGTTAACATCCACCAACCGCATTGGGCCTGCGTAGTGAGTTATGGCTCATCCTCCTTATCCACCCATAAGGAAGGCCTGTGGCAGTGGGGACATCAAAAATGGCTGATGGTCTTAAAATACATCGCTTTCAATGTTGAGTATTATGTTATGACACATTAATTAGCTCCTTCAGATGAGTTTTGAAATGAGTTCCGATTGAATTTAAGTTGAGTTGAGTTTGAGTTGCATTCAGGTTAAGTTCGGATTGAGGTTGGGTCATGTGTTATCGTCTGAACGCTAGAATTTTTTATTTTTAAGTACTCTCTCTCTCTCATTCAAAGATAGTAAACTTTTGAGAATTAGTCGAAAGTGCAAAAACATAATATTTTATCTTTTCACATAATAACCTTATCATATAGACAGACAGATGTTTCAATACTATCAGAATTTGAAGAATTATCATGTCTTTAAGGTTCCTTACCCAAAGGTAAAAACGGGACCCTTTTACTAAGACTCCGCTGTCCGTCTGTCTGTCTGTCTGTCACCAGGCTGTATCTCATGAACCGTGATAGCTAGTAAGTTGAAATTTTCACAGAAGATGTATTTCTGTTGCCGCTATAACAACAAATACTAAATACAGAATAAAAAAAATATTTAAGGGGGGCTCTCATACAACAAACGTGATTTTCTGCCGTTTTTGGTACGGAATCCTTCGTGCGCGAGTCCGACTCGCACTTGGCCGGTTCTTTAGTTATTGCTATGGTTGCTATGGTATGGTTATGGTTGTTTGTATTTTCACTCACTCAAACTTTCGGGTATAATCCTTTCAAAGTTTACTTTCCAGAAAAGGGTTCGCTCGCGTATCATTTGAGGCAAAGTTGGTGATGAACATTTGTTTCCGAGATGTTCTTAATCTTGAACTAAAATTATCACCAGTTTTCTTTATATGTTTTACTTTTCTACCACTAAAATATTGTTGGCAGTTTTCGTAATATGTTATACATTTCTTCTAGTGCCATCGATTGAAAAAATATTACTAGTTACGTAACAAATAAATCCTATAACCTTATCTGATTCTTTATTACAACAAAAAGTATCGTATACAATACGCCGCAGAGCCACCACTGCGTCATTATTTTCATTTTATGAGGTGCTAACGCGCGCCGCTGTTGTGTGCTCCGAAACTTTTTAGGCCCGGTGTACGTTATGGTTTTAAACCGGTGTACTGTACAGGCTTTGGCTTAATTTTTAAGCTTGACTTAAATGTTGTTACGCGACTTTGCTTTCACGTTGCTTTGAATATTTACTAGGTCTTTTGTCGAGTCTTCTTTGATCGTACTTGATTAAGTTGTAATTTTTTTTGTTTCGAATGACTAAGTAAGGACTCTTTTAATGTTAAAATAATCGGAGAATACATATTATATTTACTTTATTTTACATCTATTTAACGCCTACTTCGATCGATCGATATTATGAAGTTTATACGATTTACCATCATATGCGTATGGTGAAATATTCACGCAGAACAAGTAACCTACCTAGTAATAACTACGACGGAATAACTTGTATACCTAAATAAACTTAACGACATGCTCTTTTTTACACGACTGCCCAAAAAGGAGTGTATATGTGTTCAGGGTTCATGTCTGTTTGTGGGTATGTGAGTTTCTTTATTCCACCATAACTTCTAAATGGCTTAAAGGATTTAGATGTATGGGGCATCGTAAGAATCCTTACATTGTTCCGAGTGACACTGGCAATATTTTTTTGAGAAATGTCAATATGGCGACTGTACGGCGCCATTTTTAAATGTGAAAAAATATTTTTTTTTCTTTATTTATTACAATATGGGCATCAAATGAAAGGCCATAATGAGCACATTGAAAACTATACAATTTGTCACTAAAATGTTTGAAATAAAAAACATAAATTTAATAGTACATTACTGCCGCGGTATATAATGACTGCGTTGCTGGCAGCGATTATGATGGCCGAGAGCGGAGCTTAGCGCAGGTCCAGGCCGTCACAGCGCGGTCAGCAAGGGCTGCAATAATGACCAAGCTTGAAGGCCGAGAGCGTAGTTAAGCTTAGCTCGAGGCCATCATAACGTGGCCAGCAGTGCAGTCATTGTGGACCAAGGCTTGTATAGTGCTTTACTCAAAAATGCGAGTACTACCTACTACTATAGTGGGTACGTATAACCTAATTTCGAAAAAAATACAAAAATGCAAATATCTCAGAAACGGTGCGTCGGAGCCAAAAAATAAGTTTTTTTCGACCCCCTAAGGTACCCCGGAAGTGGTCAAAAGGTATTTAATGAAAGGTCAAAACGGTCAAGTGCGAGTTTTTTATATTTTTCCATACAAATTTTACATAAAAATACAAATAATATCACCTGTGTAATAGGGTTTTCTCCCCTCAATGTACAACACCCGCGCAGATAAAGAATGGGATTGAAAATGGCGGCTCACCGCGCTTACCCAACGAGTGTGACCGAGAGAGCGATAGGTGTGGCGTTCTATATTTGAAACAAAACTCGACAATAATGGATTCTCAAAGGAAATTGCTCGTAGCTAAAACAAGACAATAATGAAATCTCCTACAACTTTGCCGCGTCACCATCGGAGGAGCGCGGCAACCCCGACTTTGCTCAAAGAAGGTTGTCAAAATAATGACCATATTACAAGCATTTTTGAGTAAAAAAATATTAAAAACACGACTGCCCTGCCAAAAACGAACTAAAAAGTTAAATAACAAGTGTCATTGCAGTCGGGGGACCTCTTTGATTAAAATTGTTCCACAAAACAGTCCTCCAACTGCAAAGACACTTGTTATTTAACTTTTTAGTTCGTTTTTGGCAGGGCAGTCGTGTTTTTAATATTTTTTAAATTTATGTTTTTCGTGCAAGATAGTTAGGTACGTGATTCTTGGCTTCATAATTATTTTATTGACAGCTCATTAAAACTAAAAGGTTCATTATCCCTTTCCAATATAGCACAGTTTTCCCGACCGTTACGTCCTTGTAACTAGTGAGTTACAAGGTGCGAAAAACAAAAGGTGGACCAAAAATATGGCGTCGTCTTATAAATAAGGATTTAGCGACATCAAAATAAATTCCCGCGGGACCCGGGAGCTCAGAGCATTATTTTACGTGCAATTTGTTTGTTTTTATTGCTTCTGCGGGAACCCGCATTAATATTAAATTGTGTGAACGATGCGTTGACGATGTACCCAATAGTAACGCGATATTTGTTGTTTTGGGGGTTCAATTTTTACAGTAACAAAACTTTCGTGTTTTTTTTTCAAACAATGAGCTGTAGAATTTACGTTAGTGACATTTTAAATTTTATTCAATTTTTCTTTTTTCAAAAAATTTCACCACAAAAAATTCATATAATTATTGAACCTGCTTACAAAATTTCACGAGAATCGGTTGGAGAACAAACGAACAGACATACCAAAGCATTTTTGCCCAAGCTGGAACGGAAACACTTCGCTCTCGCTTCGCGCTCGTGGCTCTGTAGAGCTGTAGACATCGGGTTTGTGACATTTTTGATTATTTTTCAAAATGTGTGAAATGTGATCTGTATAAGAAAACAGTATTGTGACACTAAAATATCGGTTCTATATTAAAAGTTAATCAAACCATCATTACTGTGTTATTAAATCACTTTTTGTTAGTTAAAGTTTACCCAATGTAAACAGGTTCCTATCTATTTC
Source organism: Agriphila geniculea (assembly GCA_943789525.1). Classification (NCBI taxonomy): domain Eukaryota; kingdom Metazoa; phylum Arthropoda; class Insecta; order Lepidoptera; family Crambidae; genus Agriphila; species Agriphila geniculea. Next base: position 27,683,421 of record OX038875.1, on the reverse strand, counting down.
TATTTCTTCTCATAGCCTTGTCATTATCGTTTAATTATAAAATTATTACGAAATCTAATCAACGTTATTCGTAAGTAATAAAACAAGCCCCTAAACAGTAGCCTATTCAGCAATGATTAAGACCTCTCGGCCCTTGAAGAGCCTCCAGCGAAGGGCCCTTAGCTTAGGCCTCGCTCTGGCCTCTTCATCGCCACCGAAACTATTCAGATCGAGTACATTGTTAACTAATATTGTTCCTTTTTATTTCTATTTCTGAGTAAAATAAGTAACGCTCTAGGGAGAGGTCAATTTTTGTAGTAGAATCCAATACGCAATAAACACAATGGTTTTTTTAAAACGATTCTTTTTACTCTTGACTCTGGACTAAACTTCGTGATAAACAAAAAAATCTTTATTAAAGTAATCTTACATCAAAATAAATCAATTCTAGACATAGGTACATAAAGCTAAAATAAAAACCGGTAAAGAGCAAGTCTGACTCGCGCACCGAGGGTTCCGTACCATCATATTTGTACCATTAAACCATACTGCAGAGTAGAATAATAAAATTAGTATTGCAGTTTTAGGTCAGCGCCATCTCTTGACCGATAGTAGAACTAATGTTAACTTTTTTAGAAATTTGATGATTTCTAAAAAAGTGAGCTATATTGAAACATCGTTTTATTTTTCCTATAATTTTTATATAAACTGCTATCACAAAGAATTATTTCAGATTTTTTCTTTTCATACTTCGGAGATAAGGGGGGGAACGGTATTTTTTTACATTTTTCATCATAAGTCGAAAACTTTTCAGTCCCTGTTATAAAAAATATATTGTTTTTTTATTTATTTCTTATTTGCAAAATAGTTGGGCAAATGTCTTAATGTCTAAGTGTCTTAAACCATTCCAAATTTCAAGTTGATACCATTAGTAGTTCTCGAGATATCCCGCTGTGACAGACAGACAGTCAGACAGACTGAGTCACACCTTAAGGGTTCCTTTTTTACCATTTTGGTACGGAACACTAAAAACACTGTTTCCACATTCGCCAACTACCTTTTTCGCCAATTCCTGTTAACCTTACACGACACACCCAACGCACGTTGTTGGTCGCAATGGATCATAACCTCCTCTTCGCTCGCTACGCTTGCTATCGGCGCACTCGCAACTAATCGTCTGTTTACCAAAGATCTACAATACTAAAGTTATAAAATTAAATTGTTTAGTGCAGAGTATTAATTCTAAAGCTTAGCATATTTATAGTGGAAACAATTATTTTTATAGTTCATTTAATTCATTTTAAAGCTTAACATTTTAAAGTGTGTTAAATTATTATTGAAATGTGTTTATATATTTTTATCTAAATCTGCAATATGTATCTATCAACATGAAAGAGATCTCAATATAAAAATTGCATTATCTCCACGAGAAATATTCGATGTATGTTCCTCCGTGCTTCGGAAGGCGATAAGCTGTTGGTCTACAATCTACATTGGGCCTGCTGCCCATAAGAAAGGCCTGAAGCAGTGGGGATATTAAACATTAGTTTGCCCACTCGTATAAGACGCAGGGGTCCCGGGTTGGATTCCTAGGAGGGAGGTACAATTGTACTCGGTTTGGTAGGTGGTAGGGCTTATTTCAAGTCCGCCTGGCTAGCTATCAATATCTTACCTAAGTCTGACACCGTAACAACAATTTGAAAATTTAATGTGTTCCGGCAGTTAGAGGTAGCCAATTCCTCAGTGATGTGGATTCCGGGTGTAGTGCATTTCCACCTTCAGCCTTATCGTCACCTAACATCTGATGAGGTGAAGGCCAAGCACTGTACCGTTGTGCATAAAAAATATGGCTTATGTCAACAGTATACTTACCCATAAAGACTAATTTCACCTAATTAGCGTTACTAAATAGCCTGTTTTGTTCTGGCTGGAGCCGATAAAGGGCCCTTTAATTAAGGGCTCTCGTCCCACCGTCAAACCACTCCATAGCTGTCTCTATTCTGACTCGAGTCGAGTGTATTGCTTTAGAACCGAAGATTGCATAACTGCTGGCTAAACGATATTTACATGATTTGATTAAACGGTTTTGGTAACTTACTTGAAAATAAATAGAGTAGGTTATAGAAGTTTTGAAATCCAATTTGATTTTTATCAAATTTAGCCATCAGAAATACCTAAGCATCATTATTATGTTTTTTTTTATTTATAGGACCACAAACAGGTTTACAATGTTCCTTAAAATTAATCATATCAGTAATACAAAATATTTCTTATTACAAACCCAACCCAATGGTCACGTCCTCAGACCAAATAAAAAAGTAAAGACGGAGTCTCTCGACAAAGCGGTGAAGCCAGTAAAACTACGCCTTGACTGTGTACATACACAGTTTACGCACACATATGTAACGAAACTACGCCTTGGCTTTCGTTCGTCATTGGACGAACCCTGCCGCCCGGCCCCCGCCCGCCCTCTAGTACGCACACATGTACCATCAAAAACCGGCTTCACTTAGTTGTTCGCAACCACTGCGCAACGCTCCATCTTCCTTTTTTATTTGATCTGAGGTCACGTCTTATTTCTTAACTAAAATACAAGCGCACGGGACTCAATTATCCCAGACATATACACATCATCTACAATCTATATAATTTATCTGTAATATGTTTATGTTAATTTATTGTGCGTTACAGAAAAAAGTGATAAAAAAAAGAAAAAGCAGGTGACATAATTATTTAGTAATTATATTCTACGTAATTATTTATTTAGGTAGGTATTACTTTTTTTTTGGTAATTAGTTATTAATTACTAAGTACGATGGACACTGTTAGATAATATTTTAACCACTTGTTTCTTAAATGTCTCAGAACCATCCTTACTAATATTATAATTTTTCTTGTACAAGCTTGCTAATGGTTTACTGGACTGTCCTGACTTGCTTTCAAAGACTAATTTGAATGTCCCTATTAAGTTGCCTAGAATATCCAGATATAACTTATTTGTAAGTAAGCACGCCAGAACCAATTTAGGCCATTACTCTCCTTTAAACAGAATGTTTTCTCAATATAACTCGTTGTCTAAATCTACTAATGCTGATATTCATTTTGATAGCCTAACAAAATTAAGATCCACATGTCTGGGTTCTACTAAGTAGTAATTATTTTTTCTATAAATTCTATAAATTCTTTATCGCATAAGTTTTAATTTATCATTAATTTCATTAATTTTATTTTAATTGTTGCTGTTGTTTCTTGAGCATGCAGTTGTCACCTATAATTAAGTTTCCACTAAGCATTGTTAAGCTAACTATGTTTAATTTATATCTTAATGTCAGTGTAAACTTGTTGGTGATCTAATAAATATAAATAAATAAATAAATGCGAAAGTCCGTTTGTTTGTTTATTTGTTTGTTTGTTACGCCTTCACGTCTTAACTACTGAACCGATCATCATGAAATTTTACATACACGTTGCTAGGGGTACAGAGAAGGACATAGGGTATCTTTCATCCCGAAAAAAAGGATTGTTCCCGAGGGATAGCAAAAAAACTGTCCACGCAGACGAAGTCGCGGGCAGCCGCAAGCAATTTAGCAATTATGTGGTGTCTGATCAAAGTATTGAAATTAAAAAGAGTAAGTAGGTACACCACTAACAGTGGCCCAAGTCTGCTATTGTTCACTTCATAATCGTGTTTCAATTGTGTTTCGGTTTTGGGTTTAATAAACAAGAACTCTGTCAAAAACCATTACAATTCAAACACAATTAAAACACTAATTATGACTTTAACTATTGAATTCTTGGGCCCCAGTGTTCACTGTACCCAGAATTACGCAAATTCCTTTAAAATAAGCCTGGACCACAAAAGTCGTGTCGGCACAAGGCGTCGCCGTCGGTGTAAACCCGCCCTAATCTCATAATCACTATTTAATTATGCGCAACTTTCCGTTGGAGGTTGCCTCGCGGGCTTACACAATGTTTTTGTTATTGCTTTGTTAGTGTTTACTTCATACTGTTTAGCTTTAAAAAACATTATCGGTTGTAAAGTCATCATCATTGCTATGATGACTGATGGTGGTGTGATGGTTCATATCCTATATACCAAAAAAATGGGTTGGTGCATGGAATGATCGGATGAAAAGACGTTCGTAGCCGCGTCAATATCCTCAAAATGCAGTACATAGCTAGCATATTTTGTACCACATCAAATAGTACAGTAGCCCGTAGAACATTTAAATCACCATAAAGGTTACCGTATGCCGTTGTGATATAGTTATTTATTACGAAATTATAGATATTTTAACCCAAGTTTTACAGATCGCAACCCGCTGTAACCTATATTTGTATATCTCCAAAATTGATATTTTCTTATTTACGAGGTTTACTATATAGTTTAGCTATTGTCGTGTTTTACAGCTTAGTTTGACTGCCACAGATAAAAGTAAGACTATAAAAAGTAGCCATACACAGATTTAAGACCTGATGAAAATCGTTGGACTTTATCTGGTCTTAAATCTGTGTATGATCACTTTCCAAAGTCTTACTATTATTAGTGGCAATCAAACAACGCTGTAGAACACGACAATAGCTAAACCATGTGGTAAACCTTGAAAAATAAAAAAAATATCATTTTTGGAGATATACAAATATAGGTTACGGCGGGTTGCGATCTGTAAAACATGGGTTAAAGTATCTATAATTTCGTGATAAATAACTATATCACAACGGCAAACGGTAACCTTTTTGGTGATTTATATGTTCTACGGGCTACTGTACTAAGAGTGTTTTGGAACGCTCTGCAGTGTTAATGTGACTGTCGATTTATAGAATTTTTGACAGATGTCACATCCATAAGTGGTCACTAGGCCAAATAAGAGGTCTTTGGGGGAGGCCTATACATACCCAGCAGTGGGTGTCGTAAAGCTGAATTATAATGATAATGATGATGATGAGGCCAAATAATATATATTCCAAAGAAAGAGCGACGAATCTAAGGCTGGATTATTTTTAACACACTTTTGTAATTTAACAGTTATCTTATCCTCTATTTATTTTTGGATTAGTTCCTAACGAGTTAAAGTAGACGAAGGTATATTTGTTCCAGTAGCCAAACAGCCATAACCTCATGAAACAGGGTCAATATTAGCAGAGTGCGGAAGGTCTAATGTAAGGGTCGTTTAATTACCACCCAGATTACCGGTCGCGATTACAGTGATACAGTGTTAAGGTAAGAGAGCCTTCGTGAGAGACCACGATAAATAATGCCTCCATTTGCAACACTTTATGGATGTGATGTACAAATTGAACCTTTACGGCAAAAGTGTTAGTGCAATTATGGGAAATATAATGGTAGTGAATTTGATTTACGTTAATGAAAGGTAAGAAGAATTACTGTATTTTGATACCGAAAACTTTAAAGTACCAACTATTTTAGTTCCACTTCAAACTAGGACCTATTGATACCAGCAGTGGGTCTCGTGTGACGTCATTAGAATAAAGCAGTTTAAAGTAATTTACACATGCTAACGTAGGGCTGCTTCAAGATTTGTTATTATTGTCCTATAGTCTTAAAAAATGCTTATTATTTTTATAGGAACACTAAACTGTTTCAGATTCACAGAAAAACTGTTATCCAAATACGAGTATAGCAAAAATCCCTCACAACCCACATGTAGAAACTGAAACAGCGTTGCCTATTTAGTTTATAAAATGGAAAGGAAAGTTCAACCACCCAAATCTTATTATCTCCTAGTATAGCCCAAGATTTTAAGTTGCAGATAAAAATGATAAACCTCCCGGTGTATTTAAAAAAAGGCAGATGACAGCAGGTAAACGAGTAAATGGCTGATAAGTATCTAGTTTGAGACAAAGGAGCTCTCGACAAAAGCCGGCGTATCGTTGTTTTTGAGCTGGAGAGCTTTTGCGACGCAAGGCACGTCATTTTAGCGAATATAGAACTGAGAAGAAACGATTAGTGAAGCTTATTGAATCGGATTAGACTTTTAAAGGATTTTTCAAAGCTTGAAGTAGAAATGCGATCTAAAAATTTAAAAGCTTAGCCTAATTATACTTATATTGCTATCGTAATTCTATTTATTCGAATCATCTCCAATAACATAAATTCAAATGCAATGTAATAAAGCAATGCAATGTAATAACTATTGATATTTTTTTAGTGCTGATAAATTATAAAAAAGTTAATTATGATTTGGAAGACGAATCAATAAAATAGTAAGTTTTTTTTAATTATGAGACATCGCCAGTTACTATAGGGGTAAAAAGGTTTCATCATAGATTATATTGAACTTAGCTCGTTCGAAAACCAAGTGAAACCAGTTGCTGCACATTTTATTTCCTTGTCTGAAAATCCCGAAAAATTGTACTTGTTCCTGAGCCTTTAAGAATCACGCATGGAATATTGAAAATTTGGGGAATCCTGCGAAAGCAGAAAAGTGCGGAGAGGCATGATCTTGGAAAATAATCTAAATGATGCTATACTTCCCAATGAAGTTTATACTTTAAGCAACAATCAGGTTGTCAGTCACTTGAAACGAAATTATTTACTCAATTTAGTCACTAATTTGGGGAACTTGTTTTCTTACAACCTTTTGGATTACTCCATTCAAATTGTCAAGTGTACTTTTCCGAAGTTTAAATATTTTAATTTACTTGTTCCGTCGTCTGGGAGACGGGAGCGTTTGCGACGTGCTCTCGCAGCCACAATAGACCAGCTGTCAGGAGCAGGCCATACGACTTAAGCAATAACACATTTACTGGGAAGGAGCCTATTTGACATTATTGTTTTATTATAGTGTCGGTCTTGGGAAGATTTCAAATATTGACTTTTGAGAAGTAATGTTCTAAAATAAACTTTGTCCAAAATGGTCATGACCTAATCGACCTTAATGTATGGAACGGCCAATGATTAAGTCTATGGGATCGGCTGATTTTTTGTGATATCAGAGTTAGCCCCATAGTAATGGCTTGTAATCATAAGTAAAACCACCCCACTGCGGGAACCAAATACTTTAAATTTCAGCGTGTAATGATAATATTATTAAAGAAAGTGAGGTCAAATACAATGGTAAAATAAAATGTTTTATTTAAATAATAAACTCATAATTACTAATACAGTGTTATTTTTAAAACCTCGCAAGAGTAGATTAGTAACATCATATACATCATATATAAATTGATCTACGACTTTCCAAAAACAGACAAAAAAATCGACTTTTCATACAAAACTAAATCAGCTGTTCGGACATTTGTAAGGAGGGTCGAATTTTTTTTTGTCTGATTTCGGAAAAGTCGTAGACCCAATGTTGTTGTTTATGATGATAGTAATCTACTCCTGTGAGATTGTTGGTGTTTTACAAATAACCCTGTACCCATATTTAAAATCAATATAAAACAGAACATAACAGATCCAAGGAACATGAAACTTTAATCCAAAGTAGACAATATCACAAAATTGTCAAGTCTTACATTATACCCAGTGAATTTACAAGGGACTTCTTAAAATAAGCCTGTAAACTTAAAGGAGTGTGCACAAAGAAATCCTTAGGCCACGTACACATCGGCGGATGTATACCAAACTACATTTACATGAGAATGTGAGCGGTCCTCTTGAATAACAAAATACTTTCTTAGAATAATAGTTCAGTGTTTGCATGCATTTTATCAACGGTATATCAAAGGATATTTGTGTCGCTTCCCGTTCAGCTGATTGATATTATTGCATTCTGTCGTAGTGTTGTTTAAATTTGATTTTATATACGGTGTGTACTTAAAGAAGACGGGATAGAAGGAATATTTTATGCTGCATCGTAGAAATAGATTTTTTGGCAAACTTCAATGGTTGCTTCAGATCCTGTTCTTGAGCCATAGGTCCCAATCCTGGTCAATCGAGTCTTATGAGACCTTGGGAAAAGGCATAGGCTACTTTTTTTCCACTGCTAGGCACAGGTCTCCGCCCGCACGATATAACCTGTAGTCCACACGGGTGAAGCTGCGGGCGGAAAGCTAGTATCCTTAATATGTATTCTATCCGTCACTTAGTGCCATCTTAGTAGATTTAAGCTTTGCTTAAAACATCCTTGTATTATTTCAACATATTTAATCTTTCCCTTACCTGTAAAGGTGATGTCTGGAAATTCATGTTTTTCCTCGCCTCGGGCAAAACTAGTACACGCTGCTTGACCCTATTCAAGTAGCTGCAGGCACACAATGACAAGGTAATATCAAAATTCTAACGTTATATATTTTTGTTTGGGTTTAAATATTTGACGAAGAACTTTATTACGAAAGCAGTTAAGTACCTATATTAGTAATCATGAGTAGAGTTAGATAATTGATAATAAACTATAAAGGTAATTACGTTTTAGTTGTCTAAATATAGGATTAAATAGTGAAATCAAAAATTAAAAATATAAAGGTAGACAAACAGCACTTTTTGAGTCGCAAGTTTATAATGACAATACCATAGAATATAATATACACTAACATGACAAATCTTTTTCAACTGCATAAAGGATGTAAGCTGAGGCAGAAATAGACTTATTACAAGTAAAAGATTTATTCACATCTCAAACGGAACAACAAACGTTATAAAAAATGGCGTAACAAGTTCAACGACAGAACAATCCCAACTTGTCAAAGTCGTCAATCAAGCTGGTCTCAACGCAAAAACAAGCGACCGACAAACAATTGGAAAGCGCAAATAGGAATTGTTGGATTTGTTTTGTCATCCCCCTGATTTGTTAAACAACTTCGCAGCCGAAATGGAATGGACGAAGTTTCATACCTACCTAACGCCACAGCCCGAGAATTTCCCGTATCAAAAGCCTAACCGCATCCCAGATGAATAAAAACAAGTGAGCATTTCACTTTACCCTGTGGCCTGCTTAGTAATGAGTCGGTTCAAATATGTATGCCAATGAGAGTTGTCATTGTCACGGAGTGGGAGAAAACTCGTAATTTCCATTTCATGATTGGAACTCTCCAACCACACCTGAGACAGTGTTTGTCAAATATTCCCTCTTTTTGTAGAAACATCAAATATGTAACGAATTATTCATTGCGCTCCACAAATTCTGCGTCGGAGTTTTGAATGTTGGAACTAACTAGTTTGTGAGAGTCTTGAGGGTGAACTTGAGTATTTTGAATTAATATGGATCACCTCGTTAAATGTTGAAGGTCAAGTTAAAAGTACCAAGAGTTGTACACCCAAAATATATGAAAGTTCATTCAATCAATATCAAGAGTCACAATATGTTGTCCATTATTATACGACTCTGGAGAACTGCCTCACTTTCGAACAGAGAAATCAATAGGCACAAATTCAGGAGTGAATTACTTATAACTTAAATTTTAAAAGTTTACAAAACAACCAACAGATACAAGTAGTTTTTAAGGTTCCATACCCAAAGGGTAAAAACGGGACCCTATTACTAAGACTCCGCTATCTGTCTGTCTATCGGTCACCAGGCTGTATCTCATGAACCGTGATAGCTAGACAGTTGAAATTTTCACAGATGATGTATTTCTGTTGCCGCTATAACAACAAATACTAAAAACAGAATAAAATAAATATTTAAGGGGGGCTCCCATACAACAAACATGTTTTTTTTTTTGCCGTTTTTTTATCGATATTAATAAGACAACAGGTAGACAGTTGAAATTTTCACAGATGATGTATTTCTGTTGCCACTATTAGAACAAATACTAAAAACAGAATAAAATAAATATTTAAGGGGGGCTCCCATACAACAAACGTGATTTTTTTGCCGTTTTTAAGTACGGAACCCTTCGTGCGCGAGTCGACTCGCTATGGCTTGGCCGGTTTTTAATTGTAATTTAACAACTATAACTTGCATAATAAAATTGTGAATGTAAAATAGTTTGCAAAAATTTCCTAATGAATTTATTCTATTGTCGTGAAATACGAAGATTAGGTAACTAAGTTACGAAAATGCAAATAAATTTTTACTTGTAAAGTTCGCAGACATCACTGAATACTAAATGTGACAATGTCTCCCGTTTTGCGAATAATTTCCTTAAAGCGAAAAACATTGCTATTCGTTGACGCGTAACTCCCCTGAAAATAACATAACAGGCAAGGAGACAAAATAAAATATTTAATGCTGAAACACTCCAAAAATGGTTCACGTCAAATTACTGAAGAACTAGGGGCTCTAACGATGTTTCTGGTTGTTCCCGGGTATAATTTCTTCCCCTTCTCATTGAGTATTCATAGCGCGAGACCCTAAACACAAATACGTTGGTAACTACCCCAAATTATAACAGCCAAGTGCCCTCTAAGAATATGTTATGAATTTTCTAGTTGACTGCTTAAATTGCAACAAAGAAGGTGCTGAGGTTTTCACCAATTGGATGATCTTTGTCGTAGCACTTGTTCAAACTTTGTTCTTAACTTATTTATGTATTGTCATTAATTCTGATTTCCATAACACCCATACTTTAAATATGTACTTATTAAGATGTAGAAACATTGTCTCCTTTATCTTTTCCTATAAGCGATTACAGATTGATACCCAAAGGTCAATCATTTAATTAAAGTTTCATAAATATCAAATGTAAATTATTAATCTCGATTATATTCTTCAAGAGCACGCCAGAATTATGTCTTTGTGACAGTAGTCTTAACAACCTAGATATTAGTGAATTCACTCAGGTTACTGGATGAATACCTCATCCATCTCACATGTATTACTATTATACAGTATCAAGTAAAATAAAAGCTAACGACTAAAAGTATGTTTTAAGTCAAAAATCATACTCTGTGTGAATATTCTTGTGGTTGTTACAGCGCGAAGAACACAGAGTAAAGAAGTTTTATAAAACTCCTAAAATATTGAGGCATACCTACTTGAAAAGTACAAGTTTCGAGATTCTAACTTCATAATCACCAATCTTAGAGTAAGACGCGCTTCTGTCCCAGAAAGAGAAGCCATACGAAGCGTTCCCCTCTGCCGAAGTACAAGCCCAAATGGGCATACGCGGTTAATAAAACCAGTTGCGCCCGGATTTCTTTCTAGACCGAGTCCAGTCGCGCATGTGAACGCTGCAGTGTTTAAAATGCCGAATTGATGAGTTTTTTGCTGTTAAAAGAGGTCTGGAACATCAAGTTTACAAAAAGACGGTGTTACATTTCACATGAAAGTAATTTTTTGTCGTATTATTGCTATTTGTTTACATTTAAACATTAAATTCGTATATTTTATTCTTGATTAGTTGTCAAATTTGTTCAGTGACATCGGGTCTGCTCGTCCATGGCTCGTCCGTACAAATTTCAGATCTGTCGCTAGATAAATCCGAGTTCTCGCCGATGAGCAACTTAGTGATGTTACCGTATCACAATGTTTGTCGATAAAGGACATGGCTTGTTCCTGCTCCAGGCAGACTCATAAATGTGATATACCTGAAATATTCCTTAAATATTTATTAATTCTTTTTAACTTCTGACAGACTCCTCCAGATGGTACTAGCTGATCTGGCGAACATAGACAGCTCTACCTACTGTCCCCTTACATCACATCAAAATGAAACATCTGTTCGATCAGCCCTTGTAAACACAAGAGCACGCAAGAGTGTATGAGACTAGACAATAAGACTGAGTGTTCTTGAGTCCGTATTAACTTGTTTAAGACTAATTTAAGAACGATGACAAGGTACAAAATAATTATAAGAGCCCTGGGGCCCTATTTTTGAATCGCTGGGCTGGCGTCGAGCGCTCGTTTCTACTACTGTTCGTTCGACATCTTATTGTTTTGAGTCATATGTCGAACGAAAATCAGTCGAAAAGAGCGCTCAACGCCAGCCGAGCGATTCAAAAATAGGGCCCCTGTAAGCCTACCACTCTAATAACGTGCGTATCCTGAGACTTTTTTGCTTGTTGGGTCTTTGTTGTTATTCACCCCATGTAAAATATTTGAGTTTGTTACCTTTATTCCTTTTTCCGTATCGATATTGCTGCAACGACAGTTGGGCCCAGCCCTTTATGTCAAAAACGTGTCATATTTTGATGTGTGACTCATCCGTACACAAATTTTTGCTGTTTTGTTTTATTTTTTATGTGTTGGTGTCGTCTTTACAGTGTTCTTTTTGTATGTGAGTATGCGGAACTGCACTTGTGTGCACTTTCCCCCCCCGCAAAAAATGCCAGAATAATTTGAATAGAGTAATAATCGCTAAGGCTGCTCCCTTCCGCGATGCTCTAAGTCACCAATCAACGAAGCCGTAATCACTGGCATTAAAGTTTGCTATCGTCTCCTCCGCTATTATCATTACCAAACTTGTAAAGTTCATTACTATCCAGACACCTATCATTACCGGAGTCACACCAGGTTCTGAGTACTCCTACAATGTCACTTAACGACTCTTGAATAAGAATTAAGCGAGCTGGAATGAGCTACTTTCAACTTTCAAAATTAATAGACTGTACAATGAGGTTTTGATTAAAATAACTTCACATTTAAAGTAATGAGACAAACACGTAAAACACCAGACAGTATTTTGCCTCTCGCTCTGTCAGGATCTCGAGGTAATCCATTCAATAATAAATGAGACGACGTAACTTCGCGCCCGTACCGACACTCTACTCTCTGCTTTAAAAACTTTCGAACGATCTCAACTGGGAATTTGTACTTTGTAAAATCTACTATAACTTTAAACAAATAAGGTTGGAAATCAAGCATTTGGTGGTAAGCTTCGGTCCGGCACACGCCTGGCGTCTCCCTGAATTAGACATGTGTTAAAAGCTAAATGCACTTAATACCTTCACTATGTTGCATCGAGTAATGATATTTTTCTTCGGTGACGCCTTGGTTTTATAAAAAGGTTTCTGGGTCCGTCGTTTTATACTGAAAGTTTTATGGAGAAAGTCTTCTTTAAAAATAGTATATAGAAATTAGGATACCTAATTGTGTTGCTAGTGACATCGGACGATTTATATGAGTTCTTTATAATGTCTTGCGGGCGAGAAAAATATTTTAGTAGGTAGTAATGTACAGTATAGGATTGTTTACCATGCTAATAATTTCAGACGTATATGCAGTCGCTAGGTCTGTTGTTGCTAAACCCATAAGCCTGGAGGTCAAGTCTGCTAATGTTTTCTTCAAAATCGTAGTTCAATGGTAATGCTTTTTGACACAGTTCTTGTTTCTTAAGCCCAAAATCAAGACACAATATGTTTCCGTTTTGGGTTTAAGAAACAAGAACTGGTCAAAAATCATTACCATTGAACTACGATTTTGACGAAAACATTAGCAGACTTGACCTCCAGGCTTATGGGTTTTGCAACAACAGACCTAGCGACTGCATATACGTCTGAAATTATTAGCATGGTAAACAATCCTATAATGTACATTACTACCTACTAAAATATTTGTCTCGCCCGCAAGCCATTATAAACAAGAAAAAACCGGTCAAGAGCGAGTCGGACTCGCGCACCGAGGGTTCCGTACAATCATAAATATATTTGGATATGTTACTTTAGTACAGTCTTTAAAAAGTAGGATAAACGGCAGACAGGTGGAAGGGCGAACAGGCGGACAGTTAATTTACAAATCAATAACAAATCAATTACAATTTATTTGATTGAACAAAATCTTGGTAATTCATTTTCTCAACAATTGTCGAACTTCTTTGCAAATTTAAATTGCCTAATGAGTGATCACCCTGATGATTGGTATTTGGTGACGGGTGACTTCAACATGAGCCGCATTCTCTGGACACCTACTCAATATGATAATTCACTGAGCCCCTGTAATTATCGATCTCTTGACGAATGTTTTCTGGTTGATGAGTTGGCTACTCTCGGCTTAAATCAATTTAATGGCGTTAAAAATAGTTTTGGTGTGATTTTGGATTTGGTCCTGTGTACCAATAGTGTTTCTGTAACGGAATGTATTGACCCATTATCTTTACCCCCCGATCCCCATCACAGTGCTCTTCTTATTCATGTCAACTTTGTCGATGCCTGCACCTTGAAACCAGCTTCTTATCTGAAATATCTGTTTAATAAGGGCGATTACGATTCCATCAATAATGAGATCTCTAAGATTGACTGGGCTAAGGAACTTTCAGTCGGCTCAGTGGATGACGCCGTTAACTTTTTCTATAATGTTTTCTTTAGATTGAGAGACTTGTTTGTTCCATCAAAAACTGTATCATCAAGCAACTCTTTTCCAAATTGGTATACAGCCCCCCTAAAGAAAATGTTAAATGAGAAGTTCAAACATTTAAATAAGTATAAGAGGTATGGTAATCGCTCTGATTTAGAATCCTTCAAGCAGCTTCGTGACCGGGCTAAAAAGTTGGAAGTTGTTTGTTATAGCCACTATATGAAAACAATTGAAGAATCAATCCAGAAAAGTCCTAAGCAGTTTTGGTCTTACATTAAGTCTAAAAGGAAAACGAATACACTGCCCGCTAGTTTACAGTATAATTCTACTTCTTATAATACTGGTGACTCCATATGTGAAGCATTTTCTCTATATTTTAAGTCAACTTTCTTGGATACATCTTCCACTCTCAGTCCACGTGTTGATGTTGATGGATCTGCTGACACTGTCTCTCATCTGGGATCAGTTTCAACCAATGTTGATCAGGTGCGTCGCTTAATCAAGCAGTTGGACCCGGCAAAGTCAGCAGGACCCGACCTACTCCCGTCAATATTTCTTATAAGGTGCTCAGACACCATCGCCGTTCCCATTTCAATATTATTTCAAAGATCTCTAGGGGAGAACACTGTTCCTGAGATGTGGAAGAGAGCCTTCATAACACCCGTTTTTAAAAAAGGTAATAAAGCCGATATCTCCAACTACAGACCAATATCCAAGCTTTGTATAATCTCCAAGATGTTGTAGAGAATTGTATACGATCAGGTCTACTCTGCCTTGAGACACTCTTTCTGTCCATCCCAGCATGGCTTTCTTAAAAAGCGATCCACCGTTTCTAATCTGACTTTGTTAAATTATTTTATATCTGATGCCATGGATTCTGGAGCTCAGGCAGATGTCGTATACACTGATTATAGTAAGGCTTTTGACAGAATTCACCATAAAGTCCTAATTTCCAAGCTCTTACGAATTGGTGTTTGCGGTGACCTCCTAAGATGGTTTACATCATACATCGAAAATCGATCTCAGGCAGTGGTAGTCAATAACTATATATCTAGTTGGGTTACTGTTCCTAGTGGGGTACCTCAGGGTTCACTTCTGGGCCCTCTGCTCTTCGTAATTTTTATCGCTGACATTGGTTCATGTTTTCATCATTCTAAGTTGCTCTGTTTTGCTGATGACATGAAGATTTTTGCTAAAATTCGAACACGGGATGATGCGATGGCCCTAAACGCAGACTTGGCTCGGCTTGAGAGTTACTGTTCGGCTAATGAGCTAGATCTTAACCCTTCTAAATGTTATTTTATTTCCTTTAGTCGCAAACACAGTCCGGTTCTTTTTGATTACACTCTCAAGGGTGCTCTGCTGCAGCGTCAGTTAGTTGTGCGCGATCTGGGTGTATTGCACGATTCCAAATTGTTATTCGACTCCCATATCGATAGTGTTGCGACTAAAGCATCAAGGTCACTTGGGTTTCTTATGCGCTGCGCTAAGGAATTCTCCCTTATTAAAACTTTAAAAATCTTGTTCTGTTCTTTTGTTCGGAGCATCTTAGAATACGCCATTGAGGTTTGGAATCCTAGGTACAATATCTACATAGCGCGTCTAGAACAAATACAGAAAAAGTTTATACGATTTTTATGCTACCGAACAAAGGTTCCTTATTCTTCCACTGATTACCATGACATGTGTAGAAAGCTCCATTTACTCACACATTCACACACATACACACTTAGCACACACACGCACACACACACATCTTGTATCTTTGCAGAGATAATGTAAATTATGAATAAGTAATTTTGATTTTTGTTTAATTTTTTTTTTCCTAGAGTGCTTTTTTGAGTTTTTTTTTGTATAATCTTGAACTGGTTATTTAAAATTTAGATTTGTTCTTTTTTAATTGGCTGCCACTCCTTTTGCACTTCATTTCCCACTCTTGACCTTTCGGGAAAGAGGGGTGGCTGAAAATCAGCGCTGAGCAGTGCTTAATCCTGCCTGTTCAGCATAAGCTGAGTCACTACCTTTTGCCTTTGTGGTTATTTATAATTTTGTAAGCACCTAATTTGTAATTTGAGGCAATAAACGATTTCTATTTCTATTTCTATTTCTAAAGCACCATTTCCTGCCACTTGAATTACGTCGTACTATTTCTGACTTAGTATTTTTGCTAAAAATTGCATCATGCTCTATAGACTGTCCCGAATTGCTGTCTCAGATATCACTTAGAGTCCCCTCCAAGTCCCTTAGAAATAACTCCCTCTTGTTTTTGCCCTCAGTCCATACTAATTACAGGCAAAACGAGTTTATGTGGCGTGCCAGCAACAAATTCAATGAACTGTGCAGAACATTTGATTTTGATCTTTTCAACACAAGTGTGACCAGTGCGAGGAATGCAATCAGTAGGCATTTTTTCAACACTTAATTTTACGATACCTATCAATTTTGTTATTTCATTGAGCAACCGTAGTTTATCAAATGAGATGTGTAATTTTAGTTCGTAAGTATTAATTTATCATTTTTAATTACTATTTGTGAGGACCTTTAAGTGGCTATCCACTGCTATACTTCTTACCTATTATTGTTTGTTGCCGTTGGTCTTCCTTGAAATAAAAATAAAATAAAATAAAATCTTAACCACAGCTGCTTATGGTGACTGAAAAACGTTTCAGCCACTCCACATTGCAAACTGTTTATATTACTAAGTAGGAACTTATTCTTCGTTTAAACCAGCCACCAATTATTATTGTAGTATTAGGTTGCCCCATCTCTTGACCGATAGTGGAACTATTTTTTATCGTAGGTCAGCATTCTTAGGTTACCGCCATCTGTTGACTGGTAGTGAAACTAAAGAATTATTGTTTGTTTTTTGAATTTCTAAAAAAGTGTGTCATATTGAGACATCGTTTTATTTTTTCTGTAATCTTTACGTAAACTACTATCACATAGAATTATTTCAGATTTTTCTCTTTGCAAACTTCGGAGATAAGGGGGGGGGGACGGTATTTTTTTAACATTTTTCATCATAAGTCGAAAACTATGCGGCCTAAGAAAAAAGAAAAAAAATGTTTTAAAATGTGCAAACAGCGCTCTTTCATATGATACCCCACATGCCCTAGTCACCTCACTTCAAATTTTTAAGCCCCTTTTTCAATCCCTGTCGTAAAAAAAAAATTGATTTTTTTTTATTTCTTTCTTATTTGCAAAATAGTTGGGCAAATGTCATCTCAAACTATTCTAAATTTCAAGTTGATACCATTAGTAGTTCTCGAGATATCCAGCTGTGACAGACAGACAGACAGACTGAGTCACACCATAAGGGTTCCTTTTTTACCATTTTGGTACGGAACCCTAAAAACTCATATAAATCTTACTCATATAAAACTCATATAAAGCATTACCATGCAAACACCATTGAACTACGATTTTAACGAAAACATTAGCAGACTTGACCC
This sequence comes from Agriphila geniculea, assembly GCA_943789525.1. NCBI lineage: Eukaryota > Metazoa > Arthropoda > Insecta > Lepidoptera > Crambidae > Agriphila > Agriphila geniculea. Next base: position 27,665,852 of record OX038875.1, on the reverse strand, counting down.
CCTGAGTGCTAACAATGAATATACGAACTTAACTGAATACCAGGTTTTGAACCAGGGACTAGAGGCATCATTAGAATCAAGAGGAAATATCGCTGCCACTGCGCCAAGGGTTCGTATTAGCAATTTGTTCGAGGTAGGTATTCAAATATTATTTCCACAAACTGAGCGGAAAAACCTCACAAATGTTTACCGGTCATTTCCGAATGTTTCTCATCTCGTTCACCTCAATTTCTGCCATCGCTCCTTTCACAATTATTCAAAGGTGCTCGTTATAATTTCGAGTGCTTACTAATTAGGGTCGAGTGGGATGTACGGCGTACATTATGTTCTAATTTTCATACGCTGGGTGGAAGCAGAGACGGGTTCTAGTGCAAGGTCTTTAGGATTTAATCTAAATATATTATTTTTAAACGCATTGAATTGGTTTTCTTAGTTCGTGTACAAAATGATGTTCATATAAATTGAAAAGTATCAACAACTTATTTAATTTATCAGTCGTTCATTAAATACAGTACAGGCACTTATTGTAACTACATACGTACAAACGTATCTACTAAAGGTAAATTGTTATTAAACAAAACTATTTACCTACAATATGGTATAGGTATCATATCGGGCTCGCAACGCAAGTGATAAAAGACAAGATTTTTTTAAGTTATTTATTTTGAAAAAAATATACTTTTTTTACTTTTTCGAATTCTTAGTATTGATTTCGTGGATCAAAATTATTGTTAAATAAAATAAAATTGCTTTAAAACCCTTTGGAACAAACCCATAGGTATATTCTTTCCACGATTGGCCCAAGCTACATCACGATGAAGTGTTCTACGATCACAACATGTCATTGGTCGTAGTCATGGGTCAGTCACGTGACCCAGCTGTCATGGGCAAGAACTATCCCACAAAAAACATTTTCATGTATAATGTTTCCAAGACTTTCATGTGGCTCGCACTGTCAAAAAGCTATCAGACCTCATTATAGAGCCAAGCTTCTAACTCTACGCGCCCTAACTCTATAAGCCCTAATTTCAAAAACTCTACACCTTAGTCAAAATATGCTTGGCCGTTTCGTTACTACAAGAACTATTGTTTATCAGAAGGGTTTCCATGTAGCGAAATGGCCAAACCACATATTTTGACAAAGGTGTAGAGTTTTTGAAGTTAGGGCTTTAGAGTAAGGGCGCGTAGAGTTAGAAGCTTGGCTCTTTTGATTGGTCGTAGTCATAGGCCAGTCACGTGACCCAGCTGTTACGGGAAGGGACTACTTAGGTATCAGGTTTTTTGTTCTAACATGAGTTAACCCTTCATACGTCCCTGTGTCATGTAAGTACGATGATTATGCGGAATGGCTTTCAGTTCACCGCTGTTTGGTTAGTTTGTCAAACTAATGCGCGCCGTTATGCGGTTATTTTATGAATGCTGTGCGTTTGTACAGCTGGCGCATGTTTTAATGTCCTTTGTTTCGTTAAATAGAAATAAATACAGATGCAAAATTTTTAAGAAAGATAATTGCTTTGGCCTTGCTTAAATTATTTACCTTACGTGAAAAAATATCTTTACTAATAACTATGTTGTTCTTTACTAACTGTAAGAGCGAGATAAAATGATGGCGAGATGACTAAATGACAAAGGATTGCATTGATGATTTACGATAAATAACCACCTCTGCGGTTTAGTGGTTCGCCCACCCGTGTAATAAGAAAGGTTTGATTCCCAAGAGGGGGATACACTTGTTCTCGGTTTGGTTGGTGGTAGGACTTGTTTCAAGCCCGCATGGATAACTCACCATCGTACCTTAGTCTGACACCATAAAATTGTTGTGTTTCGGCGAGATAAGATAGCCAGTTCCGCAAACATCACATAAATAAAACCGGTCAAGAGCGAGTCAGCCTCGCGCACCGAGGGTTCCGTACAATCATAAATATATTTGGATGTGTTACTTTAGTCTTTAAAAAAGTAGGATAAACGGGAGACAGTGGAAGGGCGAACAGGCGGACGATAATTTACAAATCTTAACAACAGCTGCTTATGGTGACTGAAAAACGTTTCAGCCACTCCACATTGCAAACTGTTTATATTTCTAAGTAGGAACTTATTCTTCGTTTATTCGTATGTACGGCAAATAGTAGGTAATGGTATTAGAACCAGCCACCAATTATTATTGTAGTATTAGGTTGCGCCATCTCTTGAACGATAGTGGAACTATTTTATTTTCTTAGGTCAGCATCCTTAGGTCAGCGCCATCTGTTGACTGGTAGTGAAACTAAAGAATTTTTGTTTGTTTTTTGAATTTTTAAAAAAGTGTGTTATATTGAGACATCGTTTTATTTTTCCTGTAATCTTTACATAAACTACTATCACATAGAATTATTTCAGATTTTTCTCTTTGCAAACTTCGGAGATAGGGGGAGGGGGACGGTGTTTTTTTACATTTTTCATCATAAGTCGAAAACTGTGCGGCCTAAGTAAAAAGAAAATAATGATTTAAAATGTGCAAACAGCGCTCTTTTATATGATACCCCACATGCCCTAGTCACCTCACTTCAAATTTTTAAGACCCCTTTTCAGCCCCTGTTGTAAAAAAAATATTAATTTATTTATTTCTTTCTTATTTGCAAAATAGTTGGATAAATATCATCTTAAATTATTTCAAATTTCAAGTTAATACCATTAGTAGTTCCGAGATATCCAGCTGTGACAGACAGACAGACTGAGTCACACCATAAGGGTTCCTTTTTTACCATTTTGGTACGGAACCCTAAAAATGGCCAACTTTTTTAACGCTTATTTACTTTAAAAGTAAAAATAATTACTAGAATATATTTTTAGTGCGCAAAACCTATTTCCTATTAAGATAATTAATTGAATAGAAAAATACTAGAAAAAATCGACTCACCTGTAGCAGCTCAGACGGAATTCGAACCCGCACCCTTAGAATTCGGCCCAATGCACTGACCAATAATTAAAAAGTGTCGCATTCGAATGTTGAAGGTAATTCTTTACATTGATGAAATATAAATGTCTTAAATCTAGAATTTCAATAACCTATTTCCTACTTTCTATTTATGCGATTTATGCCCACACACTAAAAATCCTACTGTGCCCATCAGATTAATTACTAACCCATAAGCCTTGTCCACAGTAGTAATTACTAGGTGTCCCTAATTCTGCCCTCATCCTATATTCATGACGTCTTATGAGATGCAAATATATAACGGTACCCTCTTTATGGACCGCTATGAAGCTTTAATCGTTTTAATTCTCAGTCGTTGCCCGAATATATTTGTGAAACAAACACCGGTGGAATATAATATTCAGGAATTAGGGACAATAAGCGAGATTTGATACCGAATATTAATGAGTTGTTTGATATTTGAATGGAGACTGGAGCATATGAAATTCGCGTAGGGCGGTAAAACAAGGTTTGAGGTTAGTTTTCGCACAAGTCATCACAGAAATACGAAAATTTGGTATCGATGCATTCAGTACGATGCCCTGATCACAAATATATAAGATGACAAGCGCGAAAATGGTGGGGGTAGAAACTGTGACGTCATAAAGTTTTCAGTACCAAGAAATAATAAAAACATATCATGTGGTATACCAAATGAAAGGGCTTTGTGAGTAGATTACGAATATATAACACACTATAACATTTTCACTACTTGGTCTAACAAATTATGAGAAAACGTCGAAAGATTTCACGATTCCGGGTTGCCGTTGAACAGCTCTGGACTGAAAACGACTGAATGGATTTCTGCAAAATACTTATCAAATTACTCTAAACATCCTCTATTCTGGTGTCCAAAGGTAATTGACCAAAGATATTTAAAAATAAGAAAGTTACATCAATTTTACTAACAGCATAATTTTCTAAGTTTTCCGTTTCCTATAATAGTCCAGTAGCTTCGGTAGTAAAATCGGTTTTGCTATAATTATTTTATTTTTTCTTATTTTTTTCCGGGGTCATAGGATAGCTTTGCTCTTGTAATAGGTATATGTTATCTTTATCTATATATATAAAATTCAAAGTCCTGACTGACTGATTGTCTGATATATCAACGCACAGCCCAAACCGCTGACTTGGAGACTTAAATTTTGCACATAAATACCTTATACAGTAAAGGCATCTACTAAGTAAGGATTTTGGAAATTCCATCCCAAAAGGGGGGTAAAATAAGGGATGAAAGTTTGTATGAAAGTCCGTCAGTTTCGAAGTTAGGATCTTCAAATTTTGTATTTAGGCTGACAATTGAAAATTAATATTTATGTGTGCCTGCGTTTTTGACGATTGCATCCCCGAAGCGGTGAAAAGGTGGATGAAATTGTATCTGAAAAGTCCTTCATTTTCAAAGTAAAACTCACTAAATTTATTATTTAGGCTTAGGGTTGGAAAGTAAAAATAAATATGCAAACACACATTTCATATTTTATTGAAAATCAAAGGGGTTAAAGGTTATAAATAAAATAAATATGAGATGAATAAACCTAAAAATCGATGGATGTCGTCATTGAGATTTAATGGGATGACGATTGCAAAGATGACATTTATTTTGAAGTTCAACACGGTGGACATGATTCAACTTGTTAAGGGTTGAAATTTCATATGGAAAAGTAATGTTTGTAAAATAGACATGTCGACTTGAAACTTCGTAGGAGTATATACTTCTAAAATGGGACGGGGACGGGAAGGGGATAGGGGACGGGGAGGGGGACGGAGACGGAGGAGGGGGATGGATTGGGGACAGGAACGAGGACTTGGACAAATCTATTCTGTGATATGGATGGGGGCGGGGATAGAAATGGGATACTAATATCTCTGGACCCTATTCTGAATATTATAAACTAGCTTCCAGCCGCAACTTTGTCCACGTGGATATTCGAGAAAATCCTTAGGGAACCTTTAACTAGAATAAATAGTATTATATACATATTTCATCAAAATCCGATCAGCCGTTTTTACGTGTTTAGGTGGGTCCTAATTAATATTTGTACTAAAAAACCTGTTTTTCAGCATACAGCGCCTCTTACCTCAGAGAGCTCGGAGTAGGAAGGAAACATTATTCATAGGGCACAATAGTACAAAAAAACATCTACTTCAGCCCATAGGTCAAAGATACCTGAAAATGCGGGGCAAATTATAATGTCGTTTTATATATAACGGGTGTAACAAGACCTTCAACGAAGCCGAAGTCCACGTATTCCGCCCATCATCAGGATCATTTTTGCCTTTTAGGCTATACCTGGGAAACCAATAGCTAAGAAGTTATTGAAGGTCAAGGTCAAAAATTTTTTTCAAAACTGTTATGTAATCTTAATTTATTCGTTATTGCCTACTTTTTGTTTAATGAAACATTATCAAAATTTTATGTATTTCTTAACAAACAATGGCTTCAAAACGACGTCACTAGATGTATCTCATAAGCATGCACATAAACGCTGTCTTTCAACTTGGCTGCACGCAGTTGTGTAGCATATACTCGTGCGTGATAAAGTATGCAATACTTTTTAACACCAAAAATGAAAATCGTTTTCCAGGAATAATTTAAAAATGGTCATGATGATGGGCAGAATACGTAGACCTCGGCTTCGTTGAAGGTCTTGTTACACCCGGTATATACTTAATTCTCACATAATTACTACAAAAGAAAAGAACCTACGTACCATGGGCAACAACGTCGCTTAACCAGTTTGCAATAAAATTCGTGTGCGCGCGTATCGCCCTTGCACGAACTAAACGTATGTGACAGCTTGCGCGGCGTGCAAGCGATTTTAACCTTAGCAGTGGTTAAGCGACGTTGTTGCCCATGGTACATCTGTTTGTTTTACATCGCGTTAGGATCTCAGGTACACTCCACATCTGTTATAAACTTACATAATATCTTCGTCTAGTGAGAAAGTTTGCAGTTTATAATATTTTAATTTTTGCAGTCTCACATATCCGATTTCGTTTTTGACATAATACCCAGATGCACCACTGAGCAAGTAATTCACTACGTAGACGCACTATAACCGCCGATTCTGCTGTTTTACCGACGGCACAATACGCCATTTATTAGTTATAATTGCGAATTGCTTCGATAGCTCTCACTGTGACAGAGTGGCATGAAGTTTAAACTTTTTTTAGGCTTTGGGCTAAAGTAGCACCCTAGTGCTAATGTACCTTGATGGTACGGTACTCCACTCTAGCTGACACTTTAGTTGATAAAAGGTATTTAAAATAAGAAAATTACATAAATATTAAAAACAGTGTAATTTCCTATTTTACATCAATTACAAATATTATCCTCATATAGGGTTACATACTTGTCCCAGTTTTTTACTACAAACATTTATTATTGAATATTTAGATTTTAGGCATTCACAATGCTATTTTTATATTAAGATAATAAATATACCTATAAGCAAAAATACTATAAAAAAAGATATTGTAAGTAAATTCTAATATTATCTGGGTTCTTAGCAGATTACATTTTAATAGAATTATGTATAACCGGCTTAAAATTATCAAATTCTGTGTAACAGGCTTTAACAATGTTGGCACTTACATATTTCCGAAAAATCTGGATATAGAAAAAAATTATAAATTCTGTAAGAATAAAAACGTCTTAATTTGGCTTCCAATTACGGCACTTGCAATGTAGAATAGTTTTTTATATCAATTTTGGGTCAATGGGTCATTTTCGGTAAATAAATACCACAAAATAAATACCTATTTTCCCATACATTTTGTTCTGAACGTCTACTGTCTTAGGAACAAGCGTACGCAGTGACATCTACAATTAGCTTTGCGTTGCAACCCCATTGTCCTACCTATTTAAAATGTATTGTAAGCTTTTTGACTCGACGCCTTAATGCGGGTAGTTTTAGTATGTCATGCTCACTTTAAACACTTCTGCGGTGGTGTCGTGTGAGGCGGGTCGTTACGTTCCCTCAAATATGGTTGAGCGAAACGATGGCTGGTTCATGTGTCATGCTCGTGAACGGGTGCTGCCTGTGGGAATGGATCTGCTTCTGTCTGCTTGTACTAAGGGCATCGCATATTATTTTTTTCTTCATGTTTAATATTATCAATCTGTATGGCACTTCTTACTCAAAACATAAAATTAATAACTAATCCTTGTTTTGGTTTCTCACTTTTTTTATTGCTAATGACTAAAATCATTATATTTCTTTCGTAAAATTTTTTCGTATTTTTTCGTCTATAGTTTTGTAAGTAAAGGCCTATGAAAAGCTTTTGGATATTAGTTTTCAATTCACTGCCTTAGGATGGGTAGCCTAAGTATGTCATGCTCTCTTTAATCATTTCTGCAGTGGTGACGTGTGGGGCGGGTCGTTACGTTCCCTCAAATATGGTTGAGCGAAGCGATGGCTGGTCCATGCGTCATGCTCGTGAATGGGTGCTGCCAGTGGGAATGGGTCTGCTTCTGAGTACCTATCTTAACGCGTATTGAATTGTAAGAATTGCGTTTTTTTATGTCTTGCATCAAGTGTTTTTTGGTTCGCGAAGCAGACAGAGTGATTTCTCAATTAGTTGAAAGTTATTTACTCTCACATTTACCTATCTGAATGTAGTAGATATTTAATTTTAACCTACCTACCCATTGTGAGCAAACTTTTGTTAATTATTGTGATGGAAAATGACCTCACTTTAAACTTAAATGTTAAGTTTAATGAAAGTTAAATTTAATGTAATTTAAAACTATGGGTGTAATTGAGCCTGAAATAAATGCATTTTATTGATTTATTTAAACGTGGAGCTCATTTTTCAATGTTGACGACTCTGTATGAAATATACAGGGAGAAAAAAGCAGCCCTTGACGAGTTTCTTGCCGGTTCTTCTCGTTACAAGGTCTCCCGCTTAGGGTTTGCGAACCGATGGCGTAGCTTCTGTGACATTCACAAGTGCTTGTAACAGCCTAGACTGAATAACTTATTTTTGAATTTTGAATTTTTTAACATCTAGAAACAACCGGTGAACAAATAAGTAAATGAAGATCTCATTAAGACCTTTCATTTCAGCAAACCATCAGTCTAGGATGAATACTTTCCGAGATATTGCTGATTTAAATTTGACAGCTGTCATTTATAATGAAGATCTCAGTAAGAACTTTCATTGCTTCAAAGACACCATCAGTCTAGGGTGAGTACTTTCCGAGATATTTCTGTTTTAAATTTGACAGCTGTCATTTATAATGAAGATCTCAGTAAGAACTTTCATTGCTTTAAAGACACCATCAGTCTAGGATGAGTACTTTCCGAGAATTGCTGTTTTAAATTTGACAGCGGTCATTTATAATGAAGATCTCAGTAAGAACTTTCATTGCTTCAAAGACCCCATCATTCTAGGATGTGTATTTTTCGAGATAGTGGGTGCATTCTGCCAGATTAATCTCTGAGTCATCGATCGCGGTTCGCCATAGAGTAAATTTTAACCATGGAAAGTAATTTGTATGGATTGTTCAATATTTTACTTTCCATGGTTGAAATGTACTCTAGGCGATCGATAACTCAGAGATTTGTCTGGCAGAATGCACCCATTGCAATTTCAAGTTTGACAGCTGTTGTCTGAAATGAAGATAAATAAGGCCTTTCATTTCTTTAAAGACACCATCAGTCTAGGATGAGTACTTTCTGATATTGTTGTTTTAAGTTTAACAGCTGTCATATGAAATGAAGATCTCACCAAGATCTTTCTTTTCTTCAAAGATACCATCAGTCTAGAATAAGTACTTTCCGGGATATTGCAGTTTTAAGTTTGACAGCTATCATCTGAAGGGAATCTTACTAAGACCTTTCTTTCTTCTAGGCACTATCAGTCTAGGATGAACACTTTCCGAGATATTACTGCTTTAGGTTTGACAGCTGTCATCTGAAATTAAGATCTCACCAAGACCTTCCTTTTCTTCAAAGACACCATCCGTCTAGGATGAGCACTTTCCGAGATATTGCCGTTTTAAATTTGACAGCAGTCATCTGAAATAAAGATCCTACTAAGACGTTTAGTTTCTTCAAAGACACCAGCAGTCTAGTATAATTACTTTCCGAGATATTGCCGTTTTAAATTTGACAGCTGTCATCTGGAATGAAGATCTCAACATGAATTTTATTTCTTCAAAGTTGTCATCTATGAATCTCGGATACTTACACCCGTATTAAAGAACAACACCCAAACCCGTGATCATGCAGTATGCCGCGGGATGCCGCAGGACCCTTTAGTATGTTACGACGTGCTATGTCGCGTCGTGTCAGGCCATGCTGTTGTGGCCGCAGGATACCACACGATGATTCAGTACGCCCTAAGCGTGCCGTGCCACCCCATGCTGCGCCATGCCGTCAGTGAGCGCAGGCCATGATTATATTGTTACCTAGGTTACGCCGTCGATTACATAGACGACAGTGATGCCGGCGCCGTGTGTCACTGTAGTAGAGCTCTCTATGATATGAAGAATGTACTGTGCTGTGACAAAGGTCAACCCTACTGGTTTTTGTGGATCTCAGAATGCGAAAATAGGTAAATCTCCTTATGACAAGCAAAATATACTGTGACAAAGTTCAACCTCGCTGGTTTCAATGGATCTCTGAAGCATACTAATTTTGTACTGTACTAAAGATCTTTGTTGCTGGTTTACTATTTGTTGGTCACTATCGATTTTTTTTTATTTAATATTGTATTCCGAGATATACACTGCCACTATTTAAAGTTTCGTTTCGTCAAAATCCGTTCAGTGTTTTTGCGAGATGAGAATTCAGTCAGACAGACAGACAAGACATTTTTTAACGGTTCTAACATGTTCAGTTAACGTACCGATTTTAAATCGCTCTGGTTGTTTTTTTTTCGAATATATTCAATTTACAGACTTTTTTGCGTTTACGATTTTATTGAAGGTATAGATTATATTACTATCAAAATGTTGTACCTAGTAAGTATAATAAATTATTGCAAATGTAGTCTCCTTTGCTTTCCTGACATTTATTTTAATTTTTAGGACATTTGTTTTTTAATGTTCCGATTTTATCCAAAATAAACTTCCACACAGTTTTCGAGGTCGCAATTTTAATCTATTAATAGCTCATCTGATGCACAAAAATTCAAAACTCCTCGTATTATTTCCAAATAGAGTGAATTTTACCGACTTGACTACTGGACTATTATAGGAATCAGAACTTAGAAATAACAGAAAATTATGCTGTTAGTAAAATTTATGTAACTTTCTTATTTTTAAATATCTTTGGTCAATTACCTTTGGACACCAGAATAGAGGATATTTAGAGTAATTTGATAAGTATTTTGCAGAAATCCATTCAGTCGTTTTCAGTCCAGAGCTGTTCAACGGCAACCCGGAATCGTGAAATCTTTCGACGTTTTCTCATAATTTGTTAGACCAAGTAGTGAAAATGTAATAGTGTGTTATATATTCGTAATCTACTCACAAAGCCCTTTCATTTGGTATACCACATGATATGTTTTTATTATTTCTTGGTACTGAAAACTTTATGACGTCACAGTTTCTACCCCCACCATTTTCGCGCTTGTCATCTTATATATTTGTGATCAGGGCATCGTACTGAATGCATCGATACCAAATTTTCGTATTTCCGTGATGACTTGTGCGAAAAGTGTTTTCTAAGCGTCTTTTCTCAGATTACCGCCGCTCTATTCGGTAGTGGACCTATGATTAAGTTTGCTTAACTGTGGCATTAAGTTATAATATTACATTTTACGCTCTAATTTAATTGGAAAAGGGGTAAGAATTAAATGAAAAGTCTGTTTTATATGTAACATGGTACATGATTGATTCTAGTGGTCACGATATCTCGCTGCACGCAGGACAAAAAGTGCAAGCACCATAGACTTATTATATTACTTTGGCAAGCACAGAAAATTAACAAGAAAACACGTTTTATGATGTGGATTCGTATTATGCGTAACAAAAACATTCCAAAAATCCAAATTACTTAAATACAGGGCCTCGATTCCGCTAAATGTAATGTAGTCCAATTGCACGTCGTCAGCATGGCAATAGCCTTAAATGTCACTTTTGGTATTCTGCTCCTGTTATGAGAGTTGAATAGCGGCTACATGGCGGCTACCCAGCCGCTATTGATACAATTCGGGATTCTATTTACCAATGGCGTCGCGATAGCACCAGCATGGCCACATAAATATGTATTCTACTCTTATTTGACGTTTGTGCCGATAGCGTTGTCATCGTCAAATTGGCCATCGAGAAGCAGCCATACCTTTTCTCTTACATTCTGCAGATAAAAGTGATATGAAACAACAATGCTGCATCACATTTTAAGATGGGAGGTATTTAGAATTGGCATACAGGGAGGAACAGCGTCGGTACGAGTACGAGAAGCTACAACGCTGTCGAGCGCGAGCTTTACTGAGACGGAATATCGAACCTATGGTTGTTTTACCGGACACAGAGTTTATAAAAATGTTCCGCCTCAGTAAAACCGTAGTTAAAGATATCGTGGAAATCATATCTCCGTTTATTCCCAACGAGCGTAGATGTGATGTTCATTTAAGGCGCTTTCCTGACCGAAAGTGGCGCCGGCGCGCGCCACGGAGTTTATTTAATATTGTAAGTCTAATACACAATTTTAATAAAAACTTCTCATGGAGTTTTTAGGTCCTATAGTTTAATATTTTTAGACGGATCATGAAACTCCCTCATAGTCACTGGTAGAAGTAGATAGCAAAACTGCTAAAACGGCCGTTTTTGACACATTTGCTATCTACTTCTACAAATGACTGCAAGGGAATGAAGTGATAACTTCTAAAAATACTAGACTATGAGCTTTAAAAACTCCACGAAAAGTTTTATCATAATCCTTTACTATTAACAACTTATTAAATAAAAACCTCTGAGGGCGCCACTTTCGGTCAGGGAATCGCCTTAATATTGGCGCATTCCACCCATAGCTGTTTCAACAATCTGCGTCCTTCTTTGGTCCAGCTGGATCTCCTTGTTCTCTGTGACGCTCTGAGAACTCTATTAGAGCCTCTTGCTGCTCCAGCGTCCCTGTTTCCGCTGACATGTTTTCAAACTTAGTCAGGGTGTACAGTCACGAGCAATAAGAGTACACACCATCGAACTTTATCACATTAAGTTTTGCATAACCTAGGTATAACATTATCACACTGAGATATATTGATAGAATGTGACATAGTTCTAAAGTGTATACATATTATTGCGCGTGACTGTACCAAAACTTTGCCACACAAAGGGAAAATAACTTAAATATTGACAATAGGAAAATTTTACTGAAAGCAGACTTCATTTAGATTTACTAAAACTATACTATTTGTAGAGGAGCTATTTTAGTACCTATAAGGAAATAAAATCTCAATGATAAATTAATTGTTTATTTCAGTAAGTTAGTAACAAAATTTATAAAACCATTTAGCTAATAGGCACCACTCAGACTGACTGTCTGACTTCTTGGTTACGACTCTTTGATCAAAAATATCCTAGACAACGCTTCACGAACTAAAACAGCACACAAAAACAGCACCTCGAAATAGCGTTCCACGTTCCAGCGTCCTGCGGGAGCTTATTTTGTGCATATTTACTTATTATTTTGTAAAAACTTAGATCTTATATCACTTATTTTGTACAAAATCACATCTTTTATTTATCACTTACTTTGTACAAAATAAGATCCCAGTTTGGAAGTGAGACCACACCCCGGGCACTCCATACAATCGTCGCAATTCAACTACCTATTACACAGACGCTACACAGTGACATTTTTACACATGTGCAATTGTGTGCGAGCTATTGAATGAGCACACGGATCGGCACACGGAACTCGCGCGGTGGGCGCCGGTGGGGTGAGGTAATTGACTGTGAGGCAGGGTGGAGAGCTTTTTTTCTGTATGGTAGTACTTATATCTATTCTGTGGTGAGACGCTATTTTGAGGTGACATTTTTGAGACTGCCGGACAAAATTATGGTATTCTTGATTAAAGTTCTGACTGTGTTCAGTCTCTGCATTGGACACCGTTGCATTTTGAGTTCCAATTTCAATTTTATCAGCAATTTCATCTTCCATTAATCGTCAGGAACATTCACTGAGACACCGTATAAATCACCATGCTTGGCCCTCAGTCTTCTTTGCCTCACATCACTTTCTCAAGTCCAAGCAAACACTGAGGGCACAACTTTCTTATCGCTTGACTGTGTATGGTAATCCTGTAAATAGAACAAGAATGTTGAAGCGACTGTATTGTATGATTGTGGTTAAGTAATTATCACACTTTTTAGGAATTCACAGAAAGAAAAGAGGCACTTGAACGCATTACAAAAGCACAGCATATTGACAAAAGCAATCTAATATCTTTGGACAAAAGGTGTCTACAAAATTCTATTATCCAATCATAAAAATATTAAGATTATGTGAAACAAACCTATAAAAATTGATTCCGTCGTGGAATCTTTTGGTTTGAAGCAAAGACTTCTATGTTGTTTGAAGTTATCAAAACCAAAATTAGCCCTGAAGATTGCCATGCAATTTTCGTGAGGTTATTGCATCCATAGCTTCTTGACATTGTCTTTGTTCACGGTTCACCTTTTGGGATACAATAATTTTCTATATTTTTACAGCCCAAGACGTAAGTCTGTACCTACTTTTTTAGCGGATTGATTAACAGAATTGAAAAATGCAAATAATTATTCCCAAAACTGCCCAAAAGATTTTTTACAAAGAGTAGAATAGAATTAGAAACATCGTTTTGAAAGGCCACTAGCGCCACTGGAAATCGATGCGGAACTACTCACATGAAATTAAAATCAATGAAATGGTGTTTTTTTGTTTCTTATTATATGTATTTATATGTCTTTTTTGAAATATTCTTTGTATAAACAAAAATATTAATAAAAAGAATAAATCGAAACAAAATACACGAAAAACCATTTATCTTACCTTTTTTAAAATATTGACTTGATTGACGAATAATAAAAATCAATGTATTGGCGGCGCTAGTAGTGGGTAGTAGGACGCCTTAAATTACTAGTTAAGAAGGCGATTTTTATTGTATTTGACCTATTGTACCTTTCACCAACTTAAATCTATTTTGTGCTTTTACTTCTTTCTTACTTTATTTTGAGATATTTATTTTATAAGTCCGACTGCAAAAGATATCTTTTGGCAAACTTGAAGACTTTGTTGTGGAAGTAAGAGTGGTGGATTAAACACGTAGGTATATAGCAAGAGCAGCAAATGCTACGGGCCCCGCGCACCAATGCTTCTGATCGTAAAACAGTACCAATTAAGATGCATTTCTAAAAGTGAGCGCTGGTAACATCACTAAATATATTTTACACTTACACTGAGCGCAAGTTGGCAACACTGCAAACGGGGGAATTTCCTGATATTGTCATCTAGCTAGTCACAAGGGTTACCATCTGACAGGAATTTTCCGCATTTGACAGTCATTTTTGGTTTAGACAGGCGTGCGGCCGGCGCTAAGCTGAGACAGGCATTTTTGCATTTCGTGGGTCTCGCTGAAAGCCTACATACATGCCTCCAACTCCAATCACGCAAGCCCGCGGCCTGCCCGCCCACCCGGATAAAACACACACATTACTTAAATTAATAGTGAGATAGTAAACCAAACTGACTAAAAATCACGCTGCCTGGCTGTTTTTTTACGACTACTCTCTAGTAATATAGTAATAATGATATAGTAATATCCTTTCTCTAAAGGAGAAATTAAAACAGTAGATAGTGGATGAAATTGACTAAAAACTGAGCTGTGCGGCCAATTTTTTTACTAAAGAAATAGGCAAATGACAGCATTATTGAATGAAATTGACAAAAACTGCAAAGCGCGGATGTTTTTTTTACTATAGACAGGCAAAATTACAAGAGTAGTAGATGGAACTGACTGAAAATCGCACTGCACCGCTGATTTTTTTTTCTAAAGCTAGGCAAAATTACAAGATTTTTGGATGACGCTGACTAAAAATCGCGCTGCGCGGCCTTTTTTTTACAAGAGACGGGCATTTTTCTAAAAAATCTGGCATTATGAGCATCCTAGACAGGCATCCTCCCTTACGAAGATGGTCTAGTCGTAATACCACCATAAACTTGATAACTTTTATTGATATTGATAATTGATATTAACAAAAAATTGCTTCCAACATCCAAATATTGATAGAAACACATAGAAAACAACAAAATGACAGATCTACATCTACACTAGCGCCATATAAGTGGTAGTGCGCCGACTAGTGGAGGATTTGTGAATCAGCAAAATTATCCTGCCATTACTTATGAACGGAATTCCGAAACGGAAATCCGTCCGTGTGTTGCCACTTTAATACAATCTAATCTGTGTATTGTTTTCTTTATGGTTTAAAGCCAAGCTGATGCGATGCTGACGAAATGCCAGCGATATGCTTGACGACGTTCTTTTCAAAATAGGAGAATACCGTTTTTAGATCAATGGCGTTAGCAAATCAATGGCGTGTCTGCGACATAGCAATTTGTTGTAAAATAGCGGAATTGAGGCCCAGGTAATGCGCTATTTACATGAGGCGATTTTAGTCAACTGTTACGGTTGACTTTGTCACCTAGCAAATCGCATCCAAAATTGAATCGCAGGTGATGGCGTCGATGTCGTCTATGTAGTTGATGGCGTAACCTAGGTAAAAATATGTAATAACGTAGTTCCAGTTTTGGTCAACGAATCAGATAATTTTGTTCAGTCACGTGCCTAGGCCAAATTGCCATTTAGACGGTCGATTTTCGCCGTGCAGCGAAAGTTGTGCGGCTTTAATCACGCATGTAAATACCCCATAACTGTTCTCAGTGTAATCGTCATCAGTCACATTATTATTCCCACTGTTCGGGCATTTTCCTTTGGATTGGTGAAGGCGATGGGCTGAATGCAAATTGGTGGATGTTAAAAACTGTGAATGTAGGCGTGACAATCGTCCGAAGCACGGAAAAAGTCCAAATAATAATAATTTTGGGTCACCAATCTAATGTCTAACCCTAGCAAAAGTTGCATAACTGTCGAAATCGCAGACCGAGTGCGCTAGACCAGACTTCGAGCTCCACAATCTCACTTTCTCAGCTAACAGAAATAAATCCATGCAAGTAAAAACAATCCATTTTTTGTCGAAACAAAAGGTTTAAAGTGTCATCCATTTCAAATTCAGGGTATTTAGCCGTCACGGGTTAAGGCCTATTCTTGAAGATGACAATATAATTTACATAAGCCAGGGCACAGTCGTGGTGACTAATGAACGAGGGTTCCCGTATAATTTGCCGCAAAACAACATAAAATATAGAATATCATATTTTTTAATTTGAAGTGGAATTTAGGAAAGTTACTCGTTCTGCTTGTATGCTCACTTTTTTGCAATAAGCTGAGATTTTTCTCTTGTAACAATGAATGTGATTTTAATATTTCTCAAATAATTAAAATAGTGTCTCTTAATTAGACGAATATCTTTTTTGACATGTCTTAATTGTTTTCCAGTGAATCAAATGGTACTCTGTTTTTATATTTAGACGTAACTATTAATCTTAAATTATAAATAACACTTAATCCTTTGAGATAACTTAATTAAATTACGTATTCTAAACTAATTTATAAAGTTATGACCCATTAAAATGCTGTCTGGTAGACTACCACCACGTCAGTGTAATGGTAAAAATTGAGGCACGTCATTCGGAGAGGGTTAAAAAACCTAAATGTTAATTAAACTCTGCTTACTCCACTGTTGAAGTTGAAATAGGTAAGTATGTACTGATTACTACTGATGACGACAATCAGACATTTTGACCTTGAGACCGACTTCATGTCCTACGCAATAAAAGCTGTTTTTGCAGTTCAGCTGTTTAACTTTATGTGCTGTCTTGTGTACTTAATGTGAAAGGAATTTCTCCTGTACAAATGTTTCCGCTTTAATTTGCTTGTAGGTTATTTTTTGTAGTCCATTAATATCGTTGCTGCTTTTCCATTGGTTCACATCTACGCTGCATTCGGTGTACTTTATTGCGTTTTTCTTTTGATGTGCTAGTTTGTTAGCCAAGCAGAACATTAAGTGGTACTTTTAAATCAAGCATAAGTTACTGTTTTCAATATACTACTTAAAGTAAAAATAAATAGCATAATATAAAATAATATTATACAGAACTAACTTTATGTCTACACTATATACAGAACTAATTTATAATTGTGAAAGAGACCCTAAGTTAAATAAATAATAATAATGTTTATGTCTATGTTTATCATAGTTTTTTCGTATAAATGAAATAATTACCACTGTTCACAATATATATGCCCTTTTTGAAATATGAAACAGAAACAAGCAAAGCATTATCATGTAAACCAGCTGAAACCAATACCAATATACTTTCGAATCCTTTCTCTAACTCATCTACATGAAAATGTTGCAAATAAAGGGTATCTTGAAACAAGAACGATATTCAAAGGAATTGTAAAATCCTATTTTTAAAATAACGTTCGAAAAAGTTCCCCATATAAATCCGACCGAGTTATCTTGCGTGTAAAATAATCCGCCGCATTTTCCATTCATTGTGTTTTAGATAAAACACGAACAATTTTATTTTACCGATGCAGAAATGCTGTTTTCAACACTCTCAGTGTAGTCACAGTATGAACAAAAATGTGCTTTGCGTCTAACAACTTAAAGATTAAATCCCAAAGCAAAGAAAATGCTTGCGTAAGACATTTCTTGATTTTGAATAAGTTAAGAGACAGGGTTATTTCTGCAATAGTAATAATTTTACACTTACGATATTCATTTTTCGTCCTAGCAAAATTACAATGTGTATTTTCTTTTATATTTCAATAAATGTTCCTAGGTTCAAAATACTATTTTAACCCAAACCTTTATTTAACGTGAATGATATACTTTAGTTTTTCAAGTGCCATAAAAATCCGCCAAAGCCCTTAAAAGTATAACACTTAACTGCCACAGCTGTTCCAATAAGGAAAGCTGAGAATCCAAATGGCCACCTTGATATAAATTAAGAAATTCTCGAACGGCATTAGGGGCAAGACAAATTATTGTAACTTAAACTGATTTCCAATCAGTTTCCAACATGGATTGCAAAGATGGACGGCAACCATTTTTCAGCTCTGATTACAGTGGAAGTTACACCTGAGTGCGTTTTGAAAAATATGGATCTGGTAATGAAAAGCTTAGAAGGTTTTACTGGTGTCGCACGATGATTGATGCAGACGCCTGTAACGAGTTTTCAGAGACATTTAAAGGTACGCATAAATAAGGCCAAGTGATTTAGTGCCATAAGGAGGGTCTCGGAGAAACACTTATTGCTGAAAGAAGTTTGAGATTGTGAATAAGAGATTTGAATTGAAATTCTCTGTTTTGAATTCACATTGGTACATGAAACATGAAAACTATGTTCAAAATAATTTTTAGTAGAAGTAGAATGTAGAACCCAATTTAAATAAATATTTTGGACAAATCAAGACATTTATTTATTCCCAAACTAAACAAAATAGCTATGAAATAATGAAATAAATATTTATTGCATAGAAGATTTCTTTTACAAGTGTGTAACAGAGGCCCCCAAACTAGGCAGAGCCTGTATCTTGGGAAACCAATTTATTTTTACTTGGTCAAGCGACCCGGGTTGCTGACTAAATAACGGATAAAAATACAAAAATAAGAATATAATAAACTGAGAATAAAAGGTAATCATATACATACCTGTTGTTGGCACTCCAGGTCTTCCTTTAGATTACTGTATAATACAACATGTTTTGTAACGTACGTCTGTTGTCCAAAATAAAAAAAATAAAAAAAAAATACCAAAATACGAACCCAGGACCATTAAATCAAGATGCATCAATGCCTCTGATACATTTTTTAGGGTTCCGTACCCAAAGGGTAAAAACGGGACCCTATTACTAAGACTCCACTGTTCGTCTGTCTGTCTGTCTGTCTATCACCAGTGTATCCCATGAACCGTGATAGCTAGAAAGTTGAAATTTTCACAGATAATGTATTTCTGTTGCCGCTATAATAACAAATACTAAAACAGAATAAAATAAATATTTAAGTGGGGCTCCCATACAACAAACGTGAATTTTTTGCCGTTTTTAGTACGGAACGCGTTGTGCGCGAGTACGACTCCCACTTGGCCGGTTTTTACATCTTTCGTAAAGCAAAAAGCTAACCTAGATATTGGTTCAGTATAATCTGCCGGGAATCGAACTAGTAATCTGTTTAAAATACGACCAGTTGAAACAAATTAAGCTTGCTCGCGCTCCACCTCGGTTGCATTATGCAAGTTGGTGTGCAATATCTTTGCTTATGTTATGTCTTTGCTATCAGGCAGGACAGTGTGAACCTTTGGTTAAGGTAGGTCAATTTACATAAAATTTACAAATGTTGGAAACCTTACCTATATTTTGTTTGTTCAATATATGAAAAAAAAATCCGCCTGCATCAAAAACAAGTCAACTTAAAAGATGGAAACAAGTTTAAATATTAAAGGCAAAATCAAACATGCAGTATGATTTGACTTATCATTAAATTCTATACCTTCGACTGCATGATATATTATATTATTGATGTTGCCTTTAATCAAATTAAAACTAATAACCTTCATCATTAAAAACTACTAATAAATTTTTTAAAAAATCCAAAGAGTTTCAATAAAATTAATCCCAAAATCCAAGCGTCGGTCGCCGAGAATTTTAACAAGAGTCTTATCTCTTCCTATGTTTTAAGTACTTTCCCTAGTGGCCGGCAATTGCTTAATTTTGTAAGTATCAAGCAAATAAATTTAATTTACGGCACTTCTTAACAACACCGCTGTGTTCAGTTTAAAAAGATAACCTGGGACGGTTTAGCCATTATTTACCTCGAAGTTTTAGCCTATTCATAAGATGTTGGTGTAAAATTTATATTGTCGTAAAATTAATAATTAAACAATTTATGCAATTAAAAGTTTGCGAATTTTTGCCAGTGGCTTTTTAAGTCTTTGAGAATATTAGTAAGTACTTACAATACTTAAAAGGGAAATTTATAAATTCACTGCCAGCCTGCAGCATTTTATTATGTAAAACTGATAAATATATTATGAAATGGAACATAGCTCTAATTGCCAGCGATGTATGATAACTTGGTCACCATCTTTCATAGTGATAAGAATGCATAAATTTTTCGTAATCAGCATAGACTTATTATATTACTAAATCACTGGTAATCAGCATTCCTTTGAAATTCTGAATCACTGTGTAACTTAATTCTGTGACTAATTAAACTTACATAATATTTTACTGATTTATTTTGTAGTAGCATCTAAATTTTAAGTATGTGTTTAGTCAATGAACCTGAACAACTTTCTCTTAGAAACATAGGGCCAACCAAATATTATGTAAAACATGTTTTGACTAACCATTACAAATCTAAGAGATCGATCACATCATCAGTTTAGTGAGGGATGACCAAAATTTTGTGGCATATCTCGACATACGTTTCTTGGAAAAAAATGTTTCATGGACTGAAATCTTTCGTAATGTTTGGATGATGAGTAAAAAAATACGTATAAGGAATATCAGATTTATAAGAAGCATACATACTCGTCGATACATTTTACTTCTCCGAGCAATCTCCATCGAGTGAGTGTTAAATATTTTATGGGAGAGTGAGTTATCGTCACGACGTGACTCGCATGCTTGTTTGCTTCAAGTATTCCGAGCTGTAAGCGATGCAAAACTACGTTTGAATGCTAGTTGTTAATCACAAAGTTAATAAAAAGTTTCTGTAATGTATTGATATTTGTATAAGTAACTTAGATAATTGCATTATATATGTTGCTCTAAAAAGCTAAAGCTCTTATATTATGTGTAGAGCGCCTATACTTCGGCCTTATCGTCACCTAACATCAGGTGAGGTGCGCCTAGCACTATTCCGTTGTGGATAAATAGTAGATTAGTAGCTAAGGGCTGCAATTGATGCTTACACCCGAGCTAACTACTTTGCTTTACATCTCGATGGTGAGGTAAGTAGAAAAAAACCGGCATTACTAGAATAAAACATTTTATTAGTTAAAATTTATAGTGAAATGAGAACAATTTTCAAATTTTAGGGATAGGGGTTTTCGGGTATGAGACTGTGATATTTGTTGGTTATGGACAGAATCTGACGGGATGAAGCTTTTTTCAGCAGAAGTTGATGGTTGCGGATCATTTCTTGAGAAAGATGTTTCAGTTTTTGAAAGTTGAATAATTTAAGTTATTTTGTTGGTAATTTTACTTTTATTTTGTATGGAATCTTCAATGTAACCTTCAGCCACCTTGCTGGATTCTTTTAATTACTTACCGCCCTAGGGCTTTTTTAATTACTTACCGGATTTTTACTTACTTACAGATTTTTTTGATTACTTATCGCCCTAGGGCTTTTCTAGCTACATTATTACCTTAGAGCGCTCATTGGTTACCTACTAGCCCCATTTGGGGGTAATAGGACCTACTTACCGAATATTAGAGATGTAAAAAATATTATGGTAATTGGAGACAACGAAGACGAGGTGCCACAAACATCCAGACCCGTGACAATATAAATGTTGAAAAGTTTTTTTTACGTTTTCTCACCCGACTGGCAAGAAAGGGCCCTCAGAGATTACACCATGAAATGAAACCCTGTACGAGCTATTCAACCAGGAAAGTTGTCAATAGAACCATATTCTTGCTGGTAATATTTTGTAAATAAACAACGCAACTATACCATATTTATTGCTTACACTCACTTTTGTTGCGATTGCAATGCAATGTATGATGTGCATCTGAACTGAGAGCCCATTTTTTAAATCATTGCGAATCAAATTGAGACTTATAGTGGATCCAGTAAACAATTCTAAAAACTTAAAGCAAAGGTTAAAAATTTTCTAAAACGTGGATTAAAGCTTTTATAACCGAATATGTTGGGCCCTCAATCAAGACAGTTGCAATAAGCTTAGATTTCAGAAAGTACCATCTCCGTGTTAAAAAAGTTCCATATCGTTTGAACGTAACGTGTGAATGGATCGTCTCAGCTGATATTTCTGATACCTCTAAAACATTGTTGCGATTTTTCTTAAGCACTTTGACACCTTCATGGCATACGTTCTATACATAGTATAGTGCACTTTATTGTTGGTAGAACCAGCTAGAATGTTAAATATTTCATGCGCTGCAGATTTATCGGCGGCACGTGAGACGCGTGCGTATGGCTCACTCAGCCCTTGATCACTTTATTATTTTATATTTAAAATACCCGTAGAAAAATATAAAGTCAGAAAGATTTATTTTCAAAGATATTTCTTTGAAAGAGAGCGTCAAGTGATAAGCTGTCTTTGTAAATCATTAGTAATGCCCCTAATAACCATAATTATGTATATAATGTGTTATAAAGAAAGTGCCATAGTAATAACTGTTTTTGTAAAATACAAACATACTCGTACTACCTACGTAAATGGCTGAGAACAAAAAAAAAGCTTTTCTAAGTAAAGATTTTTTTTGAAACGCGTCATTTAAATTATACCTACCTACCTATATCGAATTAAGCTGTTTATTTTATTTTAACTCACAAATAATTACCTACACACTTTATTATTACGAAACTAATCAAAGTACCCTTTTTATTTAGCTATAATGTGCTATTAGCTATATGTTATTTTACCAACATCAAGTTTAAAGAAACCGGTCAAGAGCGATTAGGACTCGCGCACCGAGGGTTCCGTACAATTTGTATTATTGTAGTATTAGGTTGCGCCATCTCTTGACCGATAATGGAACTATTTTTTTTCTTAGGTTAGCATTCTTAGGACATCTGTTGACTGGTAGTGAAACTAAAGAATTTTTGTTTGTTTTTTTAATATCTAAAATAGTGTGTTATATTGAGACATCGTTTTATTTTTCCTGTAATCTTTACATAAACTACTATTACATAGAATTATTTTAGATTTTTCTTTTTGCAAACTTCGGAGATAAGGGGGGGGGGGGGGACGGTATTTTTTTACATTTTTTATCATAAGTCGAAAACTATGCGGCCTGAGAAAAAAGGAAAAAATGTTTTAAAATGTGCAAACAGCGCTCTTTCATATGATACCCCACATGCCCTAGTAACCTCGCTTAAAATTGTTAAGACCGCTTTTCAGTCCCTGTTGTAAAAATTTTTTTTTTTATTCTTTCTTATTTGCAAAATAGTTGGGCAAATGTCATCTTAAACTTTTCCAAATTTCAAGTTGATATCATTAGTAGTTCTCGAGATATCCAGCTGTGACAGACAGACAGACAGACTGAGTCACACCATAAGGGTTCCTTTTTTACCATTTTGGTACGGAACCCTAAAAAGCAAGAACATTTGTAATAACAATAATTTATTATCAAAATTATAAATAATAACTTATATCCATGCGTCGGTATTTATCGTAAATATCTTCCCATAAGTGGTACGACTCTGGGTTGGGCATGGGACCGATTCTAAATTCGTCATCAATATACAGATATTTGAGATCATCCTTTGAACTTGGGATCCATTTTACAGGAAGCCGAGTATCTTGTGGTGGTGTAGGTTCACTGGAACAAGAAAATTGAGAATTTATGAGATTGAAAATACTTTCCATTTGTTTTTGATTTTACTATAAATTATTTAAAATAATTAATAATAAGTTCAATTGATCAACCCATTGAATTTCTTTCTAATGCAGCCAAAGAAATTTTTAAAATTATGAAAACCAAGAAAAAGAATTTGAATATCTACCATTTAATACGTACCCATATTTGGCAAAGTTAGTCCACATTCGAGTAAGCCATTCTATGACGTCAGCATCCTTTTTGTCTATCGAGAATGGCCAAAGCCTAGCTTTGAAAAGGTAGAATATGTCATCTGCATGACACGCCCCTGTTTCATTGCTGTAACCAACTTTTCCTTTCACAACATTTCTACCTCCAGAATAATTAAAAATATAATTATATACAGATGCATTCGATGATGACAGTATGACGTTGGATTCTAATGCAGTTGGAAACTCGAAGTACAACTCAGTGTATATTTTGGCTAATTTGAAAATATTATCACGATTTATACGATCTTTCCCGAAGTAAAATTCTTTTATTTTTGTCGATGTTTCGACTGCTTCTTCTTCTGCTCCAAATTCTAAATCAGAAGCGAAGAGGTATCTTTGATTCCTTTCTTCCAGAGTGGTGTCATTTTCCCCTGATGTCAAGAACAAGCCTTCTCTACTCATAGTGCCATGTATGACCGGTATATTTTTAGGTTTGTTCCTTAAAAGATTAAATGGGAGATCGCTCAAAACTGGCTCAACACCAGGTAAAGGTTTTTCAATACAAGGCAAATGAAGAAGTAATGTATCGAAAAACATTCCAAGAGGCTTAACAGGCTTGAGTCTTATCAAGTCCTGGTATGACAAGTCATTTAATATTTTGTATATTTCGTAAGGATCTTCAGTGTCATGGCCCAGGACTTTTGCTAAAAGGCTAGCTACCCATACTGGTTTTCTATTTACTGACCAGTTCGATGTTGATGACCCACTTTGAATAATTACTCTATGGAATAATCCTTTTGTTGCTTCACTTGCTAGAAGAATAGAAGAAGACGTGCCACCAGCACTTTCTCCAAATAGAGTAACGTTATCAGGATCTCCACCGAAAGCTGCGATATTTTTCTTTACCCATCTCAATGCGGCTATTTGATCCTTCAATCCAGCATTACCAGGTGCTTCTTCAATACCCAAACATACAAAACCAAGAGCGCCTAATCTATAGTTGAATGTTACAAGTATCACATCATGTTTAACCAGAAAATCTGGGCCATATAAAAGCTTTCCTCCACTTCCCATAAGAAATGCTCCTCCATGAATGTACACCATAACTGGGAGTGGTCTTTGGGCTTTAGCTGGCACATATACGTTGATTTTTAAACAGTCTTCTGTACCAACGACAGTACCAAACAGGAATGTTTGTGGGCATGAGTACATCTCATCTACTGCTTTGTAAACTCCTTCCCATTTTGGTGGAGGCAGGGGTGCCTGTAAAAAAAAGGTCATATTTAAATTCAAATTTTAATTATATGCGATATAATAACACTGTAAAGTGAATAAATTGAGTTTTCCAAAGAATAAGCAATCTAAAATGGAAATGTCTATTGTAATAAGAATATCAAAGTCGGAAATCTAGCCAGTGCTGAATAAAATTCAAATAATTTCTTATAGGTCACAACCTCTCAACAGTTTCTGCTATATGATTTATTCAAAATAAAATAAATACCACCAAACAACTAGTTATAAATAGTCAAGCAGTTGTCCTGTCATTCAATTTGATGACTAATTTAATGAATAGCTTATAAAATTTCAATTGCATAAAAATCGATACTGAAAGTAACACAAAACCATACAACTTATCAAACAATTTACAACCAAAATGCATTAAAGTAGTAAACAAGTTTAAAATTAGTTAGCAATGTTGATAAACTTTATTAACATTTATCAATAATACTCACCTTGAACCTGGTTTCTCTGTTGCTAGTTGCGTACGGTATACCCAGATATTCAAAATACGTCCCATCTGTACTGACTTTACCGCTCAAAATCCCTTGTTCGATGCTGACTTGGGGCGCTGGCTGATCGATCAAGTTCATTGCAAACAATGTAAACAAAACGATCCTTTTTTCGCACTTCATTTTTTCTCCGTGTCATAACTGCTATGTTGTGATACACATCCGCAAATATTGGTTCCCTTGGAATCGAGTTTGTAATCTTGGTAGATAAGATAGTTGTTTATCTTACTAACGATTGTGAGTTCACCGAAGGTATTCCATTGTTTTGTATGAACTAATATACTATTGTATATAGCGGTAATTTTATAATAGCGACTTAATTTCTTTTTATTGTTGATGCGCAAGACCTTGACACGGATGACGCGTGCGTTACGTAACCGCACCGGCGCGCAACTGAGGCTAGCTACTTTATTGTAGCCGCTGTGACGTAAAACGATGATTAGACAGAGATAGCAATATCTGCTTCCTCACTCTTGATAGTGTTGGTAATGAAGCGATAATAACTGTCATAATTATTAAATATAGGATTTTATCGTAAAACTAGTATTAGCGTTAGTTAAGTGTTCTATGCTAATTACATTATGTGCGTTAAGGAAAAAATATAAGATTAAGAACATTATACCACAGAATACATAATAGTACAAAGTACAGAAAATTCACTCCGCATGGTCATTTAAATAAATAGCGACTCTTGCTCAGACACAATAAAGTGCAATTCAGGTCGCACACCGCTTCCTTGCCTACAGTTATATTCACCTACAGGTTGCCTCTCTTTCTATCGCGTAGCTCTTAGCTCTTCTAACAACTTTAGGGTTGTCTTCTTCTAATCCTTCAACGCTCGAGCGGCCCCATCGGGCCGCACAACACAACAATGGAAAATATATTGTCTCATTTTCTGTGCTTGAAGGATTAAATACTTTATTACTTTATTATTTTGTGTTTATAATGTGTACCTAACTACTTAAATGTGAAAAAATTACGTTTCAAATAAACCTAGGCTAGATGTACAGTTAACGCCACATTAGACTATGTGTTAAATTTGAGGCAGTCTTTATGCCACCGCCACCATACTGTTGCCGGTTACGGAATCCTTAAATCCAGAAATGTAGGTATTCAGTTAAGTAAGTATAATTCGCTCAAAAAAGAATTTGGTAGGTACCTTAGGAAATTTGATCGAGAAAAAATAGTCACGACCCGCCTCTGCATATAAGCACCTATAACTACACGCTTTCTTACCTATAGTAGGTTACACCTACTTATCAAAAATAGGTATGTACCTACTCATAAAAATTACGAGAAAAATAAACAAAATATAATTTTTTCTTATACATTTTAGAATCTTACGGTAAAGTGAATAAACCGGTCAAGATCGAGTCGGACTCGCGCACCGAGGGTTCCGTACCATCATAATTGCACCATCAAACACTGCAGAGTAGAATAATCAAATTAGTATTGCAGCTTTAGGTCAGCGCCATCTCTTGACCGATAGTGGAACTAATGTTAACTTTTTTAGAAATTTGATAATTTCTAAAAAAGTGTGCTACCTATATTGAGACATGGTTTTATTTTTCCTGTAATCTTTATATAAACTGCTATCACATAGAATGATTTCTAATTTTTCTCTTTGCAAACTTCGGAGATCAGGGGGAGGGGGGAGTACGGTAATTTTTTTTATATCTTTCATCATAAGTTGAAAACTATGTGGCCTAAAACAAAAAGAAAAAATGTTTAACAAGGTGCAAACGGCTTTCTATCATATGATATTCCACATGCCATACCATTAGTAGTTCTCGAGATATCCAGCTGTGACAGACAGACCGAGTCACACCATAAGGGTTCCTTTTTTACCATTTTGGTACGGAACCCTAAAAATGAAAACTTTGAATCCTTCTGTTTATTGCGACAGCCGTCCACGCAACAATTATTAGTATTACGATTCTCCATCCTTACTAATATTATAAATGCGAAAGTCCGTTTGTTTGTTTGTTTGTTACGCCTTCACGTCTTAACTACTGAACCGATCGTCATGAAATTTTGCATACACGTTCTTAGGGGTACAGAGAAGGACATAGGATACCTTTCATCCCGAAAAAAATATTATACCCGAGGGATAGCAAAAAATATTTCCACGCAGACGAAGTCGCGGGCGGCTGCTAGTTATTTATAAATTATAATAGTGTACGGTACAGTGCTGGGAGTAATAAATAATGATCGATTGACTGTCATAGAGGCACAGAATAACGCACGCGTGTACTCACAAGCGCGGCGGCAACCCTGACTGATTTTGCAACTCCGAGTTGTCGCGCGCTGTAGGTACTTATCGCGGTAGGTATGGGCGAGTGACGGATGCCTGATTATACTCAAGATTAATGTTCTTATTTAGGTACATAAATTTCAAATCGCTTGTTCACCAGCTAGAATTGGCTTGAAATATAGATATTCTACCTCAGCCTTCCCATAAAGCTATCTAATACTTATCGATAAAATTGGTCGACAAAAGGCTGAGAATGCATTTTCGTTTGCCATGCAAATGGCCGGCCGGAGTCGCCGACGAAGCACACTTTTAAATAATGCATCTATTGAGGAATCTATAATCTTTTGTAAAACTGATGTAACAGGCTTAACTAGTTTTTGAGTGGTGTAAGCTTAGAGTAAGACGCGGGTGTAAGAATGTAGGTACCGACATCAAGCCATTAAGTCTTTTCCAATTCATATCAACACTTTGTTGGATGATTATGAAATTAGTTATTTTGTAGTACCTAATGTGTTGCTGGCATACACACAACACTCGGAGGGGAGCTCGGTGGCGCAGTGGCTTAGCGCCTGGCCCAGCGATTGCGGAGGTTAAGCAACGTTCGCAAGGGTCGGTCATGGGATGGGTGACCAAAAATTTATTATCTCGAGCTCCTCCGTGCTTCGGAAGGCACGTTAAGCCGTTGGTCCCGGCTGTATTTGCAGTCGTTAACACCCACCAATCCGCATTGGGCCCGCGTGGTGGGTTAATGGCCCGTCCTCCTTATCCACCCATAAGGAAGGCCTGTGCCCCAGCAGTGGGGACATTAAAATGGCTGTGATGATGAATGCCAACACTAGATCGAAATTGTGACCTATGAAATTTGGATGTTAATCATTATGTTTTTTTTACAAACTAATACTAATTAATATTATTTAATTCAATCTCTTCATTTTCCATGAGGAGACTTGAATGAAAAATAATTCAGTTACTACATAGTAACTTAGTTTTACGACCAATGTCTGTACGGTCGAGACTAAGATTTAGGTTTACTGAGGCAGGTGGTTTATATTCTACAATTAGAACACGGAACCCTAAATGTGCGAAGTACGACATGCACTCAGCCGTTTTATTTAGTAAACAGCAAGGTATTTACTTATAAAATAAAAACATAGAACACGTTCATAACTAAAGGTCTTAATTTGACTTATCTAATTTAAAAGTGGCTCAATATAGCGGTGGTCTCCCAACTATTTACTTAACCCTCAAAAATCCACAAAGTCACACGGCGGAAACAGGCCGACTACGCCGACTTAATTCCGCCTCATTCGTAATTACTGAGTTGTTTAATTGCATGAATATTGCCACTCGAGCGGCGAGTTTCGGCGGGACGGGACCAAATGAAACTAGTTTCGGCGTTTTTTAAAAACCAGCGAGAGAGTGGAACGTGCAGAAGTGGCGTGTGTCGCGTTTGCAACTGCCGGTTGTAGTCATTTGTTTCTTTTGTGGCGTTTGGTGTAATTAGGTTTTATGTAATGTTTTAATATCGCTTTGTTGCATTATGACATGTTAATTGTTAAAAATGTTTCAAAGGCATGGTTAAGTCACTTAAAAGAAGTTTATTACTTTCTAAGCTTTAGTCACCGTGCAGGCTACCTGTACAGTGACTGTTTTGCATATTTATTTGCTAAATATTCGTTTTAACTTTACACTGTAAAGACAAAGAAGTTATAAACACTTGTATGATATCGATTATAATTTGGAAACCAAATTAGTTAAAATTGAGTAATTATGAATTGAAGTCACTCTTAGTTTGTTTATTATTACACAAAACTTTAGTAAAAAACCGGCCAAGTGTGAGTCGGACTCGCGCACGAAGGGTTCCGTACCAAAAACGGCAAAAAAATCATGTTTGTTGTATGGGAGCCCCCTTAAATATTTATTTTATTCTGTTTTTAGTATATTATATATACTATATATATATATTATAGCAGCAACAAAAATACATCATCTGTGAAAATTTCAACTGTCTAGCTATCACGGTTCATGAGATACAGCCTGGTGACAGACAGACAGACAGACAGACGGACAGCGGAGTCTTAGTAATAGGGTACCGTTTTTACGCTTAGGGTACGGAACCCTAAAAATAACGAAACGTTGTTCATAATGATACAGAGTACTCGCTTCGTAACCCGAACCCGAATAGTATAAAATTTTCTGACACTTTATCTGATGGATTTTATTCTACACCACTTTGTATGCACTTTTCTATTTCGACTCCGTCCTTTCGCTTGTTAACCCCCGACACGCGACGTGACGGACCAAGGAGCACTCGTTCCAAAATTTTCCCGAATAAATTACGCGCGTGAAAACTGTTTGAATTTTAACCCTATCCCGCGCGTGACCGCCAGCCGGCCGACTGACGCTGAATTTTAATATTCGGACCAATTTACATAGTAGAACGTATCGCGTCGTATTATACTGGTTTGGAACATAGCCTCAAAATTCTGGTCATCCCGTACTAAACTGATCACGTCTCTTTGATTTGTATGGATAGTCTAAAACTTTTTTTACATATTTGGACCTATGTTCCTTAGAAAAAGTTGTTCAGTTTCCTGGACTAACACATCCTTAAAATTTGGATGGTGACCAATTAATAATCTTGTGTAATGTTAATGTTAGACAACGTGTGTAGGTTCATTCATTTATATATTTTTATGTTTTTTCGTTATTAATAAAAAAAATGTATAAAACAGTAGATATTTTTTTGCAAAAAGTAGTTTGATGATGCGAAAAATGATTTTCCCATTTAGGGTTCATTCATCAAAACGTTGTATAAGTGCCTAAAAAAGACAATAATAGGCATGACGAATACTTTTTTATTTTATTTTATGTTACATAAATTACCTCTCAAAAAAGAAACATTGGTAAAATAATTATTTCGCTAGCATGAAAACTGCCCGAGATATCACAGTTTGAAATGCACACAAATTGGACTTATCCAAAAACGCTGCATAATAACGGCTACCTAGTTATGACGTCACGCCTGGGTAGTTTGTATGCAACGCGTAGGAAATTTGTTCGGCAGCTATATTAAATACTAGCGGCCGCCCGCGACTTCGTCTGCGGGGTTTTTTACTATCACTCGGGAACAATACTTTTTTTCGAGATGAAAGATACCCTATGTCCTTTTCCATACACCTGACAACGTGTATGCAAAATTTCATGATGATCGGTTCAGTAGTTAGGACGTGAAGGCGTAACAAACAAACAAACAAACAAACAAATGGACTTTCGCATTTATAATATTAGTAAGGATTGTGTGTATCAAAATAGTTTCTTAGACAATTGCTATACATTTTACGGACTAATTAAAGGTATTGATTATTTTAATAAATTTAATACTTTTTAAATGGACTTATCCACCCAACTTTGAAGGGTCATAAAACAAATAATATGCAATATATAAAACCAAGAGGTATACAAGCTACTTTAAAAGTTTAATAGGTTTACGATTTTAATTAGTATTTCGTTATTTTATTCATTAGTCGTCATCCCTATTGTGACTACCTTTGCAGGATAAAATACGTTAAATAGAGTCCATCCTAAAAAGTTGATCACCTCATATCTTCGGGTTTTAAAGCGACAGTTCTATCTCATTGCTATTCCACAGCTACCGTCAAATCCCGTCTCAAAGGACCAATAAATCAGTGTTTCAAGAGCTTAAGATCACAATGTGAGGTGTGTCATACACTCCACTTAAGGCAATAATAAATCTAACGTCGTCATTTCAATTTGACGCTGATGGATTGTTCCAGAAACCTTATTCATTTATTAAGGGAGCATATTAAAACTTCTTGTTTCGGGAACTCATTTATTATCCGGATTAAACTCTTGAAAAATATGAATGAGATCATTATTATTATTAGGGTGATGATACGTTTGGTTCTAAACAAAAAACCCGTGAACTGATTAATAAAAATACCTGTAGTTATTAAGTAATTAAATTTTTAATTCATCAGTGCCCGTGCAGACGCCGGCGTCATTTTCCGGGCAATGATAGGTTAAATCAAATGCAATAAAAATGCTTTCTCTTCAATTCACTTTGAATATGTCAATAAGTACATTAATTGCCCTTACGATTTCAAGACAATTAAATATTTCAACGCACTGTCATTAAAAATCTATTTAAATTATTTAATTCTACGATTGAATTTAAATAGCCATATGACATCCGACGAATAGAATAAAATTAACCACAATACACATCAAATTGTCGAAAATGAATAACCAAAAGTTATTAGAATTCAACAGCTTTTCAGATCAGTAAATGGTCATCAGCACTTTTTGATTAGACCTTGAGATTTTGGTAACATTATTCCATGTAAAAGAGCTGCATCTTATAGAGGCCTATCAGGGCTATAATAAGATGGTGTAGAATAAAAAAAAACCTTCCTTCTACAACGGGAAAAAAACAAATAATAAACATTTTTAGCTACAAAATGAAAGCAATCTCTGAACTTTGCTTAACATCTAATCCCGAGGTTGCGGGTACTACTCTCAGAAGTTGCAGCGTATCCGATGTCACAGAGACAAGAACTTGCCGACACGCTTAAGTTCGTGGGCTAACTAAGTTAAAGTCTGGTTAAGTCTTATAACTGTATCGTGTATGAAGAGTGAGTTTGTTGTGGCCAAAGTTACAGCTGTGTTGATTGGCAGAATAGGACTTGCCTGTTTCGTTTGTCAATCAACATACGAATGTATTATACTTGGCACTGTTGCTTATGGCAGAATCATAAATGAAAAAGGTGAATGAAAGTTGTGACTAACTGTTTCGTATGCACATACACAAGAGTCCCAAGACAAGGTAAAATAAGGAGGAAACAAAAATGATATGGAGTGGTGAACGGCATGGGGCAGTGCAAACAAAGTGAGTGAAAGACTAAGTGGCATAGAAAGACGAATAAATAAGCTGGACTTTACCACCAAGGGGTCTAAAGCTTTTCAGATTCTCAACAAAATACACGAACCATTACTACCTTAATGCGATGATCTAAGCCATGAATTATTTCATACGCTTAAACCCACCCAAGTTAATTTAAAAGAAAAATAGCTGATGCGGCCACAAAAACTGCGAACGATTTATAAAAAAAACGCTATCGCTTCGCGTGAAGCCGCTAAATAATCGAGTTAAGTGTGTGGTAAAACGGGCGCCATCATAAATCTAAGGAGATATTACAAAATGGCGTTTTATCTCGAGATATGACGTTGACGAATCGCCTCGCGAAGCGGCGGACAATCTTTTGCTAACACCATTTGTTTACTCATGAAAGAAGCTGTCGTGAACTTTACCAAGTTCACTGTTTTCGTGATGGTTTGACCGGTAAAATTATTCGACGCCATCTTTTTTAAATATTTCTGATTTAAACGACATAAAGACTGATTTTAACGACATTCGGCATAAAGTCGAAACAATCAATTAAATTCCATGGTTGTGTCACAAATGGAATAATGCTAATGCGTCAGCTGAAATGAATGAATAAGCTGGTTAAAATTTAGATTTTTCATACTTAACTCATCAAACTCAATAATATTTTGAAGTCTATGAACTAACTAATTTTAGAGCAGAAAAATATTTATTAAATTGAAGGTCAAGTCCCTTTTCAGTTAGAGCTTAAGTTTCAAAAAAATAAAATAGTCGTCTTTAGAACTAAAACACACGTTTCATTGCCATTAATCAGACATCCCAAAACGCAAAGTAACGCGTGACGTTACGTCGAGCACATGGAAAATTAATTATAAACCTTAATACTCGTTAGGAATTAAGATTGGGAAGCCTCGGGAAATAACTCGAGTAAGTGACGTAACCACTCACGTATTTATGGCACACTTTTGGAGGGTTAACATTGTGGTACATACCGTCCCTTTATTGGTAAAACCGATTATATGCACTTTTTTAAAAAAATGAGTTATTTACACAAGCTGCTGAACTTTTTGAGCTCTATCTACAGGTAAAACGATTTTTCGATACGATGCATAGTTTCCGAGATAGATACGCAGAAAATCAATTATAATTACCCGTACAAGCTTTTAAGTAAATCTGCATTTAATAACAGCTAAAGTCTTATATCTTTACGA
Organism: Agriphila geniculea; assembly: GCA_943789525.1. NCBI lineage: Eukaryota > Metazoa > Arthropoda > Insecta > Lepidoptera > Crambidae > Agriphila > Agriphila geniculea. The sequence goes on along the minus strand of OX038875.1, from coordinate 27,631,895 downwards.
TTTTTTGGAAGCCTTGCAATCAAAAACACATTCCGTTTCATATCTTATTTTAGTTGCAATTTGCTTACATTCTGAACATACTGTAGCATTGTACTAATATAAATTAATATACTTTAAATGGTTCTGGTATTGCTGAATTATTGGAAAGTACTTAGAATCTTACACATGAAAAAGAAAGTAAGTAGTTCTACTTGCTTTTAACAGAACATAATCTTTCGCATTTGTGCAGATTTTAATTCAAGTAAAAAAGATTAAGCAGCTTTATTTGTTATTTCCACAACATCAGAGATCGTATAGTTAAGTTTAAATACAAGTAAAAGCAACTATATAGTTGCTTTTACTTGTATTAATTAGTATTTATAATAATAACAATAAAACAACTATTTAAGCTATATAGCTTAAAAATAGTTGTTTTTCACCGAAGCGTATGGTGATATTTCTACATAAATATTTTCAGCTAAAACCAATGCTGGCCAGATCAGTTGGGTGTGTATAGCGATCTGAATCTCCTCCATTCACTCCCTGGATAGACGTCATCAGATCACAGCACAGTACATCCCTGGCAGGAAACCAAGGCTTCAAAGTTACCTCATTTGTATGAAAATAACACCTGGTATCCCTAGACAAAGTTGATGTATGTAAGATTAATACAAATTTAGCATCGAAATCTTCAGCACATGGAGACCACAGCTATGCGACAAAAACAAAGCAAAGCGATTGGCAGCAGAACAGGTATTTGAACTACCAACTACCTCGGAACTCCAGTTCTCACCGCTAGAACAATTGTATGATGGACCTCTTCCAATAACGGAAGCTAAGAAAAAAGATCTCATTAATCTATGTGAGAAGGGGGTAATACCCGAAGAGTACCATGGATGGTACAGAAGTTTGCTTGAAGATAGGGATCGCGTTGAATGCGTACCTGATGTGGCCGCCTCTGAGAGTCTCAATCCGAGTCATCTGTGGACTCATCAGCTGATGAATGAAAGATACATTATGTCGTTATTCAGGAAAAACCAACTAAATGACCTCCCTGAAGATAGTTTTTGGCATTTTTTCAAGCATTATCACTGAAGTACTTCTATTTTTATGATTTACAAACAAACTTTATAAATTTTTTCATTATAATTACATGATTGCAGGTAAAATATATGTAATTTAGTTACATATTTTTTCTGGCAATCTTTTAAATCATCATTGCCACAATTTTCATTTTCGGTAGATAATCGGTTTTACCAATAAAGGGACGAATACTTTGTTTTTGAAGTCGAGAAAGGATTTTATTTGATGACAAATGATTGTTTCCGTGGTCAAGTACAGTTACCAGTCATCAAATATAGGTAGGTACACAACTTAAGACTATGCCACTATGATATTTAATAACTGGTTAGACAAAGTCACATGACAGTCCATGTTACAATAATATACTGCGCCAGGTATAACATTTCGAGAGACAAGGGTTACGTGGTCTACTCTTGCCTGTTTCTGTTTTACCAGTTATGTGTAATCAAACTCTCTTTTCTTCCATATAGTATCTGAAACTGTTCTATAAAACTATGAGTATTTTAGTGAAAAATTTGTTCATTCATCTTTTTAACATAGACTGGTTTGTTATCTAAAAAACAAATCACAATTGAAATGAAATAGAATAATTTTGTATCTATTGATGGCAGTTTTTTTTTATCCATGAAATAGTAAAGTCACAATGGAGCTAAAAAGTATCACAGATTGAAGGGAACACGGGAAGAAGGGGCTCATCGACATTTTTGATCAATCTGAACTAACAATTGCATTCGATAGCCCTTGAATGGGTCTTTTAAATGACATATTCAAAACAAAGTAAAAGGGGCCCATTTCTTGTTAAATCGTCTAAGTAAAAATAAAGTAGGAAAGTAATAAAATCTTTAATTGGCAATCTATATATATAAAAGCGTAAATCACTCACTGACTCATCACGAAATCTCAGAAACTACAAGTGCTAGGAGTCTCAAATTTTGCATGGGGGTCCCTTTTAGGGTGTAGGTGCTCACTAAGACGGGATTTTGCGAAATTCAATCCCTAAGAAACAGGGTGGCAAAGTTTGTATGGGAGAACGCGATTCCTTGGCCCGATTGACTTGAAATTTGGCATAGACATTCTTTTACAAAATTAATTGAACACGTGTTTCGTATTTTTTTTAAATGTATCCCTTAACAGGGTTGAAAAGGGGTAGAAAGCTATTTTTAGGGTGGTTGACTTCGATATCGGAATCAAAACTTCTTAGTGCATTTGAATGATTAAGAAAAATAAATGTCAGTTGTCACTGCACGGGCTGACGTTTAATCTCTAATTTTCCCGATTTTCAAGACAAGCTTTGATTCTTTTATTGTTGTATAAGATTTTATCCATATTTTCACTACTTTACGAAATATTAGTCAAATAAAACGGCAACATCTGGCAAATATCAGATAACGTGACAAGGAATGTGGTATTTAGAGAAGTGTTTCGATGGAGAGCCTGATAATATGTAATGCACAACATTAGTTGCACCCGCGGCATAATTCTTTGCCCGGCATGCGTTGCAATGTCACGTTTTTTTTAGCCAGAAACCTTTTCAGTAGTAAGCAGAACAATTCACCAAACATTCACCAAAGTTTCATCATAATCGGATGTGGATGAATGGTTTAGGAGTGCAAAGGAAACAAATACACATACATCGATTTTTATTTATAAAGAAGATAACTATTAAGCAAAGATATTCGAATTTTTAACTATAAGGTAAGTATTAAATGTAACATAATGAATACTTATTTTGTTAAATTACCGCTAATAAATTTTATTAAGTACCTACCTCACTAATACAGAATCGTTAACAGGGCGTCGATTCTGTAACCAAACTCGAACCCCACTTCGAATCTCACTTCACTGCACGGGTATTTTAAATCATAAGAAATTTTTTTTATCACAAAAGATTTTAGATAGCTACGCAGGCTACCTAAATTTTTTGCAATCAGTAAAATAGCTCATTTAGTAAACACATGTCTAATAACAAATTCACGCGAAGTGAAGTGAGATGCGAGTTTGGTTACAGAATCGACAGACTGCGCGGGTAAAACCGCGGGGTACAGCTATTACCTATATAATCACAAAATTGCATAAATGTGAAAGTTTTGATGTTTGGATGTTGTTCTATTAGGTACCTACTCAATCATATCATACTCAATCACGTCTGAACGGGTGAACGGATTTAGGAGAAATTTGGCACAGATATAGATTAAGTCTGGAATACTTAACACAGGCTTCTTTTCATCCCGATCATTGGTTTCCAAGGGAAGACTTACAACGATTACCGACTGCCACGCGGGCGGAGCCACGGGCAAAAGCTATACATAGTATAAAACAAAGTCGCTTCCCGCCGTCTATACGCTTCTCTTAAACTATGCATAAAAACCTCATTAAAATCGATCCATAAGTTTGGGAGCTAGGTTGGTTGCCTCAGACAGACAGACACACACACACGTCAATTATATTATAACACCCCTTGCGTACGTCGTATAGGTATATGTCGTCCTCCTAGGTATATGTATCCTGTAGTATAATCTAATAACTTTACACTGACACCACATTAGCACAGTTTTACATTTAGTAACTACATTGCACCCGTGCGAAGCCGGGGCGGGCCACTAGTTTTCTTATATTTTGCTAATTGTTTATTTCAAACTAACAATTATTGCATTTGATGGCATTGGCATACTCAAAACCTTAGAGCATCGCGGAAGGGAGCAGCCTTAGCGATTATTACTCTATTCAAATTATTCTGGCATTTTTTGCGGGGGGGGAAAGTGCACACAAGTGCAGTTCCGCATACTCACATGGGACACTCACTGGGACAGAAGCGCGTCTTACTCTAAGCTCAAAACAAACTAGGGTCCATTACATATCCAAAACAAACTAAAATAGGCCTATTTCTCGTAAAATCGCCTTATAAACCATTCAACTTTAAACAGTCATTTTCTCAAATGTCGATGAGCCCCTTCTTCCCGTGTACCATAACATAATACTAAATCGATTGCATCAAAAGCGTGGATGTCGAGGTTTAATTAACCGAGCGAGCACGAAGTGCGAGCGAAGTGTCTCTGCTTCAGCTTGGCCAAAAATTCTTTCGTATGTCCGGCTGTCTGTACTCACCTACAGGTCGCATTTCTCAACCGATTTTCGTGAAAGTTTGTGAGTGGGTTCGAAAATTATATAGAACTTTTTTGTCGAGCCAGTTTTTTGAAATTTTTCAATATGACGGTGATATGTTAAAAAACAGATTTCAGTCCGCTTTCCAGCGCTGCTTGTTCTCCTCTACAGGTCGCATTTCTCAATCGATTCTCGTAAAATTTTGTAAGGAGGTTTAAAAATAACATAGATATCTTTGTCACGTCAATTTTCTGAAATTTTTCAAAATGACGGAGAAATGTCAAAAAAACATATTTCAGTCCGGTTTTCCAGTGCTGTCTGTTTTCTTCTACAGGTCGCATTTCTCAACTGATTCTCGTAAAATTTTGAAGCAAGTTTAAAATTGTATAGAAATTTCTTAGCAAGCCAGATTTTTGATTTTCTTTTTAAATGGTGGAGATTTGGAAAAAAAAACATATTTCGATCCGGCTTTCCGGCGCTGGCTGTTCTCCTCTACAGGTCGCATTTCTCAACCGATCCCGGTGAAATTTTTTAAGCAGGTTTGATAAATATATAGAATTTTTATGTAGAGACAGTTTTTCGAAATTTATTAAAAAATATTTATCCATTTCGAAAAATGATCAAAAGCACCCTCCCATGGTGCTTCTACACCATGGGAGGGTGCGAAGGTATAATAATCGATCACAACGCTCATGGTGACAAAAAGTAGAAATAATGAAGGCTCTGTAATCTGCTTGAAAACGATATTTAATTTATTACTAGCGATACAGAAACAATTATATATGTTTATTATCACTTAAGGCGGCTCTTGGTGAAGTGACAGCTAAGGATTTGACTCCCCTCACCCTGCCACCCTCTACATTACTTCGCGAGTCATTTATTAGCGACATCTATTAAAAAATTTGAAAAACTAAGATGTAATTTATTACCGACATCTATTAAAATTTTTGAAAACCAATGTGTCACCTACACAATGCTTGGCCAAAATTCACGGACCATAGAAAGTTGGAGACACGGCAGAATGGCATTGTTAAAATATTAAATTTTAATTTTATGTAGGTAAATTGAAAAAAGTGTTTTATAAAAAAACAAGAAATCAGCAATGTTCAATCAATCAGCCGCAATTTATATTAAAATTAAATTATGTATGAAGTCAAGTTTGTTTCATGTTTTAGTTATTTATTGTTTTTTTTTGAAGTGAAAACTTCTTTAGCGGCGTTGTACGCTTTTTGTAATGGGGTAAAAATGCTCAACTCGCGTCAGTAAGAATCACGTAGCTGATAGAAGACGGATGTTACGGATGGAGAGTAGACAGCTGGCGGCGGAAGTATCCCCTACTTTCAAGTGTAATCTCTTTCTACAGGGCGCGTTGAAAATGGCGGCGCGTCACTTTAAGACGTAAACACTTGTGTCACCAGCAGCGCGCTAATTTTGAAAATAGAACTAATAGCAGCGATCTCTTCGGTGAAATCATAGATTTATTTATACTCTGTGACTATAAGTTTAAATAGTAGAATGCGTGCATGTAGAAATTAAAAAGGCCACTGGCGCGAATTCTTTAGAATTTTTCTCTAATTACAAACTGATTTAATTGTGTGACTGTAGGTATAGTAACAGGAAAGAATGATTATATATCATTTTTATCCTTTGCCGCTAATTTCAAAATATCAAAAATGCACAACGTTAATATTCAAGTTTTCACTTCTGCCGGCACTCCCGGAGTGCCAACCGAATTTGTTCCTTTTTGCATAGTACTTATACTCGTAACTAGGTACGTCTTATGTCATGCTCACTTTAAACATTTCTGCGGTGGTGTCGTGTGAGGCGGGACGTTACGTTCCCTCAAATATGGTTGAGCGAAACGATGGCTGGTTCATGCGTCATGCTCGTGAACGGGTGCTGCCAGTTGGAATGGGTCTGCTTCTGAGCACCTATCTTAACGCATATTGAATTGTAAGAATTGCGTTTCTTCTTTATTATTTTTTATATCTTGTATCAACTGTTTTTTGGTAAATATTGCCTAATTAGGAGTAGCAGACAAAGTGATTTCTCAACTAGTTGAACTACATTTTTCGTGATTTTTCAATTCAATTCAAATGCATTTATTCAGACAACAGAGATTTTACTGAAATTAATTACCAATTTTGTTGAGAACTACATTTTGTTTATTGATGGTGTAATATATTGGTATTTGTTGGTAAAATAGGTATCCGCAATAATAAACATTATCACCAGAGGAGATTAATATTTCTGGTAAGTATAGGTACTTTATAATCTAACCACTACGAAAAAAAAATCATAGAATCTAAAGCCTATATCGATTCACGAAGTTTGAGGCCTGAAATCACGACCGTTTAAAAGATTTCAATAATATAAAATATTTTTTATAAATTATGAAGTTGGATAAACAACAGTAATATGAAAACGCTTTTGACGTAAGTAGGTAGGTACTAAACAAAACAGGCCAACTTTTCTAGGTTGGTGTGCGTTCACTGCGTCTAAAATTAGAGATTTTTCACTCTCTTATTTTAAAAGTTAGAGGGGTAAACACACATTTTACCACTTTGGCAGTGTATATCTTTCAAACGGTTGACTTCGAGAAAAATAGTCTTAAAAACCTCAATGTCATTTTTAAAGACCTATCTATTGACAGTAGACACCCCGCACGCATAGATATGATGAAAAAATTTTTTTTCATTTTCAGCCCATGTATGGGGATAATAATCTTAATAAAATAAAGGGATTTATATATTTAAGATAATAATCTTAAAAATATAAATCCCTTTATCTTTTATTTTTGTGTAAACATCGTAATGCGGTTCACAGAATACATGTACCTACCAAGTTTTAACTATGTAATCGTAATAGTTTCGGAATAAAGTGGCTGTGACATACGGATGGACGGACAGACAGACAGACATGACGAATCTATATGGGTTCCGTTTTTTGCCTTTAGGTTACGGAACCCTAAAAACGTGCTAATAATCCAGAGCCTGTAGCCAAATGTCACATTAAAATTTTCGCTATCACTTCGCTCCGAAAAATGTATGAATTAAGACTATAATCCATAAATTTTTCGTTTGATTCTTTAATTCGATAAGTGCACGTTGAACGCTGCGCTAGCGCTCGACTGTTGTCATGTCAGCGCGCGTCAATGCGCGCTTTGAGATCATTAGTTTTCTACATTACCGTTCAGAATTCAGATGAGCGCGCGCTTTTGACGCAGATAGACGTATTTTAGGGTACACTCAGTTCATCCAAAAATCGTCCGAAATGGAAACGGAAGCTGTTAATACCGAATTATCAAATCTGAAAAAATTAACGCGCGTTGAGCGCTTGTCATCTGAACGTACCGTATGTCAATCCCATACAGTTTCAAAAGCGAAGCGATAACGATTTGCAAATATTACTTTGACTAGGGGGTCTGATGAGAAACCCTATCGATTGGTATCGTAAAAATATATTTGGTGGGTTTGATTCCTGGATAAGGCAAAGTATTGGGACAGCCTATAGATCGCGTGATGCGTTTTATCGACACTTGACTGTCAAAACCCTTGTCCTTAAAAGTAATAAATCGATATTATTATGGCGTTTCAGTGGTCACTGGTCATGCTAGGGGGGGTAGGATGGTATAAATATTCTTACCTATACCCTACCTGCATGCATCCAAATCTGTTCAGTTCAGGCATTTAAAAAGTTATAGTGGAATAAATTAACTCACAGCCGTGTGATTTATTACCTACAAATGTTTGATTTGAAGACTCATATAAATAGTATTCAATAGGTAGGTATTTTATACTAACCGTCCTTACGCGTAATTTTTATATCTATGGCAAAATAATGCATCAAAGGGCCTATTACAAAACAAAAAAGAAACCGATAGTCGGACGCAATTCGTCGTTCAATTTACTTGATATTGAACCTTATTAGTGAGGTAATAGTGCCACGGTGTTGGACGAATATCGTACGCTTATCGCGATGCTTTTTTGTAATAGTCCTTCAGTTCGAAATGAATTTTCAAAACTTAATTGTAACATTCTGACAGTGCTAAAGCAAGGCTAAAACAAACGAGCGAGACATAGAGAACTGTGTAGCTGTCAGTGGGAGCATGAGCGATACGTGTTCCCCGTCCGAGCGCCGGTGGCGGTCTGCCGCCCGCTCCCCTCGAGGGCACCCTCTGTCAAAAATGTATCTGAATTTTTGAAAAATTGTCTATAAAATCCCATAAATGGTATTTTCGAAAATGTCTTTCGTGGAATTTGTAGCATTTTTTCTCCTCTATCGATTGGTGGTAACGAGATTTCCATAGGACTCGTAGTTACGGAGGAGATGCACAGAAACAAAAGTGTTAGTCGATTTTATTTATGATATTTTTGGCATTATGTAAAATATTTATAACAAATGTTAATCGTGGAATCGATAGGCAAAATGTTGAAGATTCTTATGGTATATTTACTTTGTTTTAATATTCATTAAATAAAGAGGAGATAGAGAATGAAAACCTACTAAAAACCACGTTTTGCTAGTACAACGGCCTTAATTAAAATTATTAAAGTAGCTTTATCCTCTTGTTTTGCAAAATCTACAACTAAAAAAAAGTAAACAAACCCTGATATAACCAAAATAAAACACTCTTTTTGACTAGATCTTACTTGCCATGTTTAATTTAAATGACCAAAAATTATTTCACAACACTTTGTCCACCCAAATCATAGTAATTTTGAAATTTACATTAATAACACAACATGTATAGTATTTTTTAACATTTTGTCACAATGCAGCCATTACATATCAAAACGTCAAAACGGTCAGGTCAGAGCCAACAAAGTTCCAACACGCTAGGTGGCGCTAAAAGCGTGCACGGAGCCCACTAACATGAAAAAATTTTTTTTTATTTATTTCAGGCAGGTCAATGACGGAGCCAATAGCTACGAATATGTGTGCTTTGAAAACTTTATGGCAACATTTTATTTATTTTATCGCGAGGTCTGCAGCTCACGGAGCCACTAGTACTATCGATATAAGTCATGAATAATAGTTGTACTAATAACAATAGTGCACTATCGATTGGCAACCCTAGTGTAGATGGTGATAGTTTTTCATCAAGTAAAATGTAAATAGTTTATTAGTTAATATAGTATAAAATTCCATTGAGTCTAAGGCCCGCTCTCAACGTTGAGAGCTTTCTTGAGGTCATACCTAAGATGCTGTTCCTAAAAGAAGAACATTTCAAGTATGATCGCAAGAAAGCGGTTTATAAAGGATGTGATTTTATCAATTACCTAATAAATGCTTCAGTTACCTAATAAAATAGTAGATCTGTCACCTAAATTAAATCACCAAATAATATTATAACGCTTTCCTAAATATTAATTAAGAATTACTTGGAAATAACATCAATCATCAAATAATTATATTGGGTTTCAAAATAATAAAAGTGTCACTAAAACTGAATCACCAAACAATATATGTACCAATAACAAACAACAAAAATATGTACCAATAACAATATATGTTTACCTAAAAATTATTTTTTAATCACTGAAAAATAATATTAATTTATCAAATAATTCAACTGAAATTTGACGATTCACAATTAACTAAATAGAACTGCCATAGGTTTCATAATAATAATGTACTTTATTAAATCAAACATAGCACTGTAAAAAACTAACATAAAGAAAAAAACGTAAGTGAAAAAAAGAAAAAGAGATTTTTATTACTGCACTATTAGTGATGGTTTTGATTTAGACTTTTAGAGGGACACCCTCTTTTTCATTTTTGACCTATGGTGGTGGGTTTGCAATTTCTAAACAGATTGCTAACCTTATTATGTGTTTGCAAATTAGGTACTTTTTAAAAAAATTGGGACAGTTAAACTTTCCATTTATCTAATCATTATTGAGAGGCAAAGCTACTTTACCTTTGCTGAAAAACTGAATTAATTTTATTGTATTCGTTGAAGTCGGTCCAAGGATTATCAAAGTGCATAACCGCCAATTTGACTCCGCCCCTGTTTGGTATCTTTTCTTTGATGACAGACCTATTATTTTGATGATTGAACGAATTCAATGATACTAATAGTGTGTTGATTAGATTCTATAGGACGGATTTAATATTCAGGCTATAGAAAAAGTGATCAAACTATTATTTTAGATACATATTATTTACATTAATCGAATGATTTATACTTAGAGACAGTTTTGATGAGTAGATGACTAATATATTTCTCGGGGATAGATATTATTAGGGTATTGCAGATTAGTGACACATCTAAACTTAGGTGACAGAAAATATTGTTCCCGTTTATAAATACGGGCCTAAGATATTTTAGATTTACATTGTCATTTTATTAAAAATATTAACCGAACAAGACTCAATTGTCAGTAATATCCCAAACAAGATGCATTCCATCTCCTTAATTTCAGAGATATCTTAACATAATACGGGCGGGCTTGACCTGGTCTCCACAAAATGCATAAATATTTATTTTTCCCGGACGAAGAAACTCCTTTGATGCATTTGGTTGGGTGAAAAGAACTCTCCTGCAATATTGACAATATGAATAATACAGCAGTTCAAATTCAGGAACTTGGAAGAGTTATTATGGAACTAAAATTTGGAGCCATATTGAGTGGAATTATTGAATTACTAGCGGCCGCCCGCGGTTTCACCCGCATGGTTCCCGTTCCCGTGGGAATATCGGGATAAAAAGTATTCTTTGTTTTAATCTAGGCTATCTACTATCTATGTGCCAAATTCCTACCAAATCCGTTTAGTAGTTTTTGCGTGATTAAGGAACAAACATCCAAACATCCAAACCCACAAACTTTCACATTTATAATATTAGTAGGATATGGAATTTAAGCCCAGATTCATATTAAGCAGTTACGGTGTGTGTACCTGTATCTAGTTTATGATTCTAAAAAAATTTAGATATTCCCCGTAGACGTCAAAAATAAACTGATTAAAAAAGCAAACTTACAGCATAATGGGCTATTTACATAGGTCAATTTTAGTCTCTGGTGACTGTTGACTTTAGTCACCTAGCAAGTCGCTTCCAAAATTGAATCGCAGGTGACGGCGTCGCTGTCTTAGATGTAGTTGATGGCGTAACCTAGGTAACAATATGTAATAACGTAGTTCCAGTTTTGGCCACCGGATCAGATAATTATGTTCAGTCACCTGCGGCCTAGGCCGAATTGCTATTTTACACGGGCGATTTTCGCCGTGCGGCAAAAGTTGTGTGGCCTTAGTCACCAATGTGTAGGTGACTAAGGCCTATAAGGAAAAGGGAAAATTTGTTAATAGTTATTTTGTAATTAAATCCCATAAATTAAAGAAATAAAAAATAAATAAAAAAGTATAGCTCTAACTTATCCGCTTTTTTATTTTACAATTAGATTTCATAAAATTGGTAACCAGTTGACCATCATGACATTTCACTTCTTTGTAAAGACGATCTTTATTTTTAATACAAAAAAATAATGTCTCTTCTAAACAAAAAGTGCTTGACTTAAAATAATTAAACCCAGACTAGCACATAATTTGTGTCAGTTCATTATTTTTAAGGCAGCACTGAAGTGGACTGCATTCAATGCGTTTTTGCCACGTTTCATAAAAGGGCGAAACTTGAAAACAGCAAGCTGTAGTGTAGATAGTTACGTACTGAATACAACAGTCTGTATGATTTTGCCCTTATGAAAGTATGAAAAAAACCTTTATTTCCACATCATTTGAAAACAAATTCCTTTGGAACATTTCATCGGTTTTGTCTACTCGGGACATATCGCCTCGAAAGATGATATTTCAATGAATTATTTCCATTTTGTCTTTGTCTGAAAATACATTTTATGAATAAAATTTTTTTGTAAATTGGGAAATAAAATAGTTTTTATTTCCCAATTTACATAAAATTTTTAAGGTGAGACAGCCACAAAAGCAATGCAATACTTGTGTTGGGGAAATAAAACATAATATATACATACTTAAGTCAAGATTAATGGGCCTTAAGAAAATCTAGACAATAATTTGTAATTCCAGATAGAAACTCAGTCGCTTAACACTGGTAATTGACTTTAATAAACTAATCAACGAATCAACTAAGTTATAACGAGTTGTTGAAGTTATAACGTGAATAACTTCTATGCAAACGAAGTTATTAAAAAAAGACTTTTTAGTACATAAAGAAATTAAAATCAAACTTTATACAAAGTTTTCGTTTTTATTTTTCATTGTTATTATTCATGCAGCGCATTAGGTATTTGCACTTCAAAAAGAATGCCTCTCCTTTTTTTGTAGAGGTTTTAACGGCACTGGGTTTTTTAGCCCTTTTATGCCCGCCGTATGATGTTAGTTTTGACACTTGTGTTGTGACTTGACACTTCTCTGTATTTACTGATGAATTAAAGTTTGTTGATGGCAGATAGCCCTAAATGCCCTGTCTTCAATGTGAATGAAGACCTTCAACACATCAATTTCACTTGTTAACGATTTGGCCAACATCGTCTAACGCTCATTACGAAACTATCAGAAATCCATAAGAAAAAACCTGAGAAACTAGAAGATCTTTTATCTAATTACAATAACTTCATGCCGCTTTACAAATGCCTCTACCTTGAGATAATGTTGCCATCATTCAAATCCATTGAGCCATTTAGAGGTTATGGTGGAATAAAGAAACTCACATACCCACAAACATACATGAACCCTGAACACATATACACTCCTTTTTGGGCAGTCGTGTAAAAAAGTCACTTGGCGTGGCTGGCTGTTGTTTTTTAAGGTTTTGAGCTAAAAAAAGTCACTTGGCGTTTAATAAGACACTACGTCCCAATAAATTGTGGTTTAAGTTACTTATAAATTCCTTAAGTCCGACCGATTTTTCAATATTGAATTTAGTGCTTAAGTTCTTATTTCGTTTTCCCAAGCATTATCCATAAAACAGTGAATGTTGAACACTGAACTTGTTGTTTATTTAAAGATTTTATCAATAAAGAAATAAGTACTGATTCTGTTTCAAATAAGTTAAAATGATTTTTTTTGTATCTTCATATTTTAACCTTCTATAAATTACAGATGTCTTTTGGTCTTCAATTTCTGAATTACATGAAACACTGATTCGGTTAAATGGTTAAAATTGGTTGTTCGAGTTAGATTGTGACTTAATTTTTGATGTATAATTTCTATAGAACAAAAAGAATGGTTAGTAATTCAGAAAGCGTACAGCTTGCGTCAATTGTAATTATTCAAAATCGTTAAATGCGATTAAAAAGCATCTTAAAATGAAATGCCATATTTGTTTTCCATTACTATTGTTTTAAAAAATAAAACTTCTAAAAAACACTTTTTGAAACGAACTAAAAGCATAAAATTAAACTAAAAACATACCTGTAAAAACGGACTTGAATAAACGGATTTTGTTGAGGTCGGGGAGAGCATAATGTTTTTGGTTTTTTATGGTCAATGACTTATGTCAAGATTGTCATATATTTTATAACGGTTATGGAGTGAAATACAATTTTACGTTACATTTTTTAGGTATTTCATTTTAACGATTAAAATGTCGGAGACCGAGAAGGGTCTCCAACAAGTGGCGACCAATGCAGTAATTGAATCTGTCAAAAAACAGCGGTCAGCCCGGCGGCGCACATTAACGATTGTAGTGAACAAAGTGCAAACATTTTTGGAGAATGTGGACGCCGCCGAGGAATCAAAGGTAAAGAGTTTGCTTACCGGCCTCACAACGGCAGGACTGGCATTACAACGGTGTGACGAGTTACTGGAGGAAGTTTTGTCCAAAGCCGATAATATTTCGGAACAGCAAATGTTCGATATCTTAGACTTAGAAAATTGCCTAGAACGGCAACTAGAATGCCAGCAGTTGGTAGGCAAGTTAGAAAAACTATTGCAAGTGCCAGGCAAAAGCTCTAACTCAGTGGCAGAACAGGCGAAACGGAAGTTTAGTTTGCCGTCCATTGAATTACGTCAGTTTGATAGTCGTGTCGAGAATTGGCTAGGTTTCTGGGGCCAATTCCGTAAAATACATGATGACAGAAGTATCGACGACGACGATAAATTCCAATATCTCATAAGATCCACGGAACCAGGGACACCAGCACGGGATCTAGTCGAGAGTTTCCCACCAAGCGGATCAAATTATCTCAACGCCATTGAACAATTAAAAGCGCGATTTGCAAAAGATGAGCTTATTATACAAACATATGTAAGAAGATTACTTGACTTAGTTTTTCAGCAAAGGCACAATAACATGGAACGCTCAGATTTTTGTGCACTGTATGATAAATTGAATACACAGTTAAGAGCACTCGAGTCGATGGGAGTTACAACAGAGAGTAACGTTGCAATTTTGTACCCATTAGTCGAATCGGCGTTACCCGAAAGCTTATTACGTATATGGGAACGTTCTACCAAAATACCAAATAATTTGAGTCAATTGATGGAATTTTTAAAACTTGAAGTAGATTGTGAAGAGAAAGTACAACTCGCTAAAAACAGTTTTAATGGTACTTTGAAACCACGCGAGCCTACAGCAGCATGCACCGCAGCAACTCAAGAGCGAAGACAGTCGATAAAGCGTGTCACCAATGAGCAAAAACAAAATGACAGGCAATGCATATGGTGTGATAAGAGTACACATAATAGTTCAGAATGCATACGAACGAAAAGTATGAGTTTAGAAGAGAAAAAAGAAATTCTGAAACAAAAGAAAGCGTGCCTCATTTGCCTGAAAATAGGTCATTTTGCTACGATTTTATCCAAAATGCTTAAATTGCACAAAAAGGCATACTTATGTCATGTGTCCAGAGATAGATCAAGTAAGTAAGCAGCTATCAATGCCGTCAACGTCAAAAGTTATGTCCAACCTTTCAAAAGGTGATGATGACGGAGTGAGCGGACAAGAGGAAAAAGGTGAAAACAAGTTTGATATGCAACCTCATGTTTTGTTATCACATAAAAATAATAATGTTACTTTATTACAGACAATAATGGTAAATTTAGTTCATAACGACACAATTGTTAAGGTACGAGCATTATTTGACAGCGGGGCTCAACGGTCTTACATAACCAAAGATGTCGCAAAAAGGCTGAAATTGAAACCATCGAACAGTGAGTCCTTAACACATTGTTTATTTGGCGGAATCGAATGTAATTTAACAAAGCACAATGTTTATAAAATTTGTGTCCAAGATTTAAGAGGCAAATTTGAATGTATAGTTTCTGCTTTAGATAAAGATAAACCTTGTGGTTATTTGCCAAGATTAAATGATCCTGCAATATTTGAAAAGCTCACTAAGCTTAAAGTCATGTTAAGCGATACCAGGAATGATTGCTCTGAAATAGGATTGTTAATAGGGGCTGATCACTCCGGGTTTTTGTTTACGGGTGAGGTAGTTCAAATAGATTTCAATTTAGTAGCGATGCGAACAAAATTAGGTTGGGTCTTACAAGGGGTTACTACTAGTGCTTGCGCCTCCACCATCACCCAAACCATAAGTAATTTACACATCGCGGAACTATGGGACTTGGAAACAATAGGCATAAAAGATCCCACACAAGTTAAGAACAGCGAGGTAGTCGAAAAAGAAATTATGAAGTATTTTGTAGATACTGTTACAGTAAATACTACCGGGCGTTATGAGGTAAACTTGCCGTGGAAAGGAGACAAAAAATTATTGAGTAATAAGGAAGTAGCTGTGAAGCGCCTTCATTCCACAACAAAGAGGCTTTTATCTACAGGTAATTTCGATGAATATGATTCTTCTTTTAAAGAGTGGTTACAGTGCGGTATTATAGAAGAGGTAGACGATGATGACAGTGGACACTATTTACCTCATCATGCCGTGATCAAGGAGTCTAGTGCCACAACACGTGTTAGGCCAGTATTTGACGCATCAGCGAGAGATTCAAATGGCAATTCAATTAACACTTCGTTAGAAAAAGGTATCAATTTATTATCATTAATACCTAAGTTACTAACTGGTTTTCGAATGCGTGAGGTAGGTGTTTCCGCCGATATAAAAAAGGCTTTTTTACAGATCAGCTTAGTTGAAGCAGATCGGAAATATTTACAGTTTCTATGGTGGGCTGATAAAGACAGACAATCTCTGATTACATACAGACATTGTCGTGTAGTTTTCGGCGTTACTTGTAGTCCATTTTTATTGAATGCTACTATCATGTTTCATCTTGA
This sequence comes from Agriphila geniculea, assembly GCA_943789525.1. Taxonomy (NCBI): domain Eukaryota; kingdom Metazoa; phylum Arthropoda; class Insecta; order Lepidoptera; family Crambidae; genus Agriphila; species Agriphila geniculea. The sequence continues at coordinate 27,615,517 of OX038875.1, read as the reverse complement.
AAGTGACACAATTCCAAAACACTTAAAAGCGACCGCAAATACGTTGAAAGAGTCGTTTTATGTTGACAATTGTTTAACGAGTACGTCCGTAGCTGATGCAGAATGTTTTATAGAGCAAGCAAAAGAGCTTATGTGGATGGCTCAGATGGATCTACGCGGTTGGGTTACCGGTCCATCGAAAGAGGAAACAGTTGTGTCAGTGTTGGGCTTAATGTGGAACACCAAATGTGACACTTTATCTGTGAACACTAGTTCTTTAAGATGCAACGGACAAACTGTTACCAAACGGGGAATACTTTCTTTAGCTCATAGAGTTTTCGACCCCGTTGGATTTACTAGTCCTGTTTCTATTGTACCTAAAGTTATGTTAAAAGCAGTTCATCAGCTAAAACTAAATTGGGATGAACAGGTACCGGAAACTATTGGAAAATCATTTTTAAAATGGGCAGCTAAACTAGGAGCCTTACAACAGGTTAGCGTTCCTCGACGTATCACTTGCGACAAGATTGAGGATTGTGGTCTTACAATCCATGCCTTTTGTGATGCAAGCAAAGACGCTTACGCTACAACATTGTTTTTGCGTAGTGAAGTTGATGGCAAAGTGTGCGTTCGTCTTCTATCAGCCAAATCGAGAGTTTCACCCAATAAAGAGACGTCAGATATATCTGTTCCACGGCTCGAGTTATTGGCTGCTATTCTAGCTGTTCGTTTATATGTACAATGCAAAAATGATATTGCATTGGAGCATAGTTGTTACTTTTGGTCCGATTCTAATGTTGTATTATCGTGGATTCGAAATAATAGCAACTGTGACGTTTTTGTTAAAAATAGAACTAAAGAGATACTGGAAGTGACAAAGGTGCAGGATTGGCATCACATTCCTGGCACTTTTAACCCAGCAGATCTGCCATCACGTGGCTGCGATGCTGAGGTCTTGCTAAATTCACGGTGGTGGGAAGGCCCTAGTTGGCTTAAGTTAGATATGAAAAACTGGCCATTTATAGTAGAAAGTCCTACTTTTACGGATAACTCTTGTGAGAAAGTAATGTTACTCGAAACTACTTCTGAACGTTTTACAGATAGTTTAGTATATTTCTCTAAGTACACTAAAATAATTAGAATGGTAGCTTGGATGTTAAGATTTTGTTTGAATTGCCGTTCGAAAGACGGCCAGCGTTTTAAAGGTAAATTGTCTGTAGAGGAATTAGATAGAGCAGAGAAAATTGTGTTCTTGTGTATACAAAAGGAACAGTTTTCGGATAGTGAGACTGTCCTTAAATTAGCTATATTCCAGGATACAGATGGTGTAATTAGGGTTAAGACTAAATTATTTTCAGAGGAGATTCCATCATGTTATAAATATCCAATATTGTTACCTTCCAAGCATAAAATAGTAGAGAGGTTGGTTATAGAGAAACATAATAAGCTTTACCATGCCGGAACTCAAACGTTGTTGGCTAATTTGAGGGAGAGTTTGTGGATAATTGGTGTCAGGTTGCTAGTAAAAAAGGTATCTAAGCAATGTGTTGTATGTCAAAAGCAAAGATCAAGCTGTTATAAAACACCACCGGCACCTCTTCCAGTTACTCGCACTAACGTGGGTAGTAAGCCATTCGAGACTACCGGCATCGATTTAGGAGGACCTTTTATATTAAGATGTGGGGAAAAGGTTTGGTTAGTTTTGTTTACATGTGGTGTTTATAGAGCAATCCACCTAGAAGTGGTTGAAAGGCTGTCCACGAATGATTTCTTATTAGCTCTTAGGCGTTTTATAGCGCGAAGAGGAAGGGTTCGCGACATTTATTCAGATAATGGCACTAACTTTATTGGTGCAAGAAATTTATTAAAAAATGTGGATTGGAATCAGATAGAGGAACATGCCAATTTACGAAAAATTAACTGGCATTTGATAGCACCTGCTAGTCCGTGGTGGGGAGGATGGTGGGAGCGCATGATTCGCATGGTTAAGGAACTACTCCGCCGCGTACTTGGTCAGGCTTCAGTTTCACTCTTAGAATTTCAAACGTTGTTATACGAGTGTGAGTCTATAATTAATTCACGTCCTTTAACGTACATCAGTGATGACGTTGATATTTTGCTACAACCTTTAACACCGGCTATGTTTTTGCAACCTATTCCGTGTTCAGATGTTCCTGATTTAGACCAATTAGACAATAAGGCAATAAACGTAAGAGTTCGTTATCTGCAAAATCTTAGGGAAGACCTGAGGTCACGTTTTGCTAAGGAATATCTAAGTTTATTGGTTCAGCAGGGTAAGGACCACTGTTCTAGGTTTGCTAAAATAGGTGACGTAGTACTGATAGAAACGCCTCAGAAGCGCGTTATGTGGCCACTTGGCCTGATAATTGAGGTTTTTAAGGGAATCGATGGTATTATTCGTACTGCTAGGATAAAAACAGCCAAAGGTGTTTATACCCGCTCTCTTAAATGCTTGTATCCTTTAGAATTAGATATAATTAAGTGATAAATGTATCTGTTTCCGTAAATGTGTAGTGTTAATTGTATTAACTGTGCATTTTTTTGTGGTTCGGAGGATGTTGAGGTCGGGGAGAGCATAATGTTTTTGGTTTTTTATGGTCAATGACTTATGTCAAGATTGTCATATATTTTATAACGGTTATGGAGTGAAATACAATTTTACGTTACATTTTTTAGGTATTTCATTTTAACGATTAAAATGTCGGAGACCGAGAAGGGTCTCCAACAGATTTGAAAAAAAAACGGACTTCGTTTTACCGCAGCTAGGAATCGAATCAAAATGATAATAATAATCATCATCATATCAGCCGCACGACACCCACTGCTGGGCATAGGCCTCCCCTAAGGATCTCCACGAACGCTTCCCGTGACCTTCACCAGATCGTCAGTCCACCTTGTCGGAGGCCTACCCACGGAGCGCCGTCCGGTGCGCGGTCGCCATTCAAGAACCTTTCCGCCCCAACGGCCATCTCGGTTCTTCTCGCTATGCGTCCAGCTGACTGCCACTTCAGCTGAGCGATCCGATGTCGGTTACTTTAGTTCGCCTGCGGAACTCCTCATTTCTGATACGATCACGCAGGGAAACGCCGAGCATGGCTCTCTCAATTAAATCAATAATAGTTAAATTTATCCAAAATATTATTTTACATTGTCCTCTTGAGGAGACTTTTTAAACACGACAAGGAAATGTTTTTTTTACACCTATTCATATTTAGGAAGATTTCTGGTCAGGAAGGTCTACTCTTTGATTTATCGGTTTTGTTGGAGTTAATTGAAAATTTATTTCTTCTTAATAACAGATTAAGGTTTTGAAGCAAAAAAGCATGAAAAAAATTACTTGAAAAATCTAAACTTCTGCAATCAAAAGCTGCAACAGAAAATTCATAACCGAGCTTTCAATTTAATTTCACGAAGAGTTCTAAAGCTACGGAAATAATTCGCGGGAGAGGCGACTCGACGCAACTGTACATAGTAATGTTTTAAGGTCTCATGTCTTGCTGGAGGAAAGTGGGTCTTAATTACCATATTTTAAGAGCCCTAGTCGCGAACATTTTTCCCTTCACCCTTGACAGCGCGGTGAGTGCAGCATGCTCAAGTTATGGTGTTTGGTGTAAGTGCATGGGTGTAGCGGTGTCAATTACAAAAAAGTAAGCAAAACGTTATTATTTTGCATAACTTCGAAACATAGTTAAACCATTGTCTATGTTGCATTGCATTATTGTACTTTAGAATCCTCTATTTTGATGATCATCAGCCATTTTTAATGTCCCCACTGCTGGGGCACAGGCCTTCCTTATGCTATATTTATATATATAAGGAGGATGAGCCCATAACCGACTACGTTGGTTTGACTATACAAAATTATCTGACGCGGTGGCCAAAACTGGAACTACGTTATTACATTATGATATTGTTACGTAGATTACGCCTTCATCTACATCTACGAACAAAGATGTTCGTAGATTTACATAGACGACATCGACGCCATCACCTGCGATTCAATTTTGGAAGCGACTTGCTTGTTGACTAAAGTCGACTGTCACATGGACTAAAAAAAAATATTTCAATATATACTTGAATTTTTTTCGACAGATAAATACCATACTATACACAATGAAGTATTAGCGAGTGGGAAGACACGCCCCCGCGCATAGCGGCTAACTTCATAGATGCCATCGTTCACGCTACAACCTTTGACTCACGCCAGCGCATTAGGTAAAAGGTAAGGTTTCCTTGAGCCACCGTTGAAATTTTCAGTTTGCATTTACGTTAGTTTATTTTTTAAGTGCCAGGCAATTTCATCTTCTTTTTCCTTAAAATCAAGTGTCGCTTTCATTTTGTAATTCAAATGTAATTTAATTGCTTTTTCAGCTTCATACGCAAGTTTTATAACATAAACATTTTTTTTCTTAGTAGAGCTGGTCGAAAATGTATCTTGTTGGAAAAAAATTGTTTAAAAAAACAAAAAACCGACTTCAAAAAACCTACCTCTAAAAAGCAAGAAATAATATTCGTAATAATAAAAACACGTCTATTGAAGTCGGGTGGGGCTGGAGTAAAAATTCCTTTTTTTTTAATTCTAAAAGCCACACCATTCTAAAAGACTTCAATAGACGTGTTTTTATTATTACAAATATTATTTCTTGCTTTTTAGGGGTAGGTTTTTTGAAGTCGGTTTTTGTTTTTTTAAACAATTTTTAATTTTTTTAATTTTTAGTGTAGGTACCTTTTGTATTAGGTAGTGTAGGTATATTATTTAGGTAGAAAACTCGGGTCAGCCAAACGTGAGTTAATCGCGGAGAAACATACATACATGCGGGTCAAACTGAGAACCTCCTTTTTTAAGTCAGTTAAAGAACTACACATAAGATATCCCTTTTCCAACAAAAAAATAATTATCTTATTCAGTTCATAAACAAAGAAGTTATACGACTGATCATCGAGGTAGTTCACACAAAATCATACTATTTTCGTGCGCTTTTTTCAAAATTACTTGAAAAGTACTGAACCGATTTCAAAATTTTAAAAAATGGGACCAACTTGAATTTTTACCTAGTGTAATAACGTTTGAATCATTTCAATCGGTACAACCGTCTTCGAGTAATCGGTGTACATACAAAAAAAAAAAAAAAAACGGTTCGAATTGAGTACCTGCCTCCTTTTGAAGTCGGTAAAAATATATATAAAACATGCAGCTTGGGAACGTAGTTGACAACTAAGCGTCTACAGAAAATATTAATAACATTGCTATTGGATTTCCCAAGTTTTTGTTATTTATTAACCCGTGAGAAGGCGCGCCTAATTTTCTTACACGAGGAGGCGCGTGCGAGCAAATTGCTCACACTACCATAAATGTTAATATTTTTAGAGTTTATATATTTATTGGTTTATAATATACTAAAATGAATAAAACAAGGTTTAGGAAGTAAGAAAATAATTGTTTTTAATAAAACTATTAAACATAAATGTAACTTCTAAATTAAATAACAAAACAACTTATCATTATTTAAAACTTTTGGCAGACTTCATAAAAATTACAATAAAAACTGCTACATAATAAAAACTCAAAAAAATGATTCTTCCATGAGATCTACACTAGTGTGCTTTTCGAAACATAGTGAACACATGTATATTGTATGCTCGGTGCAAAGTAAAAGGTGCATGTGTGGTGTAGCTAGAAATGAAATTATACTAATTCATTTATTACTTAAGATTGTTTACATAAAAATCAACGATAATAAATAAAAAAAATAAGTTTTCTTCCTTACACCACAAAAATAAATACTTACATGGATAGGCGCGTGATGAGCAAATTGCCGCAAGATGGTATATGGCCTCCACAACTGCTTCGCTGCGCAGTCGCAACGCCTTTGACCGGCGCGGGAGTTGTGTCAGGAGAAAGGCGATGAATAGTTAGGAAGGTATTTGGGAGCTTGAAATGGTATAGCGAGGGTTAGATTAAAAATTGTTGGATAAAATTTTTGTGTGAGCAAATTGCTCATAGCGCGCCTTCTCACGGGTTAATTCTTATTTATATGTACAAACTGACAGACATATGCTTCAAACTTATAACACCCCTCTTTATGCTGCGTAAACTCAACTACTAAACAAAAAGGAAAACTGATAGTAATAAAACTAAACTAGATTTGTTTATGGACGAAAACAACCCAGTTCTGTTTTGGTTTAATAATAATAATAATAATAAAACGCTTTATTGCACACTAGAAAAAGACATTACAAAGAAGAAAACATTCTTTCAAATTTTATTTATTCATTCAAACTTAGATTACTTTATGTCATTCAAATTATGACATAAATTAGATTTCGAACTTGCCTTACAGTGAATAGTTGCACAGGAGGAATTAATTTACGTCCCGTATCTATAATTGATCAGAAGCGGCTCAGCCATGGACATATTGTTTATTCTACGGTACAAGGCCGCCATTGTAGTCGACAAAAGCACGTGGCTCTTCGTTGTCGCCTGAACAATGTGCGGATTATTACTGATAAAGCTAGGCCGTAAATAAATCATATTCCAAAATTATTATGGTGATAATCATGATCATAACATCACAATATAGAGAGAACAACGCATACATAGACACCTCACCGACACTGTATAACCAGAATCTCATAACAATCTCAAACCACTTTGAGTACGTGACGCAGCGGCGAGAGCTGTCTTTGTGTGTGTGCGATGCTCGAGCACCCGTAGTACTAAGCTTAACTTCTGTTAGTCTCTCAATTTCGTGCCTATAAAGGCACAAAAAAGCTGGAGTGGGCTAAGTATAAACTTAACCCACTCTAGCTTAGATTAGCTGCAGTGAAACGTCCACTTCCAGCAACTGGCTCCCAGACTGGTGAAGGCAGCGGCAGCCCTCGGCAGATTACTGCCCAACGTCGGAGGGCCAAACAAAAGTTCTCGGCGTCTGTACGCGGGGGTCATACGCAGTATGGCCCTGTATGGGGCCCCAGTATGGGCAGACGCCTTAAATGCGGAAAACAGGGCAGCATTGCGACGCCCCCAAAGAATAGTGGCCTCCCGAATCATAAGGGGCCACCGCACCGTGTCGTGGTCCGCGGCATGTGCGCTTGCCGGTACGCCTCCATGGGAACTAGAAGCCCAGGTTCTATCGGAGGTGTATTGGCAGAGCAGAGAGGAAAGGGTCAGGGGAGATCGCCTTGCCCCGGAAGAGAGGCTGAATGTCCGGCGTATAGCGGAAGGAAAGGTTTTTGGAGGAATGGGGGCGCCAACTAGAGGTACCAATAGCGGGACATAGAAAAAAAAAGATTAGATGCAGTGAGGAGCTCGGTGGCACAGTGGTATAACGCGTGGTATAACCCTGTTAAGTTAAGCAACTTTCGCAAGGGTCGGTCATGGGTGACCAAAATAATTTCATTACGAGTGCGGAAAGCCTGTCATTGCAAAGAGTTCCGACAAATGTCTACTCGAGCCGAGGCGCAGCCGAAGGTGAGGGTTGACAGTCGGAACAAGTTGCAATGACGGTTCCGCACGTGTACTGAACAACTATTTTTAATACAGTTGCGAAAAAATGAAGCAATAAAAACACAATAAACTCAACTAACTAATCATTTATTTCTTATAAAAGTTTTAACCGTCTGATTGTCGTTTTAAGAAAGCATTTAGTTTTGGGTATTCACTTATATCCACGTTGTTCCTTATTTTCAGCATACTTTTTATAATCGAAAACCTTGATCATAACGTAGAAGGTTTTAATTTTGCTGAGAGTTCGGAGAAGTAGGTATGCCAACATAATATTTTTTGAAAAACTATTTGCTTTTTTCTCTTCTCTCCACGCAATAAATTCGTCGTATGTAGGTATGTAACGACTTTTTGACTTTTCCGGTAAAATGTTCTATGAAGCATTTTGTGCAGTTATACTGAGTTCCGGTGGCGTTAATTCAAATAAAATATCGTCGAAATTACTCATTTTGTGCAACAAACAACAAAACTCGCGACTCCAAAAAATTTTTTGGAAAATGGCGCCAAACCGTAAAAGAAAATAAGCAGAGATTTTTTTGTTTTCTTCACCCATTCTGGGTAGGCAAAGGAAACTTTGCCCATACAGCCAAGTCTTCAGTAGATTTTTTTTATAGAAAATTAAGAAATAAGGTCCGTCTTTTTCTATTCACTCACCAGCGCCAACTCCTATAAGCAGAGACTATGGCAGTACACGTTATACAGCCAACTTTTTTATATTTATAAATTTAATTTGGCCGATACTAATATTAATTTAATGTTTAAATTTTAATTAAAATTACTTTTAAATCTGATATTGAAACAAATTATTAGCTTCTTTTTAGAAATATTTGCATGAATCATAAAAACTTCTATGATTTTTTTTAAGTAAAAACTTCGTGGTTGGTTTTTTCTTTTTAATAGACATTATTTTGACAGTTGGGAAAGAAAACGCACGAGTCCAGAAAAGGTAAAGAAAAAGCTCGAGTGTGTAATAGCCCACATCCCGAACGCTATACGTCCCTGCAATACGCCACTTTTTGAGCAACTGTATTAAAAAATAATTATCTCGAGTTCCTCCGTGCTTCGGAAGGCACATTACGGCCCGGCCACGGACAGCGCGGCAGGAGGCGAGGCAGGCGGTAAGCGAATTCGGTAACAACTGCGCGGTCGTGACGACGAGCTGAGAGGCCGCCATCGGGATAGCGCGCAGTGATTATTGAATTCGCTTGCCACGCCGCCTGCCTCGCCTCCTGCCGCGCTGTCCGTGGCTAAGCCGTTAAGCCGTTGATCCTGGCAGCAATCGCAGTTGTTAACACCCACCAATCCGCATTGGGCGTGCGTGATGGGTTATGGCCCATACTCTTTAGCCACTTATTAGGAAAGTCAGTTCAACAGCAGTGGGCACATTTAAAAAATGGCTGCTAACGATGTTTAGTCCATTATAGGACGTAAACTTCTCCCATGGAAAATTTTGTGATAATCTCCATGCTTGGTAGGTATGTTGAGGACTGGAATATCGCCACTATCGCAGTGTTTAGGAAATCGGAAAACGCTGCTGCCCATTTACTGGTTCTTGGTGAGTGTTAACGACTGCAAATGCAGCTGAGACCAATGGCTCAACGTGGCCTATGAAGCACGGAGGATCTCGAAAATGCATAGATATTTGGTCTCATAAATGACCGAACCTAGTTCTGATTGCCGCAATCACAAACCGAATTCGCTAAGCACGTTCGAGCTCCTTTTTAGTTACATAACAACCGCTCGTTACACACTAATGGGTAGGCTTCAACTAACTAATGTAATATCTATGGTATTACGAAAAATTGCGGCACATAAAAAAAGCGCCTGACGCTCTACATTCGCTTTTGTTCAATAGTAGTTATTTCTCAAACATGGTTGGAAATTCGAACATTTTTTGACAACCTTCTTCGTGCGAAATCGGAGTAGCTGGACAGCCCAAACCACTCCAGCAATTTTGTATGAGAATCCATTACTACCGTGTGGTATTGGATTCTCATACGAAATTGAAGGCGTGTGACAATACACACGTGTAATAACGAACTTTTCAATTAAACACGACAGCCAAGGAGGTCTGTGATTATCATCATCAATTTTTAAAATTAGAACTGGCTTTGCAAATGGATAGTTCCGAATACATATTTTAAATTTAATAACATTAAAATGTTAAAGGTAAAAGGTAAAAAACTTGGTTTGAATTTCCGCACTTTATTTAGGAAAAGTACTACACAAGCCTTGGCCGCCACTAAGCATTGATGGCCTCACGTATGTTTGTCCTTCAATGCCTGCCGCTGCAGTAATGTACTATTTATTGTAATTGTATTATAGCTTTTTAGTTCACACTCCTATAATTTTCATAAAAGTATCGAGGCGATTGTCAAGTGTCGTGGTGAATAGGCTGTGCGGGGAGAGCGGGGTAAGGGACGATTTGCGAAGCCCGCCTGATTTCCCGGGGGCCCCCGATGTATTGCCGAGTGTACGCCCCCGTAATTGGGGAACGGGGCATACTGCATCATAGTTTTTGTATGCAGACATATTTGGCATCTTCAGTGAAAACTAAAAAAAAATATATGATTCGATGATTGTCTGCTATGAGTTTTTGGCGCTATTTTATCGAGTTCGGTTCTGTGACTATTTTAATTATTCGCAAATTGATTCATAGTGGATATTGTGTCTTAAAATTGGTGCAGTTTTGTGGTACAAGTGTCTACGCAACTGAACAATATATGGGGTTAATGGAGATAGGCGCGTCTTAGTTGTGTGAAGCTGAGACTGTTATTGTAGTGGTGGCTACCTCGGCAGATCTTACCGAGTAAACTGTATTGATACACTTGGTGTGAAATTTTCCAAGCAGCATTGGAATGCGATGCACCTGCAATTTAATGTAAACTGAAACAATACAGCTACCACTGATCTATTCCAAACTTGACACTGACAAACATTTCTCCCTAAAAGAGGATAGTAGATTGCCAAACTAAAAATAAGAAGAAGAGTGTCTGCTAGTGGTCATGATGTATTGGTATGAAAAAGACTCATTTACATGAAGTACGTTGTTTTATAAGTGGTCACAATCACCATCCATGGTCGCAGTGTTTCTGCTTTACCTTGGGCAAAAATAAAAATGAATTGTTTAAACTGGACTTATAATCGATTTTTTCATATAAAATCGCATACCTACTAAGGGAAATGTATACCTAAGTTTATGGGATATTTCAGGAAATAAATTTGTAATTAGTGGAAACTAAAAATAAATAAATTGGAAAGTGTGTACTTATAAAGTTAATAAGTGTGTCCTAGTGTCTCTAAAGTTGTTTACATTAACCTTAGTCTTGTTATTATTACAATATTATTATAACAATATAACAAACACTTAGTAAGTGTATTAAATTTATACGTGATTATACGTGTGAAGTGCGAACCCTACGATATCGTAGAAAAACAATAAAATAAACCAAAAAAATAAACATTCCCAAACATAATTCACAGTTCACATTGAACCCACAATTTGTATCGCCAACCCCCATTTTATCGTTGGTAAGCGGAACTATAAAAATAATATTACCCCAAATATGGCGTTATGGCATAGAATTCTCAGCTCCCGATACAAATAAAATGGCCCGTTATAAAGATAAAGTCAGAAGAAACGCCATAAAAACCGACAAACACATAAAATTTTGCAGGAAGCTTCTTTATCTGCATAAAGCCCTATTTTGCTTACTGTTTATTGAATAACTGTTTTACGGCGATAGATCAAGAGATGGTCAGGTGTGATAAGTTTAATGATGGTTTGATAGAATTTTGATGGGTCAGTAATCTCAGGGTTTGGTGTGATTTCAGATTCTTTTAAGCCTGTATTTTTATTTCGGCCTGAAAATTAATTCGGTTGAAATGAAATATTTGTGTATTACGCTGGCTTACAGCGTAAGAGTTGGATATACTATTTACTTACATTTTTTTCACAAAATACTTCAGAAAACAACTTAATGTGTTTGTTATTGTTTTTCTAAATATAAAACAATTCTCGACTGATACTATACCTAAATAAAATGTAATTAGATTTTTTTAATTATGAAAGTATTTAAATAAAATGAAACTGGGGCAACGCTGGGACATCTCCTTTGAAAATTATATAGCTATTTCATTTTTTTTCAATTGTCAAATATCTGGAAAGATATTTCAATTGAATGTCGAGGTAATACCTCACATTGGTGAAATAAAGCTGGCTTGCAGCGTAAGAGCGGGATATACTAGAAGAAATTCGACGATGCCACTAGTGACTCGGTAGCTCAGCGGTCAGAGTATTGGACCGGATATCCAAAGGTCGCGGGTTCGATTCCCGTCCGAGAATTGACCTGGTGCGAGTCGTATATTTTCTAGAATATTATTTAGTATTGTATAAAAATAGCATTAGGAATGCAAAGATCACAAATTTAAAAATAATTGGAGAAGTTTTCAGATTTTTTTCATGGTTAAAAGTAGGTACCAAAGTGGTTTTTTAATTTAAAAATCATTGAGAATTTAATAGTTTTCAAAATACTTATAATAATCTTCTATATTTTATAGTGTTGTCTTTCGATGATTTTGTTGTTTTTTGCAGGGTTGGCGAGGCGTTGTAATACCCCTTATAAAGGTATGTTTATTTTAGTTAATTTGTTAGTTCTATTTAGATAAATAATATTTTAATTAGCGACTGTACACACTTTAACCTAAATGTGGCGAGAAAACTTGTGCTACACATCAAACTGTTAGGTAAGTACACAAATATTTGTCTTATCAAATGTTACGAACGGTGATAGCCGCTAAAATCCTTATTTAATTATTTATTACAGGCAGTATGATTTTCATTATATTTAGAAGTATACAAATTGATTATATTTGGAAGTTGTAGAATTCAGGTATTATTAATTACATTTTTTTCTAATACTCATTGGGATTAGAGTGTTCAAAGTTCTAGTTTAAAGGTCTTTTCTATTTTTACGTAAATGTATTGGCAATTCAGAGTAATATATGGAGCAAGTGCTAGGACAACTTACGGCTGCGTACCTACTAAAAAGATTTCGCTTTTTGGAAGAGAAATTATGTTCATTCGTTTTATGTTTAGAAAAATAGTGTACGCTATGACTAGAATCTTATCAACAAAGAATATACTCTTGTAAACAAATGTAAATATTAGCAGTTGCACTATACTATTTTTTGATAGTATGTTTTAAGAAGTGATGTCAATTTGATATTAGGTAGATTCTATTCTTACAGAGTTATTTGTAAAACACCAACAAGCTCGCAGGAGCAGATTACTTACACAAAGTATGTTCTACGAATTTTCTAAAAAAATAAATAATAACGACTTTCCAATCAAATGTCACCCAGCGTGCAATAGAGAGAGCCATGCTCGGCGTTACCCTGCGTGATGGAATCAGAAATGAGGAGATCCGCAGGTGAACTAAAGTAACCGACATCGCTCGAAGGATTGCTCAGCTAAAGTGGCAGTGGGCTGAACACATAGCGAGAAGAACCGATGGCCGTTGGGGCGGAAAAGTTCTTGAATGGCGACCGCGCACCGGACTCGGCTCCGTGGGTAGGCCCCCCACAAGGTGGACCGACGATCTGGTGAAGGTTGCCGGAAGCCACTGGATGTGGGAAACGCAGGACCGATCGTCGTGGGAATCCTTGGGGGAGGTCTTTACCCAGCAGTGGGTGTCGTGCGGCTGATATAATGAATCAAATGTCCGAACAGCTGCTCGAGTTTTGGACGAAAAGTCGTAGAACGTTGTTGTTTATGATGTTCTGCGAGGTTGTCGGTGTTTTACAAACAATCCTGTAGGTATAACATAACTTACATAACAGAACTTGCAATTTATTGAAAACACGTCTTTTATCTAACTATTGTATACTTCACAAGGTTGAAGTATATTGTAAAAAATACGAGTTTTAGAATATGCATAATAATATTTTATTTTGCGAGCATTCACAGTAAGAAAAATGTTGTAAAAATAAAATGGGTTGTGCTCATGTGATGCACCAGATACTGACATGCAAACGGTACAGATAGAATGACGCTGATTATATAATATCAGAAATGGTTGGTTTATTAGTAGAAAACAATGATTAATCAAAAAATGTATAGTTAGTGTTGTGTATAACGAGGCCGTATTGTTTACATATACAACGTTCTACGCCGCTAAATTACGGCCGTAATTTGACGGCACTGTTATCATAGGAAACCCTTGCTTAAGCAAAGTATGCAAACTCAATGAAATGGGAGCAAATAAGCAATATCTAAAAAAATAAAAATAAATATAAAAAATAATAAAAAGTAAATAGTAAGAGAATGTCAAAGCGAAATGATGATGGTGATGGATACCTTCCGGACCCAGGCACAACTACTATGCTGAACTGGTTGTGCCGTGGGTACTTTTGATTCCCTTCTACACAACTGAGGTACCTACCAACAACACAATCTGGACCCACGGTAGTTATAAATTCCAACCCGCAGTATCACTAAAGAATTATGACATAGTACATAGATATAGCGGGAAACGAAATAAAGTGAATTATGCACACAACTGCAGCGATACTTTGTTCTTGGCTCTCGTGAATCTAAGCTGGTGAACGTGTTCATAAGCTGAAGCGTTTAGCCATGAATTTAAGCTGATATTGTTTAGTAATTTCTGAAGACAATTTTATTTTAGAATAATAAAACTAAATGAGTTCAAGTAACAATTTTAATAGATTACACAGCCTACTATTAATATCCAAAAATATACATAGATTATTTTAAAATTATCTGTCAAGAAAGATACTTAATAGTGACCGACTGAAGTTTCGGTTTCGGTTTCGGCCAGTTCCGGCCAAAAAACTAGTTCCGGCCACAGTTTCGGTTTAGGCTCGGCCGAAACTATATAGGTTTTCGTGTATTGTCACGCGTCAATCGGCTAACTTCAGAGTTTTGCCGTTTTTTGGTACGGAACCCTTCGTGCGCGAGTCCAACTCGCACTTGGCCGGTTTTTTATTTTTTGCTGGAATAAGCTCCTTTATTAATAGAAAGTGTATCAGAATTTTTGGTTGCATGGAAAAATCTAAAAAAAAAAATAACTTCGACTTCGCAAAAGAACGGGATTAATAGCAGAATGAAGATTATTCCTTAGACGAAGATATTTTAGTTTTTAGAATTTTTTCACGAAATCAAACATTCAGAAACTTTCTCCTATTAATAAGGAAGTTTATTCCTACCTATAATAATAATTTCAGCAAATTATTTTTTCAGACATTTCCCATTGAAACTCAACTGGAACTTGTGACTTCCTTGGTACTTATACCAATCTGCTCCTCTCATCAATGAGACCTAAGTCCACTAGTCTAGTCTTCCCTCGGGACTCCTAATGCAGACTTACAACGGACCGCAATGTTCGTTCAATTTAAAGTTTAATATGCACCCGAACACGCCGCCAAATTGGAAATAATGACCTGTGCACTCGATTACCTACTTCATACTTCTATGCATTTTTCACACCCTGGTGGCACAAAAGTAGAAGACCCGCTAAGAATAAATCGCAGTTTTCTTTACAGTTTGTCATCTTGTAACAAAAAGAAGATTACAGGTATTAAACGAGTTTAACCTGTCAACCCGTGACCACGGCCGATGAAACTCAGTCGAAACGTCAGGAAAAGATAGGTGTTTAAACCCCGGGTAAACATCGGGTTGCATGGTTTTATTACAGAGTTCCTGTAGCCTTCTTCCAGTTCTATCATCAGACCCTGGCACTATTTCCCAACAAAGTACTTGTCAAGACGAATCAAACGAGCCCAAACTCAATGGGGTTGCATGGTTTTATTACAGAGTTCCTGTGGCCTTCTTCCAGCTCCATCATCAGATCAGTTCAATGACACCATAATATTGCATTGTTTTTCAGTTCTGAGCTAAGTTTAAAGATTCAAGCTCATCAGGAAGCAAATTTTCAAAATTTGTGGACAAACAAATAAATAAATAAAAGAGAAGGAAACCTAATAAATCCGTAGTAAAATATGTGTGCTCGAGTAAGAAGTAAAAATTGCTGGCCTTTTTAATAGTAAATAATAAAAATAAAGCGCATCGCGACGGTGAAGGTTGTAGAATTTCCGCAGGGAGACTTAATTAATTACTTTGTAAACTTCTTGAAAGAACTCGTAGGTATACACATCAACTTTGTCTTACAGGTGTTATTTTCATACAAACGAGGTAACTTTAAAGCCTCGGTTTTCTGCCAGAAATGTACCGTGCTGTAATCTGGTGATGGCCATCCAGGGAGTGAATGGAATAGATTCAGATCGCTATACACACCCAACTGATCTGATCAGCATTCTAAAAGATTAATGGGTCAGAGTTCTCAGTTTGAGGATTTCCATACATTTTCAAGCTATTTTCGCGGTTTTTTTAAACATGTCTATTACGTTTTTAGATTGCTGGTCAGATCAGTTGGGTGTGTATCGCAATCTGAATCTCCTCCATCCACTCCCTGGATAGCCGTCATCAGATCACAGCACAGTACATCCCTGGCAGGAAACCATGGCTTCAAAGTTACCTCGTTCGTATGAAAATAACACCTGTATCCCTAGACAAAGTTGATGTGTGTATTTGGTAAACTGTCGTTTAATACATACTTACATTAAGCTTACACTAAATCTTTTCGTAATTAAATAACTAATATTAAGCGTATGTTGTAATATTTTTATTAAAAAAAAGTATATTTTTATCAAGCATTTCAGATTTCGGTATTTTTCTTATTACGTACGTATAGTACCAATTTAAAGTGTGGATGGGATTGAAGATATTCTGTTTTTATTTTTATGCGGAAACTAATCTAAACAATTAAGTTAAGATAAAGACAAAATATTCTTTATTGTACACCATAGTTATTTACATAGAATTTCACAAAAGAAGAACAATTGGCGGCCTTATCGCTAAAAAGCAATTTCTTCCAGGCAACCATAAGTTGAGCTGGATAAAAATACCAAGAGTAGTGTTTCTAGTTAACGTATAATTTTCACTAAAATCTTAATCTTAGGTTAGGTTAGGTTTAAGGAAATAAATGCCTCATTCTTAACTTAGATGAGTTTAAAATCAAATCAACAATTCTATTTCTTCGAAACTTTTCAGCTTTGCTATGAAAAATGAACGCTATATTTCGCGAAGCAAAACTCGTGGACAAATTATTGTAGCCGACCATTTTCCGAGTTTCAAAAGACTGCCCTTACAATGGCCGCGATATTATAAATTTTGTATTGCCAGACGCGGAATGATTGTAAATAGCCAATAAATAGGTTACTACCGACCAGTTTTGTATCCAACGTAGCGGTTATTGGCAGTTTGGAGTAACATACGGTGGTGTATTTTGGACGTGCCACCTGCTATGAAATGATACTGGTATTTAGCAGGCCTATTACCATGGCTCTACTATCACTCCGCGCGTAGGTATGAGAAAAGTACCTAGCGCTCGGTGTCCTCGGTGTGGACAATATCAGCAGGGCTGTCCCTTGCACTCTCGGAATAGCTGTAGCGCGTTTTCACAGCGTTTTACGATTCGCGCGCTTTCATTTCTTTTATTTAAGTGTAAAGATTAGTATTTTTAAAAATGGTGAATCCTGTTAAGTATTTTGAATTGATTTGTAATTCAGAACTAAATTAGTTTATGTGGTAAGTCCGAATTGACCACATTTTACAAAATCTTTATTTTCTAAGTGGCATTTTTGGTTCAAGTTTTGTGAAAATTGTATAATTAGATAAAACAAGTAAAAACGGACTTTACGCACAGTGTTTGTTTATAAAAAAAACTGAACGTAATTTACTCAACAAAATTACACATTAAGTACTACATTAAAGTGAAATACTTGTTGATTATACTCAATTTTATGAAGCCATTAACTTAAAATATGATATTTTAGTAGATATAATAGGAATACATTTATTATTACTCGCCAGTGTAGGGAGCCCTACCGTTCGAGTCCGTCGCGTCACGTCACATCAAGAAGATCAATAACAAACGCTATCGCGTGGTGTTTACGTGCAATTTAGCTTGATCGCAAAATTTTTAGTTATGTAAAATGTCGGCTTTCTTTAAGATCAAAGCAGTGCAACTTCTGTACGTAGTACTATTATTTATTCTGTGCTATTACATAAAAACAATCACGATAAGCGGAAGCGGACGATGTTCGTCAGCACTATTTAACTCACGAATGAGGTTATCAAGTAAATTGAATGAGGAATTGCGTCCGATTATCGCAATTCTTTTTATGTAATAGGCCTGCAATTATAAATGAGACGATGTAGAAGAGTACGTTATCTTTATTGTTCTAACCGAGAATAAAACCCGAGACCTCTAAGGTAGTCTACACCATGAAATGATTTAGGTACTTCAATATCATAATTAATGTTTTTTTTTCCAGTTTCAGTCCCACGCGTGGGACCCGCGTGGGACCGCGTCCCACCCAGCTAGCAAAACGACACAGAATTTAGCTGTATATTGGTGATATAAACAGTCGCATATGTGTTACAGAAACGTTTCTATCATTGGAAAAAGGCCCCACTTTAATCACTATAAAGTGATACAGTATATCTATTGTAGCTCCACTTATGACTAATCAGATACATATCAGTGACCTCGAATCAGTTGCAACACAATATAGTTCAAAATTAGTGATTGTGATTCTATAATAACACTGTTTGAATAACGTGAATAATTGAACGCGTTACTGGTTATTTTGATCAGATAGAAAAATATTGATAGGTATATTTCGTTAACTAATATTTTTTATGTCACCCTCGTGTGCTCCATTTTTATTATCCAATTTATGTGTGTAAAAAAGATTAGTGTAAGTGCAATTTCACATGCGCTTGTAATTCTATTGTTAAATTAGTAGCATAATGTTATTGTTTTTTTAATGCCCCCCTCGAATTCGTAGTATTTAATTAATAAAATTGATTTAATTTATCAAATTATTTGTGAAGATACCAATATATGATTAATAAGTGTTAGTGTTGCTGCTACTCAGACGGTATACAACATCGGGCGGCCATTACGATAAATTATATTTTGGTGTTATATGAGCGCGCACAAAGCTTCATTATAACTTACGAGTGCTATTAGGATCCCCTTATCATTTATTTAGCACAAGTGTTTTAATAGCATCATAAATCCTACTATACAACATAGTTGCTCCATATTCAAGTTAAGGAGTATCAATTTGTAGCTGTGTTATATATGTTGTATAAAGCAGCTGAGTAAACGTTTATGTGATAGGTTAATACGACAATTTAGCTGTATATCCTTATACAGCTAATAAATGTTTCAAACACAGATATACAACTAGCAGTGATAAGCGTTACTTATATACGATATTAATATCACTATTTAGTGATAAGAGATGGCCTATTATCACATTTTTGCTAGCTGAGCCCCCCCTTTGATCTATTATTTTAAAGTGTAAAAATTGTAAAGCGGTTTACAGAATATATCCATCCACCCACCAAATTTTAACTGAGTCTCGGAATAAAGTGGCTGTGGCGGGTGCCATTTCGGTCGCATAATCTTTTTAGTTATAATGTCGTTTGGCATAACAGTTTTGGCATAAAGTCTTTTCGCATAATTTATGATAAGCAGAGTTTGACTTTGACATTGGTGGGTTAGGTTAGTGTTTTGACCACTCGTAGCGGAGTGCGTGAAGCGGGTGGAGCTTAATAATGCTTGCATGCATGTTGCGTGCTTGCTTGCTTGTTTGCTTGCATGCATGCATGCTCGCTTGCATGTTGGGTGCTTGCTTGCAAAATGCTTGCCGGGGGGTGCAGGGGGGCTGGCCCCCCTGCTCGGGGGGTCGGGGGGCAAGGGGCCCCCCGCTATAAAGAAAAAAATTTAATGCACTATAGGTAGGTTAGGTTAGGTTAGTGTTTTGACCACTCGCAGCGGAGCGAGTGAAGCGAGCGGAGCTCCACAATGCTTGCATGCATGTTGCATATTTGCATGCATGCTGCATGCTTGCTTGCATGTTGCATGCTTGCTTGCATGCTGCATGCTTGCTTGCATGCTGCATGCTTGCTTGCTTGCTGCATGCTTGATTGCATGCTGCATGCTTGCTTGCATGCTGCATGCTTGCTTGCATGTTGCATGCCTGATGGTCATGGTCAACTCTACTACAACGACTATGCTTCAATTATAGCAGTTTCTAAACTATAAAACATAAATAAATTTTATTTACGGTGTTACTAATTTGTTAGTATAATTTATACCCGTCATTATGATATTTGATAAATATGACTTGGAATATTTATGATAAAGATTGATATGCCAATAAATGGTATGATTAGCAATCGGTATAGCAAAAATATTTATGCAAAAAAGAAATGTGCCGATATATTATTATTACAATAGAGGTTATGCGGAAAAAAAGTATGCGTTTTGATTTATTCTGTATGAACGTTATGCGAAATGATGAGTATGCCAAAAAACGTTATGCAGTGCAAAAATATGCCTTTCTGTTTTATGCAACCGAATATGGACCCGGCTGTGACATACGGACGAACAGACAGACAGACGGACATGACTAATCTATTCGGGTTCCGTTTTTTGTCATTATGTTGCAGAACCCTACAAAATCACATTCCAAAACGTAATTTCAGCACATGTGTTTTTCACTCGGCCTGTATTTAGTTGCCATTCGCGCCACGGCATACTCATAAAATGGCGCTAGTGTAGCAGGTGCCACCGTCCCAATATGTTTACGGGCATTATAAATGCACGCGACAATTAAAATGTTGGCGTTTTCATTTGTTTTTTAGAGATTTGATGACTAGTGAAATGGTATCGTTTTTCCGATAAATGCTGGGTTGGTTTTTATTTTCATTTTATTTTAAATAGAGTTTTGTGAATCCTGTGGATGAATTTAGGTCATGTGTCGGAATGTTATTCGAAACTTTAATGCAGAAAACAAAGTATTCAGTAGCAGAAATGGAAATGTTTTATGGCAAGCAATGATCTTTCACGATGATAGTAATTAAGTATTATTATTTCTAAAATTTATGATTATCTTTTTACATCATAATCTATTAATGCTAGGTAGTATTCAACTAAACATTATTTTAGTCAGTTAGTAATGAAATAATATTTAATTTTACAAGGAGTAAGTAAGGCTTTACATAATTTGCATAATCGTGCCATCTCGTTAATTCGTCTATTTACAATACTTTTACTCTGCAGGCAAATAAAGGAAGAATAAGTTTAAACTTAGATTAACCAAAAGTTTGTTTAGGAATATGATGCTTTGAGTTGTTAAACGTAAGGAGTAATATTGCTAAGCAATATTTTTGGTTAAACTTATTCTTCATTTATTTATACGGCAGTAATTGTTTTCGAATAGGATAGAATAAAAAAATGGTACAAAATAATACATTAAAATGAAACTAAAAAATTACAAACATTTAACCTAAGTACCAAACAGGCTTCTGTTTGGTCATGACAACGTGACTGTTACCACGGTCCTGGTTTCTGCAGATTATAACTTAGGTATAAAAATAAAAATAAAATAATCAAAATTAAGAAATGAACATCAGAGAAAACATTAAATACAAAAATTCAAGTTAGCACATATTAAAAACCAAATACGAATACATCATAATTATAGTTATTTTCTATCAGGGGCCCTACCGCCCAAGTGTCGTCGACTTCGCCGTCGGCTTCATTTGACAGATGGATGAGATACATTGCTACTTCTTTTTGGTACAAATAAAAACTTAGCAAAGACAAAAAGCAATGTATTACAATCATCTGTCAAATGAAGCCGACGGCGAAGTAGACGTTACTTGGGCGGTAGCCCCACAGATTTACTCATATTTATCTTTTTAGATTACACATTCTTAATTATTTTCTTATTGAGACAAAATTACGTCTTATTTTTGAATCGATAATTTCTAAAAGGGCACTTGTCCATATCCAAGACTTTTCTTAATGGTATCTTTTAAAGATTTTAGTGTTTGCTGCTTTCATTTTGTGTAAAAAGGCCACTCATCTCATTTCTTTTTCGATAAAGTTGGTACGCCATCGTAATATTCGTTTAGAACTAAAGAGGCACTTGTCTTTTGTTTTTTCATCTCCTGCAAAATTTTCAACTAGAGAATACAGTGTGACAGTGCCCTTTTAGAAATCATCGATTCTTTCTTTCCTTGCAGCGTCTTATTTCACCAACCCTTACCTACAGCATGTCCAAAAATCAGGACTAGCCGTTTCGTTATTCAAGTGTGCGTAATCCGTTGCTACGACGCGTGTCGTTGCCTAAAGAAGGCAATTTGGCATGCGATGCTGACGCAGGAATACGGGTCAAAACATGTGGCGGCGAAAACTGCCAAGACACGGCTTGGTGACGGTGCAAAAACTCTATAGGCTAATGTAGGGTTAAAGGTTGGCTTTTGGAATAACAAATGAATATTAGAATCTTGAGATTGAATAAACATTAGACACCTAGGTATTTATACAAAGGATTACGTATATCTTAACTTATGACTTAAATCATTGAATTAAAAGTGCCGAGAAACGACTTGCTGACGAAGAAAAAAGTCTGTAGGCTGAAGGGTTAAAGTTTAAGATTTTTGAACTAACAAATAAATTTGAACCTTGTGTTTGAATGGGTAGGTATTTATACAAAGTATTGCGATACGATTTCTACGTATAAAATATTTAATTAAAAATGCCAAAATACGACTTGCTGGTAGGGTTAAAGGTTTTTGATATAACAGATAAATATTTGAACCTTGTTATTGAATGTTTATTTATCTATACAAAAGATTACAACTCACCTAACTTGTATCTATAAAAATATTTAATTAAAAGTGCCAAGACACGACTTGATGACGATGCAAAAACTTTGTAAGCTAATGTAGGATTAAAGGTAAAGGCTTTTAAACTACCAAATAAATATAAGAACCTTATGATTGAATAGGTATGTATTTATACAAAGTTTTGCGATACGACTTGTAACTATACAATATTTGATTAAAAGTGCCAAAACACGACTTGCTGGTGATGCAAAAACTCTAGGCTAATGTAGGGTCAAAGGTTTTTGAACTAACAAATAAATAGTTGAACTTTGTTATTGAATGTTTAGGCATTTAGACAAGGGATTACGATTCACCTAACTTGTAGCTATAAAAATATTTTATTAAAAGTGCCAAGACACGACTTGCTGACGAAGCAAAAAGTCTGTAGGCTGTAGAGTTAAAGTTTAAGATTTTTGAACTAAGAAATAAATACTCAGACTTGAACCTAGTGATTGAATAGGTAGGTATTTATACAAAGTACGAGTATTGCGATACCACTTGTAACTATAAAAATATTTAATTAAAAGTGCCAAGACACGACTTGCTGTAAGAGCAAAAACTCTGTAAGCTCACTAGCTTACAGCAAGTCGTGTCTAGGGTTAAAGGTTAAGGTTTTTGAACTAACAAATAAAGATTAGAAACTTGAGATTAATGGGCAGGTATTTATATAGGGCAGGATTATACAAGGGGTTTCGATACTACTATAAAATTATATAATTTGAAAGGGCCAAGACACGCTTACTGACGGCGTACCTAAACATTTTTTAGGTAAATGTAGGGTTAAGGCTTTTAACCTTTTAAGTCAATGCTAGAACATAAAGATTAAACTTTGTATTCATACAAAGGATTACGACATTTACGACTAGGGCTTATATTTAGATTTACTAACGAGTTTTTATCACTTTGATCTAACAATATGTCTGCGTAAACATTTTAAGCCCAATAGGCCGATATGCTCATATTTATTGACAATCAAATGAGTTTTAAAAATATATCAAGTTGATTTTCTTAGTATATTTTTTATAATATACAAATGTCCAGCTTCTCACAATATCAGTAGTTAAGAAAAGTGGTTTTAATTAAATTTTGGTAAGCTTCCTTTCAATATTAAAACTGAGAGCGATGACGAAATACGGCATTACATACATATAGGATTGGAGCAAAACCAGTAAATGCTGAAGGATATTTTATTTATTATAACACTTCGTTACAGTCGTCTTTCGTCTTTTCCTTCCTCCACATGACTCCGTCACAGTAAAACAATATAATATCGAATCTCACTTCTAACATGCTCTCTTTCATCCATCTTGACGTCCCATCCCACACTCGGCCATCCTGCATTCAGGCTGCCCTCAGACTGACTCTAGTAGCTATTCACAATCCTAAAACGTAACAAAACAAGTTCAAACGCTATAACATAAAATCAAATGAAAGTCAAACCTCATAATAACATAACAATATCTTAGCCATAAACAAAACCTAACTACTCACAAAAACAAAACCGTCCACCAACTTCTAACAGAAACCCTTACTTAACCATCAACTTAACTATATACACTAACAAAAACTCAAAATATTAGGTAATCTACAGGACAAACTTACAAAATGCCATATCTATAGGATCTTTGAATTTCACACCTCTGCCAATATTAAAGTCTCGCTTCATTTTAACTCTCAGCCGTCGTTCCATACATACATCCTGCAGTACAATAACATAAAACAAACCATTACCAAAACCATAACTATCTACAAATATCGATATATAAAATCTTCTTAAAGGCTGTACCCGTGCAGCCCCAAGTCCCTTAAACGCCGTAAATAAATTTCCATATCCTTGAAACGATAAAGCGTTTCGAAAATCGTTCAATGGTAAATTATCACAGCTTCCGGAATCTATCATGATATCTATCATAGCTTGAAATATTTTTTCTCCAAACGTTTTGTCCTTAACCTTTAAAGGTTTTCGTAAATTTTCTGTTTTACTTCTGGCGTTTGACAGCGACTCATTTTCCTTGTTGTCCTTGACTGATGACAGCGTCTCGTCTCTTCCATAGAGTAAAAGATTCCCGTCGCCGTTGCCATTTTCGGCGAGCGGTTCATCTTCCATTGACAATGTCTCATTTTCCATGATAACGTTCACTGACAGTGTCTGATTCTCTATGACGTTCCCTGATGACACAGATGACAACATCTCATCTTTTTCACACATTTCATAGACTTCAGAGGGTAAATCACTGTACTCATTCTTCTCGTTGGTTTTGACCTCATTTCCATTGCTGCCAACTTGCAAAACCGGATCTGCACCTTCGGATTGGTTCGATTCAGAGTGAACATTGACACACATCGCTTTCGCCCCAGTGCAGCCAACATCACGCCGCCATGTCGTTGCACCACTCGTTCCTTGAACTGCGCCACTTTTCTTGTCATCGCCAACTTCACGTCGCCATTTCGTCGTTGCTGGTGTCTCAGCTGTCTCGGTCACTTTTTGCCTTCCGTCCTTCTCGCACTCTCTGGCTAAATGACCGAATGAGTTACAACGGAAACACTTTGTACCATTCTTCTTGTTCGGGCATTCCGAAGCAACATGGTTCCTTTCTCCGCAGTTGTAACATGTCCGCTGAGAATTTTGATAATTATGATGATGATCTTGAGTATGATGATGCGGCCTAAATCTTTGATCTTGATCAGTTCTTATCGTCTTATTCTTTACTTCTTCGTATATTCTTAATTTCTCTTTCAACTCGCTAAATGTAGTTACACCGTATAACATAATTTTATTGGTTTCTCTGTCCAAAATTCCGTCGATAATAGTAGGTGATTATTGGGCATTCTGGAACAATTCACTCCAGCGATCTCACGTCCGTTCGATCTCTGTCGTGAAGTGTTCCAAACTGCCCAATAATCACCTCGATCACTTTTCTGAAGTGTTGTTGCGTATTTGATGGGTTCATTACAGTCAATCATAGCAAGAGTACGGTAAAAAAAAAAAAAGTAAATAATTATGTCTGCCACTAGCAAAGATCAATAAGTGTAAAACTTACCAATGATTAATGCTGCTCAATTCACTATACTTATTTTCAAACACTTCACAGTCAGAAGCAGGTGTTATGAAGTTTCTCGTTTTGTTCTATGCCCATATGCGGGTGAATTCACTACACATTTTTTATTTATGAGACTTATTTTGGATTACACTCAGAAGCAGACGTTATGAAGCTATTTGTTTTGTTCTAAGCCGATTGCTCGTGTCAGTGACCAAATTTGGAGAGTGGCACCTTCAATCGAGTTTAAATCACAACACTATGAAAACTATCGTTCTAGGCCGTTTGCTCGTGCCGGTCACCCATTAGTAGTAGCACCTCAGAAAAGATTTCCATCGCAATATGATCAAGATCATTGTATAATAATCACTGTCGTTGTTCAGGAAACCATCGTTCTAGGCCGTTTGCTCGTGCCTGTCGCCCACTGGCTGGTGGCACCTAGAAATGACGATCCATCACAAAGACATTGATAAAATATTTGGTAATCCTATGGTGACACCTTTAGAATAAAAAACATAGTATGATAATCACTGTCGTTGTTCAGGAAACCATCGTTCTAGGCCGTTTGCTCGTGCCTGTCGCCCACTGGCTGGTGGCACCCAGAAACGAAGTTCCATCGCAAAGACTTTGATAAAATACTTGTTTAGTAATCACTGCCAGAGATTAGGAAATCATCGTTCTAGGCCGTTTGCTCGTGCCGGTCGCCCATTGGCTGGTGGCACCTAGAAACAAAGTTCCATCACAAAGGCATTGATAAAATATTTGGTAATTCTGTGGTGACACCTTAGAATCAAGAACATCGTAAAATAATCACTGTCATAATTTAGGAAACTCGTTCTAGGCCGTTTGCTCGTGCGGATCCTCTATGGGCTGTTGGCACCAAGAAACGATGATCACATAACGCTTTGATAAAAATATTCTCGATATTTTAAGAATGGTTACCGATTTACAAAAATGGTTGGCGACACTTAGAAAAAACAAGGTTTCATCACGAACCCAATGAGAGATGGATGGTCACCCATCTATCCAATACTTAGAGTATACTTAGTAAAACCCGCACTGCACTGTACACACTCACACCCGCGGACGGCATAGCTGCTATGACTTCGATTGCAAGGTTATTGCGTCACGGTGCATCTGCTGATTAAAGGTAGACTTTTTAAATAGCATCTAATCATAATCTGATTTAAGGAACAAATTGCATCGACTATACAACGACTTAATACATTCTAGTCTTTGCAACAGTGTAACATTCTGTTTGGTCAGCAAATTACCACCGTGAGAATGGATTTATAATATGAACTAGTTAAATCACACTGCTTTGTTCGAGTTCATTATAATATTTTTCCGGTGACTTTAAAGGTAGTAAAAAAATGTTAAGGGATTTTTGAAATGATAAAAGCATAAAAACGATATGGCAGGCACGCTCTATTTAGAATAATACATTTAATTTTATAAAATTAGGTTTATTCTGAAGTAATCTTTTAATAATTTTTTTTTTTTTTTTTTTACCCAGTGCTTATACTAGTGGCCACCCGGAATACATACTCTTGACAACGTGTATTCAAAATTTTATGATAATTTAAGATGTTAAAACGTAACAAACAAACTTACTTTCACATTTTATGATTATAAATATAAAATATTGTTAGGGTTGATGCAATTTTACTATTTTAAAATTCGATGAACTAAAAATAAGCTAAGATACATAAACGAAAAGTATGAAAATTAAAGTAAGATTAATTGAAATGGAATTCAACTAAATATGATGACAAATTAAGGAAATGGAATAAAAACCTACCTACACCTAATCGATATGAAAATTGTGTACTTAAGTTTATTCAAATTTTTGTTTACAGTAGGAATATTTAAAGTATTTACGAATTAGCTTTATAATATTATGTAGGACATTATTAATGAAATACACTTAAAACACAATAATACAGCCACATTATTATTTTATCAAGTGTAGACAACCTTACTGAATTTGTCGACATTTGAATATCAAATTAACATTGAAATAAAATACAATATTATGAATATGAAACTTGATTTTCAGTGAAGAACTATGGGAAAATAAAATTTGATGACGTGGTTCTTTCAGTGGTTGTGAACTATTGCAATATGTACTGGAAAATATTTTGAAACACCAAATAAGTATTGAACTTGTAAAACTTTATACGAATAAGTTGATTACTCATACTTATGTATGTAGTCTTTTTTCTTCATTATTAAATTAATAATATAAACTTACAATTTTAAACTTTTTGTTTTTCATTTTAATTTTTCACTGATAATAAAAATAAACTTTTAATCGTATACTGTTTATTACCTCAGTAATACCGATTTTATAGAAATTTATTTGTTTAAAATAATTTTTATTGAAAATGAAGGTTTGCGATACCTGAACGATAGGTACCGGAACGATTCCCTTATAATGCGATGTAAATCGACCAAAAAATCATTTCTACGACACCGTTATTTCCACTAGTTTTAAAGAGCCCTGCGGGAGTCTGCTCTATCTAGTCGCGAGTGCTCCGTCTGCCCCTCATCCTTCACCTAGTGCCAACCAGCTGGTCCACTACCACAACAAGTTCACCGGTGCTCCGTCAGCTCTGCAAGACAAGTCTGCCCACCCGTCGCCTAGCGCTCGACCAGCTGTTCCACCAGCATAAGCTCACCAGTCACCTGCCAACACGAGGATCCGTGCACTTGAAATAATGTTCGTAAGTTTTGTTTTTACTTATTTATTTATAAACATAGGTATATTTATTTTGATGACCTCCCTAGTCGAGTGATTTTTATGGTGTCACCATCTCTAATGTTTCAAGGTTTGGTCCCAGCTGGATCAAATTAGGAAACGATCTTTTCCTTTAGTTATTTTTTTAGTTTTCAAAGGTTGGAGTTGAAATATTTTTATCTCAATAACAGCAGTAAATTTTTCTCATTGTTCGAATTATCTCTTAATATTATGAATTTGTTGTTTCATAATTTTAAAATATTTTTGCAGGTCTGACTCAGAATATAAGGCAAAGCGCAGCAAGGGGGCGAGGAAGGAGCTAGCAGATGAGTTTGCCGACTCCGAGAGCGGCGGCGAGGATACACCTACCAAAATAAAGTATGTATTACAAAGTCTAATCTTATCATCACAAACACAAATTTATTTATCCACACTAAATAGTGAGTCTAATTTTATTCGTGCTTTCATTATTTACAATGA
Organism: Agriphila geniculea; assembly: GCA_943789525.1. NCBI lineage: Eukaryota > Metazoa > Arthropoda > Insecta > Lepidoptera > Crambidae > Agriphila > Agriphila geniculea. The sequence goes on along the minus strand of OX038875.1, from coordinate 27,586,922 downwards.
ATTGTTGTTCGGTGTGAACAAAACACAGTGACTCAGTCGCTCAAAGCAGTGAATCGGATTTCTAAAGGTCGTGGGTTCGAGTCCCGACTGAGGCGCTGGTGACGAGTTGTTTGTTTCTATTAAATTATTTAACAAAAGACATTATACTATACATTTATTTATTTCATTTAAACTGTACTTACCTATATTTTTTTTATTTATTATGGTACAAACGATAAATAGAAATACAATTATTGAAATATTTTTCAAACACTAAAGTTATTTGGATAGTATATTTTGCGAGAAATATAATAGGTTAAATAAGAACCCTGTAAATATTTTCTCTACATTGACGACCTTGTTTTTAACAAATGTATTATTTTTTTCTAGCGCCAAGAAAGAGACGAAGCCCAAGGCTCCACCGAAAAGGAAGGCGCCAAAGAAAACATCGCCGCCTACTACATCGGGATCTGGGTGGCAGCTCGACTCGGATAGCGAGGAGGAAGCGCGGGCGCAAGCTACACGACGTATCAAGAACCAACCCTTGCAGTCGGTGCTGTCGCGGCGTGTCGCCGACGGATACCTGCGCCGCACCACATTTAGAGACGGCGATGTTTTTATTGATGTAAAAATATATAATACAAAAGAAATTTTAGCTGTCGACCCAAAGGACCGTTGGGAGCACGCGGTCGTCTCCCTCAAATACCAGGCAGACGGAAACGCTCCCGAGCTGGCCCCTCTAAAAGAATTTATAAAAAAGTCTAAGAAAAACTTCGAAGAAGAAGGTAAATTTTATAGTTCAAAAAAAAAATAGTTTAGGTACTTGTATAAAATAATAGGTAGGCGCTTGTTTTGTAAGTTTCATTAGTAGGTATAGGTACTTCTCTGTTCATTTTATTAGTAAGTTGGTTAGGATAGGTTAGGTATAATAGATAGGCGTTTTTAATGTAAGTTTTTAGTATAAGGTCTTATAATAATATAATTAAATAAATAAAAATATTTCATTTGTACTAAAATAAATATCTTGCTTTATTATTATTACCTACTTAATCAACCAGTCCATTCAATAATATATTATTAAATTCTAATACATTGAGACTTTTCTGAATCCAACAGTCATGGCAAGTAGAACAATATATTGCACAGTTTGTGACATATCCGTTAAAAGTAAAGCATTCTCAGGTCATTTGCGGAGTAATGTTCATAAAAATAACAGTTCTATCGAAATAAGCGATGGCATTGAAAAAATAAGTAGTGCGTTCCGAAGTAGGATTGCATCGTATAGAGTGCGGCCTTCCGCGTGCGGCGATAGCGCTGACGAGGCCAAACTCCCATGCCTGCCAGCTGAGTTTCTGCGTAGGCTTCAGTCTCGCGTGCGTCACTTGCTAGACGCAAGACTAGCTACGTATAACACTATTAAAGTAAACTTTGAATTATTCGCTGAATTTATCTTGCCGAAAGATAACACTAGTGACAAAAAATCATTTGCTTTTAGTCAAAATGTGGTATTGCACCGTAATTATGATTTTAGAGCTATATTTTCAAAGATTGTTCACTCAATCATAGCACAAATTGACGAGTTTCAGGAAAGAGATAGTGGCTGGGCATTTTTAAGAAATCTTTATTTAGAAGTCAATATCAACAAGTACAACCCTTTGAGAGCCGCCCGGTTTATTGAATTACCGAAAACATTAAAATTGAAGCATGCTTGCATTAATATACAAAATAATGATTCATTCTGTTTCTTATGGTGTATAATGGCAGCATTATTTCCAGCTAAGAATAACGCACATCGGACATCCTCTTACCCTAACTTTGAAAACGTTCTGAACACCCGAAACATGTCGTTTCCAGTCGGATTCTCGGATATAAGGATCTTTGAGAAAAATAATCGCGATATCAGTGTTAATGTCTATGGTATTGCAAACAAGTCGAGCATTGTCGGACCACTTTATAAGTCAGAAAACAAAAAGAAGTATCATATTAATTTATTATTATTGGAAAAGGGCGAATTTAAACACTACTGTTTGATAAAAAATTTTAGTAGATTGCTTAGACCTCAATTAACAAAACATCATGGAAAAATATATTTTTGTGATGACTGCATGATTTTTTTTAATAACGAACCTGCATTAAATGCCCACATTTGTAGCGGTGTCCGGACTTTGTTGCCTGATCCAGGTACTACAATTCAATTTAAACATTTCGAAAGAATGCAAGATATGCCATATGTTATATATGCGGATTTTGAATCATTATTAGAACCCAAATCGAGTAGTGACCATCTCAATTCAAATAATACCACAACGAATTTACAAAAACATTTACCCGCTGCATTTGCATATTACATTGTTTGTTCGTATGATAGCGCTCAAAATAAATACATGTCATATCGTGGTCAGGATTGTGTTGAAAAATTTTTAGAATACCTTGGTGAAGATGTTGCTAACATACAAAAGATTTTAAAAGAAACAGTTCCTATGACACCATTAACAGACGAGGAGCAAGACAGCTTTGATAATACAAAACATTGTTTCCTTTGTAGTCAACTACTATTCGACGATAAAGTTAAAGATCATTGTCACTTGACAGGGAAATACCGGGGACCAGCTCATTCTTACTGTAATTTACAATTTTGTTTACCGAAATTCATACCAGTATTTTTTCACAATTTATCCGGTTACGATAGTCACTTGTTCATACGACAATTAGGAGAAATACCGGGCAATATAAAAGTTATAGCAAAAAATAAGGAAAACTATATTTCTTTTACGAAGTTTTTCAGGACCGGGTGCCAGGAATACATGCCAGTTCGATTTGTCGATTCATTCAAATTTTTAGGCACTAGCTTAGAAAAACTTGCTGGAAACTTGAATAGAAACGACTTTTTTCACTTATCTCAGTTTTTCCCGGAAACCAAAAAATTTGAATTACTTAGACGCAAAGGTGTATATCCTTATGAATATATGACGAACTGGATGTGTTTTGAAGAAGATAGGTTACCATCACTGAAACACTTTTATAGCACTTTAACTGATGAAACCGTTTCAGAATCAGATTATCGTCACGCTCAGTGCATCTGGGAAATATTTAAAATAAAAAACCTTGGGGAATATACTGATTTATATCTTAAAACCGATGTTATTTTACTTGCAGATGTTTTTGAAAACTTTCGTCAAACTTGTAAAATTAATTATCGATTAGATCCAGCATTTTACATGACGGCTCCTGGGTTAAGTTTTGATGCAATGTTGCTTAAAACGAAAGTAAAACTGCAACTTATAGAAAATCTAGAAATTATACGTATGATTCAAAAGGGAATACGCGGAGGCGTTTGTTTATGCTCCAATAGATACTCTAAGGCGAATAACAAGTACATATCAAGTTACGATCCGTCTATTCCTGATAATTATTTACTGTACATTGATTGCAATAACTTATATGGTTATGCAATGTGTTCTTATTTGCCTTATTCTGGTTTTGAACTAATTAGCCAAACGGAAATTAATGAACTTAATATTCTTCAAGTCCCTAATGACTCCGAATATGGTTACATTTTAGAAGTAGATTTAGAGTACCCAGATCATCTTCACGATTTGCACAATGACCTACCTTTTTGTCCTGAGAAATTTACACCACCTGGATCTAAAAACCCTAAATTGATTCCAAATTTGTACGACAAATTTAAGTATGTCATACACTATGTGCATTTAAAAACATGCTTGCGACATGGTTTAATATTAAAAAAAGTTCATAGAGTAATAAAATTCAAACAACATCCATTTTTAAAACAATATATAGATTTAAATACAGAATTACGGCAAAAGGCTAAGTCAACATTTGAACAGGACTTTTTTAAATTATTAAATAATAGCATTTTTGGCAAAACATTGGAAGATACTGAAAAAAGATTAAATATTCACTTAGTCAATCGGTGGACAGATACTAGGAACAAAACAAAAAAATGTTACACGGCCGAACAACTCATTTCACGACCTAATTTTCATAGTTGTACTGTTTTTACAGAAAATTTTGTAGCTGTGCAAATGAAACCCGAGGCAGTTATTTTAGATAAACCTATTTACATAGGATTCACTGTTCTAGAAATATCTAAAAATCATATGTATGATTTTCACTATTCTATTACAAAACCGTTTTATGGTTCCAATTTAAAACTATGTTACACCGATACTGATAGCTTTTTGTACTCTATCGAGGCAACGGACATTTACAAAGACATAAGATCTAATTTTCAACAGTATTTTGACACGAGCAATTACACGGAAAATAATCAGTATAACATAGTTCGGAGAAACAAAAAGGTCCCTGGATTATTTAAAGATGAGATGGGGGGTCAACTTATAATTGAATTTGTAGGTTTGAGATCTAAGTTATATTGTGTAAAAACTCAAGATAAAGAGATAAAAAAGGCAAAAGGGGTTAAAAAATCTGTAGTTAAAAGAATTGATTTTAAAGATTATAATAAAGTTCTACTTCTTAATAAGTCACTTAGGAAGAAAAATGTAATATTCAAGTCTTTGAAACACGTGGTTTTTACGCAAACCGTTAACAAAGTTGCTCTATCTTCAAGTGATGATAAACGCATTATACTTAACGATAAGATATCGACTTTGTCCTGGGGACATAAATCAAGCCTTTTCTGAGTTTTCCGTTTGGACTGGTTGAAAAAATCATAGAGTCGTGTAGACTTTAATATGGATTTATTAATGCTATTTAACAATCAATGAATAGTGTAGGTATGCCTACCTATTAATGATAAAAATAATGTAAATATGTTAAAATGTATTCATAATAGTCCAAGTACATCGAAAAAAAAAATGTAATTACTGTCTCAAGCGAGATGTGAATCACAACTCTAGTAAGTTGACAAGTCTGGCTACTTAGCAACTATGGCTAGACGCAGTTTCCCATTCCGCCTGTGACAGCCAAAAAAAAAAAAAAAGTTCAATTTCATTATTATTATTTTTTAGTTTATAAATGATCAAATAAAATGTTACCGCATAAGTGTTCCATTCTATTTAATTAGTTTGTAATCATGTATAAGTATTTTTGTTTTTAGGAGGTATAGGATAATAATTTTTAATATAACTGTACATATTATGTAAAAGCAGCGCCTACTTATTTTAAAATAAATAGTATATATGTAATTTGTTGTTTTATTCTGAATCTAATTAGGTACATATCACCACAGAATACGTAGTAATCACTATCATCGAGGATTTATAAAATATAAATGACAAAAACAAGTCCTAACTTGTCTAGGATTGAATGAAAACGACACTTGTTTGCCTTTTTTGTCAGCAATACGTTTCCACTTACATAAAAATTCACATGATAACTCAATAAGGTGTCGACATCAGGAACAAGTTTTTACCTGTCTAATTTTAATAGCCGTGTCAGCTATAGGTTTACTTAGAAACTTACACGATCACAAAGCTAGGGTATAAATATTCGTGTCAATCGCTAATGTAAATTTATTTTCATAAGAACATCAAGGATGGTAAGTTGCTTTTTAAAGTTCAATATATTTACTAATTAAATATAGGAATCTGGTTGCATTTCAATATATGACTCATATTATTTGTTTCAGGATATGTCAATGAACACCGAGCATCTCGTCGAAGACCTACGCTCACCATCTCCGGTCTTACAAGACGCGCAGGACCCGCTCGAAGGATGGACACAAATGTTCCCTCCTTGGGTTGTAGAGCCACAACACGAAGAAACGCCGTTGGAGCTCAAAATTCGAAAGGCGGCGTATAACACGCAGAAGAGGAAACGAAAGAAGAGATCGTCCTTCCTCAAGCACTTACACAACACGCAGCAGTCGTTCGTGATGAAAAGTCCGCCGAAGAAAGGACGGCGTCTCATCAAAATTGAGATAATAGAACTCGAGCAAGAAGTGCTGGGTGACTCGTCGGAGGATGCTCTACTGTCTGCGCAGTATGTGGTGTCGGAAGACATGGACCAGATTATGGACCAGGCAGAAGGTCTCATCAACAATATATCAAAAAAAATATGTGGTTATAGCTATAGTTTTTAAAGCTACGAATCAACTTATTTTTGTAAATTAAAGTTCTCGTGTAGGTTTTATGCGTAACTTCTCTTGTTACTTATGAACCTATAAAGAGATACATTTTTAAACTTAATACCTATTATTATTATCTTCGAATGTTATATATATTATATTGTGTACAAATGTAATGTAATGTGTAAAAAGTTTTTGTTACTTTATTAATTAAGGCTTTAGCATAAATGTCAATATATATATATATATATATATATATTTTTTTAATAAATTAAACTTAAGGAATGATGTCGTTTTATTTCTCTGTTAAAGGCGTTCAGAATAAAAAAAGGTTTTTTTATGTAGGTAAACTTATTTATTTATTGAAAAAATCATACATTGATATATTATTTTCTAATAACCATTTTTTTATACAAATAACATTTTTCAAAGCACAATATTTAATATGGTTAAAGCAATTAAACGCAAATATATCTTTACAATAGAGCTTACATAGAGTTTCTAAACTAGGTATTCCTTTAATACTTATATCTAAAACATTGTCATGGTCACATATTTCTCGCACCCACTTTACTTTTTCTTCACCTTTCACTATAATTTTGCGCTTCTCTAAGTAAGGTTTAATAACTCTTTTAAATTCCCTGTAGTCAATATATCCCTCGCTCCATCGGTATCCTCTGTTTCTTTCTATCCACCATACATGTTTTCTTTCTTCCAGAGTCAGAGTTGAGAATGGGTATGGGGGTTTTATCAAAAATATTTGTGTGTGTTCTAATGTGCCTATAACTAATTCTTTTAATATAAAAACGTTGTTTTCATTTTTAAAACCTTGTACATCTACTATTATAGTATCGTTATTCATGATAGTTTTTTAACTATATTACTGAGCGGCTTATATTCAAATATACAATCGTTTAATATAAGACAATATGCGGCGGTCTGGTCAGGTATCTCTACTTCTGCTTCGATTTCAACGCGTACGTCTATGGATCCTTTTAGCGTTTCGTGCTGACGAGAACAATCAACAACAAATAAAGGTGCGATTTCCTTGAACTCTTTCAAACTCAACAACGGCTCTGGTCGACGTCCATGATAAGACTGTTGAAATCTGGCATATTGTTCGTATATCAATGAAAACTTATTGTCAGCAAAGCTGATATTCAGTCCTTCATATGGATAATACGATGAATTTAAAAATACTCTTACATCCCGTATAAAACAATGGTCGAACTCTGCCATTGACATTAGTGCATTATGTTTGCGGTTGGTTTGTAAAGCAATTACTACGAATCGTGGTTTTTCAATCTGCGACGATGTTTTAATAGACCAAGTATGTTTACGTGTTCTGGGTAGTAAAGGATACTCATATAAGTCTCAATTACGAAATGCTACTGTTATAGGTCGATCTCTTTCTAATTGCTTTAATAAATTAATCCTTTGGCGGTCTGACACTTTAATATGAGGAACTCGCCATACAATTTTACTTATTATGATATCGTCCACAACTTCACCCGTACTTAATTTTAAAGCATTGAGATTGGTATTGCTTCTCAATAGTACTAATTCATGTTTACAGTTTATAATGATTTTTTCATAATCTTCAGCAAAACCTAATATTTTATTTAGAGGTATAGAGCCAGAAAACAGACCATCGTTAACAGTGGTTGTGCCTGTTGTAGACCAGCCCCAAACTTTCCCACATTTTGATTCATTTTCATTTAATGAAAGATAAGATTTTATTGTTGTAGTGATACCTGCATTTTTTATTTTATCTATTTCTACCCCGTTTAGTTCATATCGAATGTCTTGAAAAAGAAAAAGCGTTGGGTTATTTACAAAATGTACACTCTTTACTCTTTCACTTTCTTTAGTAGTACTGTTATGCTTAGTCACATTTACTTTGCCTTCAATATATAAAGTACTGAGGGCAGGCAGTACATACAAATCTTGCTGATTAATAGGTATTCGTATTTCATCATTCTTGTTGAAACTTGTTACATATGGCTTGTACGAGTGATATTCAAAACTTTCGATGCTGTTATCGTATGACACAGGTTGAGATATATTTAAAATATTCATTTTAGCAAACCTATTAGTTTTAAAAATTCTTTATTGTTTTTGGTGAGCTTCTTTTTTTTTCGAAGCGGTGTTTCTTTACTAGATGATCTTTTAGAACTGACACGCATAGGAGGTGTTGACAGGTTTTTATTGAAATTTAACATTTCCTTCTAAAGTGTAAATACAGCTGTACTTCTTCACCACGTAAGTTGATTTGCTTATTTTCAGCATCCAACAATCTTATATTAATAGAACTTATTGAGGTTTGATTGACAGGAAAATAAATTAAATTTTTAGGTATTTCAATTATTCTATAACCGGGTGGTACGTTTGGCACAAATTCGTAAATTATATGACTAGGTTTCCCGTTAACAAATGATCCGCTGATAACATCACATTCGATGCGCACTATAGTTGTTGATAAAATGCTGACAGGATACCTGGACTCAGTTTTTATATTAGCTTTAACTGTTTCCATGCCAAAACCCAAAACTTTACCAAGAGAATCATTTTTATCAAAGTGCAAATCTTCAGAACAATAAATACTTGTTTTTAATGTATTGTTATTGCATGTTAGTTTTAGCACAGCATTCTTAATGTTACTTTTCAAAAAATCACAAATATCTTGGAGTTCATATGAACCTTCAGGTATTTCTATAACTCCATCTTTGCCATAATAAAGTTTATTGTTTCTTTTGTCTATATTAGGAATAGAATTGAAAGTTGAAAAATATAAGAGACCGCATTCATATTCTCCGTGTAATTGCAAGGTTGGCGAGTAATTTGTTATTAAAGTCTCTCCTCTTCCAGTTATTGACACAGTGAAAGACATTTTAGTACTGACAATGTTTTTTTATTTCATTCTTAATATAAATGTTTTTTCCAATAGTCTCTTAAAAATTTTAAACAAAGATGACCACAAATTATAGTACCAAAATTTTGATATTGTACATAATTATAATTTATAGAAATATATCTCAAATAATTTATTAATTCTAATGGTGGTTTTAAATTACCAAAACTATCAAAATATTCACAGTAGTTATTTTGCTTAACGTAGGCTACCCAGTGAGTTCCAGGATTATCAGAACTATCTAAATTTACTATGGCACACTCTATTTTTCTTGGTTTTGAAGGTAGTGTATCTCTCATAAAGACTCCTCGAAAGTAAGGTATATCTGAAGCATGCTCCAATATGTCAAAATTAGTAAGAGGACGTCTAGGTAGCCGTTTAATTAGTTTTTTGAACAATTTAAATATAAACCAGTTCCTTTTTTAAGAGGTTTGATATACATTCCTCTTCCAAGAGCCACAGCTTCCATCATCTTGTTATGTCGTTCAGATTCTTGAAGGCTTTTTTGAGCAACCTTGTAATCATTGACAGCCTTTGCTATACCTGCTGCACCACCAGCAAGAGAACCCAGAGCTGACAACCCAGCGAAAATTGGAATAAGAGGTAAGAAACCCCCACTCTTCGGTATAGGAATACACCGCGGTAAGCGTATTCCTTTTTTATTAATAAACAGTTTTTTTGCAGCTGCATATGCGTATTTTATAGCTGTGCGATTGTCTTTAGCTTTTAATTGTTTTAGTTGAGATTGGATTTTTTTAATGATGGACATAAACGGTCTTACTCCAGCACCAGCTTTAAGTTTTGCTTTCATTGCATTTTTGACAATCCATGATGCAACCTTTTCTCCTTTCCCAGCGTCTTTTGATTTCAACCTTTTTTTCGCCATTTTCAAAAGTTCTAAGTCAGCTTTGTGTCGAACGTTCAAATCACTGTTATTATAAGCAATATCGTGATACATACAAGCTTCATCCAACTTATTTATACCTCGATCGCCTCTAAGTAGCCGTTTCTGAAGTTTTGTTCCTGGACCACAATACTGATATCCAGGAATATGTAACTCAATCGGTAAGTTATTTATTAAGTCGTTAATAATACCACTTCCTTCCTTCATTGATGTGTTTGAAGTGAGATACATCTTATTACAACGCTTAATATATATATTAAAAAATTAATGCACTTTTATTCACCCAACTATTTTCTTTATCACCGAGACCTAACCATTTTACAAATAATTTGTCACCTTTTCTTTTTATAACCTTTTCAATTAGATAGAGTTCAGGAAACTTCGTTTTCTGTAGTTCATATTCATAGAAAGTCCCTAAAATACTCTGTTTATATTTATCTTCCAAGTGATAAGTTAGTGGATGCGTGTAATTTACTTTTTTGACAATAAATATTTCTGTTGACCAGTTTGGAGTATAACCTTTGTAAAAATCTCCTTTATATTTACTGATACGAACATGATCACCAACTTGGAACTTAGGTTGTTGAACCATCTTATTCTTTCGTGTTTTAATTATGTTAACCTTGGCAATCTCTTGGTTTGTTATATTAACATCAAAAGGTCTAAATTTTGTTGTTCGATGAATTGTGTGGTTATAGTTTTCTACAACAGAATTTATATTTTTCCCTATCCATTGATAGCGACCGTTCAAACTAAAAAGTTTGTAAATGTTACATTTTAACGTGCGTATTACTCGTTCTACAATGGAAGCTTTTTTTACAGAGTAAGTAGAATAATGATTTATATTATTTTTTGCTAACAAGTTTTTGAAAGTATCATTGTAAAACTCTTTACCTAAATCAGTTTGTAAATGTTTAGGTTTCCGTGATGAAACAGTTAATATCTCTTGCATTGCTTTTGTGACATTTTTTTTTTCTTTTGATTTCAAAGGATTTATCCAGACGAATTTTGATAAAGTATCTATTACTACCAAAATATATTTGTAGCCTTTGTTAAAATGCGAATATTTCTGAAAATCTATAAGATCAGCTTGCCATAAATCATCTATTCCTGTTATGATGGTACATCGTCGTGGATAATTTCTTCTTGCTGCTTTGTGGAGTTCATCAACGATATCTTTTTTACTCATTTTAAGTTAATTTAGCTTTTAATTTAGCTTCAATCAAATTATCTATTTCTGTTTTAGTATAATATAAAGTACTTAGACGATTTGAAGTTACTTTTTCCAAGCTATTTAGATAATTCTTAACGTTACTATTAACTTTTTGTATTTCTTTTCTTATTTCTTCAACAGTTTTATCCATGTAAGCTTTGTTCACTGCTTCATCGTCTTCATTTGGAAACGAAAGACCTTTCAATTTTGATGACTTTAAATCATAGTATCCTGTATCAGATTTCACCAAATAGTCGTTGAGGGTATCAATGTATTCTGTTAATCGTAAACGTTTGTGAACGTGGTGACCAAATTTGTCTATATTCATTGCCGTCTCGATGCTCTTTTCAATGAAATATCAAGTATACTGCCCATCTTCCCCAATGCATCACGCTTTTTATACTCTTTAAGGTTTATACCAATACCGGCTTCGTGTAATTCCTCAACTATCGAAATTATTTCATTATCTACTCCGGTGTTACCCGCAACTCTTGACGCTAGAAGTAATTTTAATCGTTCAACTAATTCGTTCGGATCATCCCAATAAACATAGTCAGTATCTTTTTTAACTTTCTTCAAAACATTAATACCTTCTCCTTGTGAAATACTTTCCACGCTTGTTGTCGCACTTCTAGCAAATTTAAACAAAGGTTTTACAATATTCGTGTACTTAAATCCCTTGTTGCTGTTTATTGGTTTGGACGAATCAAAATTGCGTCGGTGAGCATTTGTTTCTAATAATAATAATTTATAATTTTGTAAGTCATCATCAGTGATTATATCTAAATTTGGTTTCTTTTTAAACAATAGCTCTTTTAATCCGTTTGTTTTTTTTAAATTATGAGTTCCTATTTTAAGGAAACTGCCATCATCGAAAACGCGGGTTTTGCCAAGCATTAGTTTCCCACGGTCATTTCTTATTCCGAAAGGTATATCAGAAAATACTTCAGATGATATAGACCACGACAATGACTGATTTTTATCACTCGTCGATGGTGAGTGAAGAGACTTGAATGACGACTCACTGGCATTAAGATCTTCCGAAGGTGATGCCACAAGGGTTTTGTCACCGTATATCCTACTAAGGGGCTTTTCTTCTTCACTATCAGCTTCATTAAGATCTTCACTAGACAAACACGATGACGTTTCGCTATTATTATTATTATTATTATTGCTATTCTTAACTCTTTTCACTAACGGTCCGTAATGATTTTCTGTCTCGAGATGTTCTTCGTCATTCTTTTTTGCCAATGAGTTAAGTGGGTCAACTATAGGTTTAAGAATTTTTTCCAAGACCATATTTTCATTATTTTTTGCGTCTTTTATCATTTTAACTTTTCTTTTTACAGCTGCAGCAGATTTCACAATTTGTTGTTTAATATTTTTCTCCATTTTACACAGTTTACTGCTCAGTTCTGAGTCACGAATGAAAGTGATGGAGTCAGATCATAACAAACTATTATGTACGTTAATCCACTATTACAAATGTATCAAATGTCAATCTATAGCAGCCTTTATTTTTTTCACAGTCCTTATTTATTACAAGGTAATTGAAAGGCTTACTCCAAACAGCGGAGCACATTTCTCGAAACTGGGGCCAAGACATGTCTGATGCTACATGCTCATCGTAGATGTGTCTTAAATTAATGTCATCTTGTTTAAAAAGTATTATTAAGTTCGAGTTGTCTCTTACAAGCTGTTTCGGTATTTTAGTATAAGTCTGATTTATATAAAAACAATCAATGTTTTTATGGCGTCCCATGGCAAAATAATCTCTGATATTGTTCTGATTTTCACAAGCTACGTCATCGAATATAATAATAGAATCTGGCAAAGCATCATGTGGACTCAATATTTCGCTATTGTGGTTATACTTAAAATATGATATCCTGGGAACCATATCTAAAACCTTTTCTAGATATATGTATTTAGCTTGATACAAGGATTTTGAATACACGTACAGGTTACGAAAACGTAGACCATCTTTATGCAACAATAAACTTATTACTAAATTTGTTTTTCCACAATTTGATGGACCGCACACAATACAACGTATCGAGTTTGGCAACAAGCTACCATGTCGATTTTGCTCATTTGGCAAAGGATTATAAATGCATTTTAACTTTAATGACTGTTTTTGTTTTACAAATTTCATGTCCGATAATTGTACTTATATGACTACGGAGGTTCGTGGGCTGCAATTAAATGACTGAAATAATATAATGCTTCAATATATAAACTGGATACAGGCGAGGTGAAATAAGGTAAGATGATTTAAAAAGACAACACAAGGAAGTTGAACCCAACGTTTTTTTACTCCGTTGTTTTAAATGCGAGTATAAACTGATAATGTCAGCCGCCGAGTGTGATCCATTATCGGTTTCAGCAATCGTCATAAATCAGTGTTACTTATATAATGAGTGCAATTAATAAATTATTGGTGTGCAGTGAGCTAAACAGCATGTAAGTTTTACATTAAACAATTTTATATTTATTCATCGCGAGTAGGTAGGAACGAGGGAGTTTAGCATACACATATTCATATATTTATTACTGGACTTTCTGAAACAGTTTTTACCACAGCGATCAAGGTGATTATTGGGCAGTTTGGAACACTTCACGACAGAGATCGAACGGACGTGAGATCGCTGGAGTGAATTGTTCCAGAATGCCCAATAATCACCTACTGATAATGTATTTAATGATAACTTCGTAAGGCATCCTTCCGCGATTACCTAGCTCTTTCATCACGAGCATATAATCCAAACAACTTTCGTCGGCTCGCTTTGTTCTTTCGCTCATAATTTCATGTATAGCTTTTAAATCCACTTTATCCGGGAATTCCTTTAGTATGGCACCTTTCAACTCTTCCCAACTTCTGAAGGGGCGTTCGGCACGTAACCATAATTCCGCCGTACCAGTTAGTGATCTGCGCGCCACCAAGAGTTGCTGTAAAGGGGTCCATCTGAATATTTCGGCATTGCTTTCAAGATCTTCCACCCAGCGTGTCACCGGATAAGTATTGCTTCGCCCGCTGAACTTTGGGACCATTTCCGCCGCCATTTGCATGAGCGAATTCCCTTCATGTTGGCCCTCAATATTTCTTTCGTCCTTTTCTTTCGTCGTCCCTCTAGGCATTTTCAATTTGATCCCGATCCCGGTGCGGCCCCCACTTATAGGATTGGAGCAAAACCAGTAAATGCTGAAGGATATTTTATTTATTATAACACTTCGTTACAGTCGTCTTTCGTCTTTTCCTTCCTCCACATGACTCCGTCACAGTAAAACAATATAATATCGAATCTCACTTCTAACATGCTCTCTTTCATCCATCTTGACGTCCCATCCCACATACAAACTTTCATGTCCTTATTTTTCAAAATGAACCCGATTTTAAAGAAACTTTTAAAGTTCACATTAGCAGAATATATTGGTCTAAAATTAAATGAAAAAATATTTCATAAATAGTATTACGGCCAAATTAGACCGATTATAAATTTTCCACAGAAACAAAAACTTCATTTTTAGGGTTCCGTACCAAAATGGTAAAAAAGGAACCCTTATGGTGTGACTCAGTCTGTCTGTCTGTCTGTCTGTCACAGCTGGATATCTCGAGAACTACTAATGGTATCAACTTGAAATTTGGAATAGTTTAAGATGACATTTGCCCAACTATTTTACAAATAAGAAAGATTTAAAAAAAAAAATTAATTTTACAACAGGGACTGAAAAGGGGTCTTAAAAATTTGAAGTGAGGTGACTAGGGCATGTGGGGTATCATATGAAAGAGCGCTGTTTGCACATTTTAAATATTTTTTTTCTTTTTTCTTAGGCCGCATAGTTTTCGACTTATGATGAAAAATGTAAAAAAATACCGTTCCCCCACCCCCCTTATCTCCGAAGTTTGCAAAGAGAAAAATCTGAAATAATTCAATGTGATAGTAAATTATGTAAAAATTACAGGAAAAATAAAACGATGTCTCAATATACCACACTTTTTTAGAAATTAAAAAGACAAACAAAAATTCTTTAGTTTCACTACCAGTCAACAGATGGTTCTGTCCTAAGAATGCTAACATAAGAAAAGAAAAATAGTTCCACTATCGGTCAAGAGATGGCGCAACCTAATACTACAATAAATTGGTATAATATAATTACCTACTATTTGCCGTACGAATAAACGAAGAATAAGTTTCTACTAATAAACAGTTTGCAATGTGGAGTGGCTGAAACGTTTTTCAGTCACCATAAAAATTAACTGTCCGCCTCTTCGCCCTTCCACCGTCTGACTGTCTGCCGTTTATCCTACTTTTTTAAAGACTGTACTAAAGTAACATATCCAAATATATTTATGATTGTACGGAACCCTCGGTTCGCGAGTCCGACTCGCTCTTGACCGGTTTTTTTTTTAAATAAGACATTTCAAAAATCTTCTTTACTAACTTTTAAGACCTATGCATCCTACTTCTGCGTATGAAGTTTCAGTAAAATTGGTTCATTTATTTTAAAAAATAAAAACTTGAAATGCCATTTTCGTTAACGCCCTTAAATCAAAGCCTTTTATAAAAAAGAGATAAACTACATTGACTGTCACCGGAACTCTGTAAAAAAAAGAAAATTCTAGTTAGCACTTCCGCAGCACTACATCAACTCACCCCCAAAATTTCATCAGGTCCCGAGAAGAAAAAAAATAATTCCGTGACCTTTTTCGTGAATTCCTTTATTAGAGAGCGGTGAGATGGCCCTCCAGTCATAAATCAGAAGTTTGAGCAAAAACTAACTAAAAGTTGCCTGCGCGAAAATGATGGAACGACGCGGAGTTTTATTCAGTTAAAGCTGAAGATAACGACGTAATTGGTAGGAGGGCCTTTACAGGGACTGTTTTGGGTCCCCTGTTTTATTGTAGTTACGTCACTCTTCAATTTTGATGAGACGTGAAAATTAAACAATTGACATAACTGAGTTTTAAAAGTTGTCACAAAAGAAGGTTGAAATTTAAAATCTTTTAGTGAAACGTGAGATAGTTTTACTGTTCACTCTCAACTAGTATCAAAACTGATAAACATTTGCCACGAAAGTAGAACGTTTGACATTTCAAAATCTTCATCTACAGTCTGAATTTCCTTATATATTATGTGTATGTGGAGCTATTTAAAATATCATAGCGCTAACATATCACTGGGAACCGACTCCGGTACCCCAGGTTACCACTTACAATGGCACGCTCCGTCCCCAACGCTTTCGGGTTTTATTTCCCGTCCCAACCGTTTCGCTTCTGAATATTTTAGATGGCTAGAGTCTACCTGCAGAATTTACTGTTACAGAACACGACGAATGGAAATAGTTTTATGCGAATTTTCTGAGAATTTCAATGCTATGTGGTGGAGGTGTTAAATTACTCTGATGGAATATTTGAGAAGTTGTGATGTGCAGTTTGTCTGAACTTTGAATAAATTACTCAAATATACCAACTACATAAGTTTTTTGTACACTTCCTTAGATAAAAGTAAGCGGTTTCGCAGTAAAATTTACAATTAATTGAAAAAAACATTATAGTCCACTTAACAAAGAAGGCGTAGATTGCGTGAGCAGGGACCTAAGAAATTTTTTCGGGAATTTCTTCTAAAAGTTACAGATGGTATTACAGCCGGTAAATGAATGTAAGAACAGGATGTGTTCATATCCGTGTTGCTGCATCTCTTGGGTGGATAAAGTGATTGTTTTGGTTTTCTCTCGGCCAGGTACGACGTAGAGCCCCTTCAGCAAGAACCATCCACTGAAAATGAGGGTGCCTTAGAAGAAGAACCCTTGCAATCTACACGTCCTTCACCTCCACTGCCAAAAATTGCAGGTAAAATCTTCAGTTTCAAAGTTATCTTTTTTGAAATGTGAAAAATGAACAAGTGTATAGAAACCGTAAAAACAATGAAATCAAAAGAGACAAAGATAATTCTTCTGTGAGTGCTGGTAGGTACCAGGCGCTCATAACTAAGCAGAAGGTCGCGGCACCGCCATAACTTGCGGGGCGACCGCGCATTGAATATTTAACCTGACACACTCAACCGTTGCCTACTTTGATCAGAAGTTCCCAACGCCTGTGGGATGGAATCTTTTTGGGATCTTCCAAGGAGTAGATTTAGGTCCCGATGTTTATTTATGGTGTTTTTGGTACTTATATTACACCGGAAAAAGCAAAAATAAGAACACTAACTAAAATGAAAAAAGTTTTTCAATTTTAATTGGAAAAAATGTTCTCAGAAAAGTTTATCACGGTTAGCGGTACACCTGATTGAAACATGAAATTTGCTACGAGTTCTGAAATCTGAAACAGTAAAAATGATACGAGGTGATAAGATGAACTCATTTTTTCTCAGCTTTAATACCTGTTTACCCACCATTGGTTCAATACGTATAATTATACAACGCAGATGTCTTAAACCAAGTACAATGAATATGACTTTTTTAATCTTTGGCTACATGCACCTTTTTTTCGTCTTTACCCACACAAGTGCACCTTTTCCTACTTGTTTCTCTACCGTAAGCGATGGTCTTACTATAAATGTACATACTTCACTTAGAGCGAAGGTAAATGTTCAGAAGCACTCAGTCAGTGATGCAATTCGTCAGTCTGCGATGCGGGAGGATGAACCACTTAGGAAATTAAACTGTTTGGATGCGGTATTGTCAACATTTGACATATCAAACACTCAGAAAAGAATTGTATACGATTATAATATTAGTGAAAATCGGCAAGGCTAGTTTAGTTACAAAAATGCAGCATATCAATTTTTAACCTAACCTACAAGTACAATAGTCGGCTGCTGATTTTCTTTCTATGTGTCTATTTTTTGAATTAGAGATAATTGCTGTCATTGTTTCTCTTTTTAATCGACTTCAAAAATTGAAAAAGAAGAGCTTATGTTTTATCGTTGTAATTATCTCATGTGCATATAAGGCTCTTTACTCCTTTGTCGGCACAGATCGGTACAACATTAGCATGCTTGGTATACGCTGTACCGAAAACTTAACGAAAGCTTACTGGATGCCTATATTTTGTTGGCGCAGCAGCGGCGCGACACAGCGCGGCGTACCGCGCCGACAAATGAGTACAGTTGTTCTATCTTACAAATGCGGGTTGGCTATGAATTTTGTTATGCGAGCACATGCACATTATTGTAGTACAATTATTATTCTGTGGTAATACGAAAGCGTGCAGACGCACACTTAAACAATGTGTATGTGGTCACCTAACAACATTCATAGCTGAACCGCATTCGTAAGATAAAGCAACTGAAACGCTCTATTGAAATATACAACGTGTAACAGAAAGGGGGTATCAACCCGAAAGGAGGTCAATGTACTCGTGAAATTGAAAACATTCCAGCAGAAAAAAAATCAAATAAAATAAAAAAAATTGAACTCTCCAATACTCTCCATACAAAATGTTGGCGGCAAATTCAATTTTTCTATGGAGAGACCAAAATTTTTTTTTCGATTTTAATTTTTTTTTCTCTTGGAAGGTGTTCAGATTCATGAGTACATTGACCTCCTTTCGGGTTGATACCCCCTTTTTGTTACACGTTGTATATGGGTCCAGCTTAGAGCATTAAACGGGTCCAGTAAGCTTTCGGTATGCTTTCGGACCACGCATACCGAGGGTGCTGATGTCGTACCGATGCTGCGCCGACGAATGAGTAAAGGCTCTAATTTCCACGTCCATGAATTTTTGATTCTCCGTAACTCGTTACCGTGTTTACGTAATCTTTTAGCAGCGAGCTCCCAACTCGCTCCACTTCTTAATTTGTAACTGCCTCTTAATTGCGTCAATCGGACGACTGATTCCCAAACAGATTTGTTTTGTAACGCAATTTCTGATTTTAACAGACTTTTGTCATTTTGACACGTTGTTTTTAAGATTTTCTTCGTCGATTCGATCTTTAAAAAGAAGAGTTAACAATATATACCACCATAAAGATCAGTTTCAGTCTGTTATGCATGACGGTTGGTAAATAGCTAAATCATAACACGATATTACCAAGTAATTTTACACAGATCCAAGTTCAACACTTGCATTCAAACTAGCAAAATAAATAAGCACTTTAACATTAAATCAGAAACAACTTTCTAGACAGAAAAATTCATAAGCAATCTTTTTCGTTTACAACCAGGTACATAAAAAATCGGCATTGCCAAAATTCACATACGCCAACAGAATTTCTCGAGGCCGATACGATATCAGTAGCCGATCGACAGAAAAAAAACAGCCGAATATTTTATATTTCTGATCACGACTTAATCGTAAATATGAAGGGTTGAGCGCACCTTCTGTTAGCTATTGCAAAAAGAGCGCTGCGCGCTCTCCATAAAATATATTTGGGGCTCGTATACATCCTTATTCTGAATCTTTAAACCCGATGGAAGCCCAACATAAAAAAACCGGCCAAGTGCGACTAGGACTCGCGCACGAAGGGAATAGAATAGAATAGAAAAATATTTATTTCTTTAGTTTGTATGTTACAAAAATTCTTTACAGGTCGATGGTGTATTCGGCCTGTATGTGTGTCAGCTACTTACAGTCTACTTATATTAGTATAAAAGATCTGTATAGGTGTCGTGTAGTGCTATGCTGTGTGCTTATTAGTATATACAGAATGAATTTATATAAATTTATAATGTTGTTTCATATTGTCTTATCCTGAATATTTACAATTACCTAATTACAATCTATGGGGACGTGGAGCGGTAGTCCGTTTGCTGAGCGGTCGGCTCCTGTCTTTTTTAGTTATATAATCTATTTCACCTAATCTAGTATTAGTTAGGAGAGGGTTGTGCTGTCCGTAACCTAGGTAGGCGTCACCAGGGGTCTCTAAGTCCTCGATGTGCATTTCATGTAATCGGCGGAGCATGTCCTCGTTTAGATCTTGGGCACGGAGGTGCCAGGGATCCCAATCGAGCATTTCCCAGAGTTGTGTAGTCTCTAGGCGTCTTGGGACTTGTCCAGTAGTTTTGAGAGCCATTCGATATTGGCGTTCAATTTTTAGTAAGTTGCTCTTACTGTAACGTGAGAGTAATTGTACCACACCATAATCCAATATAGGAAGTAGGCAGGCCTGAACGACGGCGAGTTTTACTGTCAGATCCGTCTTGGCGTGCCAGCCTATGATAGGGGCTAGCGCGCCGCGTACTCGTCGTGCCTTCTGCACGACGTAATCCGTCTGTTTGCCCATGGTCATGGTCTTATCTAGGTGTACACCGAGATATTTTATGTTGTTTTTATATTCGAGTACCTCATCTCTGATGCGAATGGTTCTGCAGTAATTTCTTTTGTGAGTAAACATGGCACACTCCGTTTTGTCCACATTGCATTTTAGCCCCAAGCGACGGTAGTAGTCGATGATGGTATCGGCAGCCCAGCCTGCGCGGTGCGTTGCGTAGTTTGGATTAGGAGATCTGTTGAGGATGCACAAGTCGTCGGCATATTGGGAGAGCTTGAGTCCGCGGATGCGGTCCCGCTGATCCCAAACGTCGTGTATGTACAAGTTGAAAATGACCGGGCCCAGGATAGATCCTTGGGAGACTCCGTGTGGTACAGGTTTCTTGTCACCGTTGGTGGTTCTAAAGCGACCGTAGGTTTTGCGGCCGCTCAGGTAATTCTCTATTAGTTTGATGATGTTGTTTGGGACGTCGGCTGTTTGAAGCTTCTTCGTCAGACCTTCGTGATTTATGGAGTCAAAGGCCTTCGAGAGATCCGTTGATACCATGGCCACGCTCTCTTTCGCTTCCAGTGCATCCGTTATGAACTTGCCGGTGCGAAGGATCTGCGTGCCTGTTCCTCTGTTCCTGGTGAATCCGTGTTTTAACGGCGGTTGGAGTCTGTCTGCCGTCTGTCGAAGGCGTGACAAAAGCAGACGTTCATGTAGTTTACCCATGATGTTTAGGAGGGTGATGGGTCGATACGATTTGGCGTCTCGGTGGTGCTTGCCTGCTTTGTGTAGGAAGATGCACTCCCCGATTTTTCATCTGTTCGGATAATAACCTGTCAGTAATAGATAGTCAGCTATCACTTTGTACCTGATGATGAAGGGATCGCCTCCGAGTTTGAGGGCGTCCGCTTTGATTTTATCCGGGCCAGATGCCTTTTTATTTTTGAAGCGTCTCAGCGCGCATCTGGTTTCCTCTGTGGATGTGGGGTCGAGAGGCTGGAAAGGTGTGGTCTTCTCTGTACTCTTGTCTTCTTTGTCTATCTCGGCTTCTGTAACGATCGCTGCGTCGACCAGGACGTTGATGGCAATCCTCGATTTGGGGGAGTCTTTGTACTGGCGCCTTCAAGTTGCGTTGGATCCGCCACATTTGGGTTCTGTTGTTCTGTGGATCGTTTATTATCCGTGACCATTTCTCGCTGCTGTATTCTGTGAGTGTTTGTTGAACTACATGTTTCAGGTGATTATAGATTCTTCTTTGTTCCGTTATTCTGTCCTGGTTGAAGCGTAGTCGCCATGCTTTCTTTTTTGATTGGTTCCTTTTGTTGATTAATTTATTAATCTCTTCTGGGAGTTGATCTCTTTTATTGTTTTCATGTAGTGGCGCATATTCATCTAGAGTTTCTGTGATAGCTTTTTCTAGTTGTAGTATATACTCCTCGCATTCTGCATCAGTTGTGATCTCTTTTGGTAGATGCGTGGTTTTATCCCATAGGGTTTGTTGAAATTGTTGTCTGATTTCTTTGTTGTTTGCAACAGCGCGGGTGTTTCTCACCAGTGTTTTCTCTCTGTCTATCACTATGTTTAGGTCCATTAACCAGGGCATATGATCAGAGCTGACCGATGTTATTTGTTGGCATGTTATAGTATCGAAGGCTTGAGCATCGTGCGAAAAGATAGCTGCGTCGAGGATGCCGTAGCCCGCACTGTTAGGTCGTGAGGGTAGGCCCGTGTGGTGTATGGTGCAGACGTCGGAGTTACTGAGGTCGCGGACGAGTATTCCTGCCCCTTCGTCTCTCGTCTGATTAAGTTTGATCATTTTAAGGTTGAGGTCCCCGATGATGATACTCGGGGCTTCGGTTATTGTGTCTTCTAGCTCATCGTTAAGTGCTGCGGTGTCGATGTGCTCTGATCTGTTTGGTATGTATATTCCCTTAACTTTGAGGGAGTTTCCGGTCAGATGGTCGTAAATGAGGTTGATGGCGACGCCTTCGATCTAGCGGTCTCTTTCTTCTGTACCTGGGGTCACGTCGGTCTGACTCCAGCGCATTCCTCGCATCACGTACATGGCTGTGGTTAGATGCGGCGCGATCGAGTGAGTGATCTTATCGTAGTTCAAGAGGTTCATACGGATTTTTGAAAAATCCACGTGGCACTCGTTGACAACGATTATATGTGGTTTATGACGGTCGGTTAAGGATTTTAGCTCAAGAAATTTGAATTTGAGGCCTTGCGCATTGAGGTGTAGTATGCGTAGCTTTTGATATTGATTTCTTGGTTTATTTGCTGAGAATTTTGATGAGGATTTCGTGTTGTAGCTGTAGTTGGTGTAGTATCTGTTTCATGGTTATTTGTAGCTCTTGCCTTAGAGGCTCCACGCCATTTTCTTTATTTGCTTTGAGTTTGTTTTGATGCATTGGTGGCTGGTACTGTGGTTGTGCTTTGGGTGCCTGTTTAGGCAGTGGTGGAAATTGTGAAATTGGCGCTATGTTCGCATACGAGACGTTTTTGCGATGGTATCTCGGTGCTATGTATCTGCGTTCAGCTGCTTCTCTTTGTTTCCTCTCTTTTTCTTCGTGTTGTTTCATTTGGCGGTCTACAGCCTTCTGGGACTTCTCGCATTTGGCTTGGTTGGCCCCATGACCTGGTTTCTTGCAGGCTATGCATATTTCGATCTCTATGCCTTCCTCGTTTTGAGTAGTAGAGGTAGGGTGTTTCTTCTCACCGTGACACGCCGATGTCGCATGTGTGAAGAGGAAACACCTCTTACATTGTACTACTCTCCTCGTCTTTGTATTTCTGAGGCTTCATGCTGAAAGCCCCAAAGTACGCATGCTTTGTTGTCATCATAAACGTAGCAATTTCGTCATATGCGTGAGCACCATCAAAGATAAATAATTGTAGGTTACCTTTGATGGTCTTCATTTTGATTGGTCTCACGCCGATACACCTCTCCATTTCCTCGAGGCATGCTTCGTTTGTCTCATCATATATGTTTGTATTAAGCACCACCTTCGTTTGGTGTTTCTGCTGGGCTTTAGGCACTCGTGCCACGAAGCGAAGTCCGTCATCGATCTTATTTAATTCTTCTATGATTATTTTCCTTATTTCCGCGGTATATACGCGGATAGTGATGGTTCTTTTGTTAGGAGCCATGGTGTCTTGCTCCGTGCTCTATAGTTATTTTTCTAATTTTGTTGAGGTATTCCGGATCGTTGATTTTTTTGACGTCCGTTATAATTATGTCGGGGATGTGAGTGGATGGTGTGATCATTCTTGGTTGTTGCTGGGTGACTGACGTGTTAGGAGTGGCGGCAGTTCTCTTCCTCTTCTTAAGGCTGTGTGAGATAGAAGTCGCCGGGGCGTAGTCTTCTTCTCCTTCCAGTTCGTCTCCATGTTCTTCTTCGGTAAGGAGTGAGGAAAAGCGGTTGCTTGTTGTTATGCCAGGCCTTTGTTGCAAGGCGACGGCAGGGTTGGCGGTGCGTGCACGCTCCGGCACATGATTGAACCGGCTCCCGGGATCGACGTGCAAAAGCGTCGAAGTGGGCTTGTTTTCGTGCGCAACGGCAGTAGTTTCTTTGTTCCGCGCGTGCGCTGGTGGAGCGTTGTTGCGCGTTCGTATGGTGTTGGTGGCCATGACGCCAAGCCCATGGGTCGCGGTAATTGCACTACTAGGCATGTGACATGGCGTCTGGCGAGTGATGTGGCCTGAGCCACTTAATGGTGGCTTAGCGCTTGTATGTTGTGTCTTGGGTATTTCTTTATATTCCGATGTTATTTTATTCACAATGCCGCATTCACAGGTTACATTTTCTTCACTTTGAAGTCCCATGATTGGCATGTATTTCACATTTATCTGTCCGTTGCACTTGCGGCAGTCTATCTTATTAATTTTGCAAAAATTGATATTACAAGAGTATATATTAATTTCATTTACACTGTTCACTAGGTGTCCGTTTGAGATATTTGCTGAGATTTTCAGAAAACATTTCACGGCACTTCTCTTGTTACACAGTCTACAATTTAATTGTTTAATCTTAGTTTGGAGTCCTTGCTACTCATGGAATTTTTTAATTACGTTAATTTGTGTGCAGTGCCAACAGGCAACTGCGTATCGTCCTTCATTATCCGGGGAAAGTTCACTTACACTAGCTAATTTGTATTCACTGTTCTTTTTATTATTCACAATTGCACTGTCCGTGTCCATTTCACTAGTTTCACTGTTGTCGAAAGGGCCTAATGGCCCTTCCTTAGTCTCCGCATTCATATTAGCCTGCCTCGGGCTGATGCAATCGAAAGTATCGCATTTGGCCAGTAGGTAGTGGCTAACGGTCCTTACTTTGTCTTGAGCGTGGTCAAGAAAAAAGGGGCACGGGTCTGCGAGTCCTTTGTTTCGAAATGGTCACCAGATGTGCGCGCAATGGCCTGGCGGCGGCGTCGCCGGCTATGGAGCTCGGCGTGACACACGTGTGTTCGCCGCGGCTGCCTAGACCGAACTCCCGCACGAAGGGTTACGTAAAAAAATCCCGTTTGGTTTATGGGAACCCCCCTTACACTCAGAAAAAAACGTCTAACAAAGCGACAATAAACGCTTTGTTAGAATTTTATTGTCACCGCATCTAAGTGAATTGTTGCTGCAGCTATATGGCTATTGTGCCAATTACAACTTTTTTATTGTTGAACTGATTTTAGTCAATTCAGCAAAAGAGACATTGATACTATAACTATGTATGATGTACCTAAACGGGGTAGCAAAGGCACGTTGTTAATTTATCAACGTTGGGATGTGATGCTATGGCAAAGTCTAATCTATCAAAATAACAGTTGTTACTGTGTTTAGGTAGTGTTGTTAGTTTAGCAACCTTTTAAACTAACAAAATACAAATTAGACATCTGCACAAAATACCCTATATAAGATTACAATAGTGACATTGTCACAATCGCAACCTGTTTTGTTTACCTGGCAATTTTTTTTATTAATCGAGTTAGTCTATTCTTGTTGTTGGACAGAGTAGGACGCGTGTTGTGCGGTCGTTGCGGGATGGCTGCAGTGTATTCCTTTAAGAAAAAAATATGTGCTGTGTGTGCTTATAATCAAAAAACACATTGAGCCACTAAGCGACCACAAGCTGCGGACGAGTATTTTTGGCGCAAACCGAGCGTCCGAGTGGCCGCCTTCGAGCCACAAGCTGAGGGAGTGGCCCGCGCTCGCTACTTCTTCAAGTTGCCTAGCCACGGAGAACCTGGAACAGTGCATTAAAAGTTGCCTAGCTATGGAGGACCTAAAAACTTTTACCACCTGATTCTATTGTTGTGATTTGAGCCCTTAAGCCCACAGTATTAGTTTTTCGTTTATTTTATTGTAGTGGAAACATAAATAAATAGTTTTATGATTGGAATATTCATATATTTTCATTTTTACCTTCTCATAATAATTTTTCTTTGTCATTATGCCTTTTGCTACCCCAGCAAAGTAACATTGCCGGTCTCGATCCCTGCACTTGTTAGTGGTACACCATGGAAAAACTGATACTCCTCGTATACGGCCTTTATTATTACAGGGTATGCATATTGCGTATCTTGACCGGAGTTCTCTGGCACCATGTAAGTGCAAATGCTGCAATGCGATGCGCAATGAACTCCGTTCAGGGTACGCATACCCCTGGAATAATATGCAGAAGCTTCGGGAGTATCCATTTTTACATGGCGTACCACTAACAAAGTGCAGGAATCGAGACCGGCAATGTTACTTTGTTGGTGTAGCAAAAGATATATGACAAAAGTGACTTTGTTGGAGCAGCAACAGTGATGTTGATAAAGTAACAAAGGAAGATTGCTAGTCCAACTAAAGAAAAGTAGATCTAGGGACAATTTTCTTTTGTCATTTTAACAAAGTCCTTTGTTATCAGAACAAAGGTAAAAGCAAGTATTGCGATAGGATCAATTTTAGCATTGTGACTGCATCAATTTCACTTAGCTAGTGTGACAATTTTTTATTGCTATAACATCAATATTGGCAACTTAGTTCCATTAGCAATTCAAAAAATGACAATAAAGACGTTGCTCTTGTAACTATTTACCTTTGACGGCTCCCCAGCATCAAAGTTTTTTTTGTTGCAATAGCAATATTTTTTTCTCAGTGTAAATATTTATTTTAATTTAATAAATTATTTTAATGTTAATATACATCTAAATATCCTGTGAATATTTCAAGCGTCTACCTGTTATTATTATTAATATCGAGCAAATATCTGCTTTAAAATCCGTTTGTTGTATGGGTGCCCTCCTTAAATATTTATTTTATTCTGTTTTTAGTATTTGTTGTTATAGCGGCAACAAATATACATCATTTATTTGTGAAAATTTCAACTGCCTAGCTATCACGGTTCATGAGATGCAATCTGGTGACAGACAGACACACAAACGGACAGCGGAGTCTTAGTAATAGGGTCCCGTTTTACCCTTTGAGTACGGAACCCTAAAAGTGAATCTTAATTCTATTACAATATAACTTAGGTGTAGTTGAAGTTTTATCATGAAATCAGATCATAATGAATGAGTTGATAAGTGGTGAAAGAATGGCCAAAAAAGACGTACTGCGCGGACCTGAAATAAAATGAGTAGGTAAGGACAAAGAGCGGATGTTGGTCGAGTCTTCAGGCTGTACCTAAACCGGAAGTTGCACAGCGGCAAATTTTAATTATTTTTGTAATTAAAATACACAATTTGAATAAAACTTCACGTGCAATTTTTAAGAATTTCTCATATTTTTCGAAGATTATCATTACATTCCTTCGTAGCTATTTTTAGAAGTATGTATTTTATTTTATTTTTTTATTTATTTTAGTAGGTACACCAGCAGAACACTTATCAAATAATTACAAAAAATAAAATGATACATACATACATAGACTAATAAGTGCCCAATTATAGGTGACACAGCATTTAAGAAAAATAAAGTAACAAAACAAGCATCTGGAAGGAACTAAAAAGATATACAATTATTAATATGGAAGATACATAATTATTTTTATATTAAAACTAAGTACTTATTATACAATACTAATTAAGCAAATCAGGCTGCAGTAATTTGACTCATTCGGCTAGGCAGTACCTGACAAGTGTTCTCGTAAGATACGCCCAAAGGTCTCGTAGCTGTTGTGGAAGATGTCTAGACCCGGTAAATCTTTACATGTGAGATCGTAATAGCTGCACATTCAGTGAAGCGGTGCGTGAGCACCGACATTTGTTCGGCAAGCTGAAGTACGTAGAAGATTTGTCAAAGGTTTTCTTGGCATGTTATATGGAACCATTAATGAAATTTTTCCCAAGAGACGGCTAAAGCCAGGGTGGCCGTGGAAGATCTTGTAAAGAATGTTGAGGTCATGGAGTCTACGTCTATCCCTTAGCGAAAGCAGAGCAAAGTGTCGAAGCCGAAGATGATAGGGACATCGATGTGACAAATCAGATGAAATGTAGGCGAGTAAACGCTCTTTGCACACTCTCGATTCTTTAAGAATGAACTGCGTACGTTGGACTCCAAGCAGAAGACCCATACTCTAAGTGACTACGTACAAGCATATTGAATAGATGTATTTTTGTTTTAATTTGAAAGCCACGAGAGTTACGTTTAATAAAACCAAGCATTTTTGCGCCTTTTTTAATGATGTCATTGAAATGAGAGGTAAATTTTAGCTTAGAGTTCAATATTACACCCAGATCTCGCACTTCAGTGACTTCCTGAATGGTTTGTTCACCTATGTTATATGAAGTGGCATGAGGTGATGTCTTTCTTGTAAATTTAATGTGAATACACTTTTTAGGGTTCATGGCCATACCGTTTTGATTGCACCACTTCAGAACTCTATTTAAGTCATCTTGTAAGAGAGAGCCGAGTCACTAGAAGACTCGATACATTTAAAGAGTTTAAGATCGTCAGGGATATATAGATATGTAGATAGCAAAACTGTTAAAAGTGACTGTTTTTGACAAATTTGCTATCGAATTCTACAAATGACTTAGAGGGAATGTAACGATACCTTCTAAAAATATTAGACTACTTATGGGTAAAATATTGCCACACATTTCTCTAAAACCAAATTTCGCTACATTTATTCGTTTATCGACAAAGAAAATAGTATGGAACATAGTTTATTAACTTCCTTTGCCATAATATAGTCATATTTTATGAATCTAAGTCATATTTTACGTATCTCATATAAAATGTATTGATTCGTTTTCGGATCACCTGTTTATTGACTTTGTTGTTCTTTGACATTCTATTTCTATGACATTACCCTACTTACTACTACAATACTCTACGTTACTACTAATAATTGTTTCATTTTGAATATCATAACAAAATTTTCGTCTATAGTTTTGTAAGTAAAGGCCTATGAAAAGCTTTGGATATTAGTTTTTAATTCAGTGCCTTAGGATGGGTAGCCTAAGTATGTCATGCTCTCTTTAATCATTTCTGAGGTGGTGTCGTGTGGGGCGGGTCTTTACGTTCCCTCAAATATGGTTGAGCGAAGCGATGGCTGGTCCATGCGTCATGCTCGTGAACGGGTGCTGCCAGTGGGAATGGGTCTGCTTCTGAGTACCTATCTTAACGCATATTGAATTGTAAGAATTGCGTTTTTATTTTTTATGTCTTGCATCAAGTGTTTTTTGGTTCGAATAGCAGACAGAGTGATTTCTCAACTAGTTGAAAGTTATTTACTCTCACATTTACCTATCTGAATGTAGTAGATATTTCATTTTAACCTACCTACCCATTGTGTGCAAACTTTTGTTAATTACTGTGATGGAAAATGACTTCACTTTAAACGTGAAGCTCATTTTTCAATGTTGACGACTCTGTATGAAATATACAGGGAGAAAAAAGCAGCCCTTGACGAGTTTCTTGCCGGTTCTTCTCGTTACAAGGTCTCCCACTTAGGGTTTGCGAACCGATGGCGTAGCTTCTATAACATTCACAAGTGCTTGTAACAGCCTAGACTGAATAAATTATTTTTGAATTTGATTTTTTTTGAAAAATAATATGACGATGTTTATTAGATGCAAATAAAATTATGTTACTGTGTTTACTAGATATACCTTTGTACTGGTGTCAAAGTAGACATATCCAAACAAATATTAATTTAATAATAATAATAATAATAAAACTGTATTTCAGACATTATAGGTCCATATTATAAATAAAATATAAAAATCATCCTAAAATCTAGCCACAGGTTTTCACGAGCTGTCTAAGTATAGGGCAGTCGTTTTTTAGGGCTATTACACCTAGGATACTGTTGGTGCTGCTCCTCGTTCTTGCTAGGAGTGAAGCAGCCTTTTTACGCATTATCGCGTCAAACCCGTCCGTGCGCGCCTCGCAGAACATGCCTGAGGCGCTGCATTAACGGGGCAGCCCCAACAGTACCCTAAATGCATTATTATATTGCACTTTTAATGCCTTTAGCGCCCTTTGAATATAGCTGACCCAGAGGGAGCACGATAAGAAGGATTGACAGAACGATTTGAACAGAGTTATCTTAACGTTACTACTACATCGTGCAAACCTCCTAGCCAGCATATTACTCCTGGTCGCCAAAGCTCTCCGCTCCCTTTCCATGTCCATTTCAATTTAAAGCTAACCACCAATGCCGATAGAAAAGTATGATTTTATTTTGTACAATATTCTAATTTTGATGAGAATAACCAGAATAAGGCAGCTAGCATAGTATCACATATTTATATGTGAAAGCCAGTTCTTCGCATATGTTTCGCGCTGTTTTATTTCACCGAATAAAGTGCGTCTCCAACTAAATTTTTCTCTGTGTTTTTTAGAATAACAATGTGAGACGGGTGTATGATTTTTGCTACAATACAAAATAGAAAAAGAATGTTACGTTACTAGGAAAAAAGTGCTATTTTCAACCGACTCAAAAAGGAGGAGGTAATTCGTTTAACAAAATGAAAGAAACGAATAAGGCTAATCCCTTATTATGAGATATGCTTAGTATAGTTCTTAATCAGTCTGTATCTGCTCTATTTTGTTTACTTCTTATTATAATTTAAATTTACTTTTTCCAAAAAGAAACAATTTTAATTATTTTAACGTTGAGTTGAAATAATTGAGTAATTTCGTAATTGTCTTGACATTTTTGTTTATATCTATGATTTCATGACTTCTTTTTGTATAAAAACGAGCCAATTTCATTTGTAGACCATTATTATTCTTGACATAATTAATGTATTTAAATTTATACAGAGTGTAAGGTATAAACTTCCGAAAATAAGCTTGTGATAAGAGTTGCTGAAACTGAATGAACAGAACAATTTTCTCCAAGGTCAACGTTAGGTAAAAAAAAATTGTTTCACCTTTCCATAGTAAGTCGGTTAAAACTTACAATACATTTTGCATGGGAGTATTTATTTTTTCGTTTTTCGACCTATGTTCCTTGGAGAAAGTTGTTTAGTTTTGGAAACTCTACCACCTGCCTTTTTTCGGAAGTGTTCCCCTTACATCTTATAGTACAGTAGCCCGTAGAACATTTAAATCACCAAAAAGGTGACCGTTTGCCGTTGTGATATAGTTAATTATTACGAAATTATAGATACTTTAACCCAAGTTTTACAGATCACAACCCGCCGTAACCTATATTTGTATATCTCCAAAATTTATATTTTTTTTTATTTTTCAAGGTTCACCACATAGTTTAGCTATTGTCGTGTTCTACAACTTGGTTTGATTGCCACAGATAAAAGTAAGACTATTAAAAGTAGCCATACACAGATTTAAGACCTGATCAAAATGGTTAGATTTTATCTGGTCTTAAATCTGTGTATGATCACTTTCCATAGTCTTACTATTATCAGTGGCAATCGAACAAGGCTGTAAAACACGACGATAACTAAACGATGTGGTAAACCTTGAAAAATTAAAAAAAAATCAATTTTGGAGATATACAAAAATAGGTTACGGCGGGTTGCGATCTGTAAAACTTGGGTTAAAGTATCTATAATTTCGTAATAGTTAACTATATCACTACGGCAAACGGTAACCTTTTTGGTTATTTAAATGTTCTACGGGCTACTGTACTATTTTGACAGATGTCACAGTTTGAAGTTTTAAGTCTGATTCACACGTATCATGATATCAGTGAAGTCACAGTTCCGTCATAGTTCCGGCACAGCTCCGCCACCATGAAAATTATTCTTTCATACATTCTCTATGAATACGCGTTCACTGACACGGATAGGTGCTGACTCATTCGTAGAGAATGTATGAAAGAATAATTATAAATGTGGCGGTACTGCGCCGGAACTGTGACGGAACTGAGCCTTCACTGATATGTGTGAATCTGGCTTTACCGTACCATTCACCTTCACCATTTAGAGATAAATATTCAGAAACGCTGCATCACAAAAATATCCCAAGCTAACAAAATTGTATCTGTAAAAACGATAATGTCTCCCAATTAAAACATTGCTGTTGGTTGTCGCGAGACCATGATAAATTCGGGAGACACAATGCTTCCTTAACTTTTACGTCCGCGAATAACGAGTTTTTAACTTTGTGGTAAAGCGAAAAATGTCTCTATCTCCTTTACGCAACTGCACAAGGCATAAGAGATGGCCGATTTTTTTTTTATAAAATTGACTATTGAACTTGACTATTGACTATTATTTGACGACCTGAGTGGTGCAGTGGTCAACATGCCGCCTACCACGCAGAGGTCCCGGGTTCGATTGCTGGCCGGGCAGAAATTGAAATGATGAATTTTAATTTCTGTGACGGGTCTGGGTGTTACTATGTATAATAAGTATATATTTAAAAAGTATTTACGTAGTATATCAGTTGTCTAGCACCCATATTACAAGCTTTGCTTAGTTTGGGGCTAGATGGCGCTGTGTGAAATTGTCCAAGCATTTATTTATTTATTTATTGAATTGGTACTTCAACATCACCACTTAAGGACTCTGACCCATTTCTGTAAACCCTTCAGCGCTTTGATTCTGTCGAGTGCATTGATATGAATAAAAAAAGTCAGAAGTTGTTTCTCAAACTCAAAGGTTGTTGAATTCAACGTAATGCATACATACGTATTCATTTTCAGAAAATGTTGACTTACATATAACAATTTGCACAACGTTAGTGAACTGTTAACACATGTATGAACTCATTGTATGATATTCACCTTTATTATACACAACTCCAATTATAGATGTGGTCATAAAGTTGAAGAAAACGGTCCAACACTGCGGTCTCTAGCTTGCCTGCGAGAGAGATTGCATCAGTTTAATAATATTTACTGTTATATTCTGAATAACTTTGTCTATGAGACCAACTTAATCAGAACAAAAAATTAATCATCTGTTTCATACATTTCAGTCGATTAGATATTGACGTTTTTAGTGGAACAGCTGATTATTTTTTTGATCTGGATTAATTTGGTCCCATAGACGAAGTTGTTCAGTTTGATAGTCTAATTGCCACACCACAAAATTTGTCGACTGTTCAAAAAATCACCCTGTATTTTAATTTTATTTCTATAGCTCCGATAATAAACAAACAATTTTCCCAGTTGCAGTTAAAACGCCTCTACTTACAACTTGGACCATGACTTACGGGTGTTCCGAGGAAATTACAGAAGGAAAACGGCCCTGCTTTCAATAAAACTGTCGTCTTTATTTAACAGGCCAAAAGTTATCTTGCCCCCGCTCCGGGAACACAAGAAAAAATTACACCGGTCATGCGCTCCTTTTGGGGAATTCGTTATTTTCAATGTTTGCAAATAAAAAGTTTTGAAAATAAACGCCGCGCTGCAAAGTCTTAACAAAAGAATATTACCTGGACTTTTCGTTTAAACGCCATCGAAGTTTGATTGGAAACGAGGTAACTTTTCATTTCACCTTTTTGTAATACCCCCAATTTTATTGATCGCAGGTATTGACCTTTTCGACCGAGTTGCATCGGTCTGTGATTTTAGTCTAATAAAATGCAACGTGAAAGTTTATAAGTGTATATTGTTTCTGTGCTTATTTCAGTACAGTTACTTTTTCAAGCATAGAGAAAGTACACAACTATAGTCAGTGAACTAAAACCTATGGAACAAGCATTGCGCTCAAAAAATTGCACCACACGAAACAACTAAGTGGATGAAGCTTGGAGCTAAAAATTCTGGCATATAAGTATGTAGCGCACAAATCGTCTGAGCACTGGTTGCTTATTAGCGACCATAATTTGTATACTCATAGATATTTTCTATGCTTAAACAAAAAAAAATATGATACGTTATTTCTGCATATTTTTACTGCCTTCTTTGCGTCTTTTACACCTTTTGACTACACAGGACGTCATTCCTAATAAACTTTTCATTCTTTCTTTTCTCTACAATACAAACTGCAATTATTGTAAAGAACGTTAACGTCAGTCACCGGGTGCGTGGCTGGCCCGACTAAAGAATGAATGAATGAATGATTTATTCGGCAACATGATTAAGATACATTAAAATAAATTTAAAAGAAATGGCACCGAAAAGGCATTTACTCAGCATAATGTCGCAGCATTCAAGAACGCCACGACGCTGGTCTTCCGCAAATGCCAAAAATAAATAAGAGAAACACTGCTACGCATAGACTGCTATTTACCGATCTAAAACTGCACTGCAATACAGCATCATTTTTAGAATGATACAAAATATATGTCATTGGATTTTAGTTAAGACATATTATATAAGTATTTAGTTATACATGTATAGTGAGCTAAGCGGCTAAAGCTGAGCGGGTTGTACTTTTCCGGTCCCGTGGTGCCATTTTTTAAGCAATATTTGTTTGCAATTACACTTCCATAGATTTTTGTTGGAAAATAACTAAAGACGGCCAAAAACTATAACTTATGTGCAAGAAATGATAACGTTATTTTTAAATGTAACGTTATTTCTTACTTTTTTACCGTTAATTTTAACATTAGCGTTATGTCAATAAATAACGTTACTTTAGATAACGTTACATTGAAATTAACGTTATTTCAGTAAATAACGTTAATTTTAACGAAACGTTATTTCAGTGAATAACGTTAATTTTAACGTTATTTCTTACTTTTTGTTACCGTTACTTTAAAATTAACATTTTTCCAATTAATAACGTTACTATTATAATTAATAAGTTTAACGCTATATTTAGCGGTAATTTTACCGGTACAATATTTTAACGTTATTTTTACCGGTAAATTTACTGATAAAGTGTATTAACGTAATTTTTTTTTGTATCGTTATTTTTTTAATGATATTTCAATCCTTATGTAACATGCCATGAAGCTAGCCATCGGCATTAAGTTTTGGGCTTTATAACACCATTCTGATAAATAGAGATGTGAAACTCGTTGATAATATTGCAATAAAGACAGATATCACTGCTCCCAAGTACCGGAGCTTCGTAATTTGTTTTAACTGCAAGAGTTACCACAACAAAATCCGAAGTTCTGCTAACGCAAACCGACTTTTGCTCGCACTGAGCTAAAGAATACGAACGAAAAGTTTTTATTTGGAAAATAACCGTTTGCAAGTTTGAGTTCAAAGAAACGGTATTTTTTTAGATTTTGTCGTCAGTAGGTTTTTAAGGTTTTTATGTATTTAGTGCGTCTTATACAGGGAATGATGCATTAACATTTTTTCCACTTAAAGATCTAATGTTGGTAGTTTCATTGTCATCTAACTAAAATACTTTCTGGATGGATGGTAGGCTAAAAACGATTCTAAAGACATCAACAAATTATTATTTAATTTAATTTCTTAGACACAGAATCGTAAATCATAAATATTATGTTTGTAAATTGACCGTATAAGACCGGTCTAAGCTTTGTCGGTTTAATTTTTTCGAAATCTCAATGCACAACAGAGCTGTACTTAGTAACTAAGATATACCTACGTAATTATGCAGAAACGGAATATTGATTGAAACTTAGCACACAGTTTATTAATAACTAAACAAACTTGTAAGTGAAGTTTTATCATAATTTATATGAAGGATTCGTCCGATAAAGTGTTTGGTGTCTACTTGCCTAGTAATGGCGAGGAGAACTCAAACCGGAAATGTCAAAATATTTGTCAATTTGAAGTAAAAAACCATCTCATATTAAAAAAAAACCCTGCTAAGTGGTGATACGCGAGCGATACTACAAGTTATTAATAAGAAGTAGGTATAACAAAGACAAAGAATAGTTTTATTCTGAAGTCCACGCAGACGAAGTCGCGGGAAGAAGCTTGTAAATTTAATAATTTGAAATGTAAAATAAACAGCTGAATTATATTATTAGTAGTATGCAATAACCTGATAATTGATTGTATCTCGCTCAAACAGGTGTTAATTAAACCCGCGCCGCTCATCACGGTTTATTGCTGCCCACAAAGCATCTAATTTTGAGTTAATTTCAGCCAAATCGCAAATCACTTTTACTGTTATTACGTAAGCTGTGTAATTTAATTTGGTATCGGTTACCTTTCTTATGAGCAACATAATTTTGCTAGTGTACCCTACTGTAAAATAAAGTAGGTAAGAATAAAATGCCTTTTTATTTCCAGTAGGATAATAGGCTATCTCTATATCAAATATTTTGGTAAGATATATAGGTTTTTGTTTTTGAGAGAATAAAGTCAAAGAGCGTTTTATGAAAAATATTTTCAACATTTTCTTTTTGTAACAATTTTAATATTATATTATGTAAGTCTCCGTACAATTTCATTGTACATTTTGCTTTTAAAGTAAAATTTCTCTCTTTAAACTCATGCCGACAACGTTCCGTTTAAAATCACACTGGTTGAGCGCTCAACGACGCGTTAATTTCATACGAAAACTTCAACATGGCGGCGCGTTGTAAATCTCATTCGATTTAAAAAAAGAATTGCCGCCATTTTTGTTCCATCATAAATCCAGAAAACAAGGATTACAGGCAACAGTTAGTTCTGCTCATATATTTTGAGTGCAAACAACTGAAATAAATTTACATGTGTCGTTGTGAGACTCAACTTTGTGTTTACGCTGAGCATGGTTGCAACCTCAGAACACAGAGTTGCAACTTTCTGCGAGCTGCAAAAACAATGGAGTAAAAGAGATGGCACTATTCCAGCTTTTAGAGTAATGCTGTCTCACTTTAACAACCACGAATGCGTAGTCGTCGCGTTAAATCTGTTTGTATCGCTGTTTCTTGTTTGGTAAATTGCAATTATAAATGAATTGTGCACTCTTTTGTATGTAATTATAAAAGCATTGTGCCCGGAAAAAAAAGACAACTGCAGGGTTGGTTCAAGTCAAAAGAACTGTTCAAGTGTTTGTATTTGGAAAGTATTGTTGATACTTACAAAAGAAACATCTTAAACTTTAAAAAAATATTGTGTATAGTGATCTGGATCTCCTTTATTCATTTCCTGTATAACAATCCTCAGATCGCAGCTCGATCAATCCTTGCCGAAGAATCAAGGCTTCAAAGTTACCTCCTTTGTATGAAAATCGGCTTGTGTTTCTAATTATCCTGCTTTTCGCGCCATTTCGCCCTAGGGGGAAATGATAGGTCGTTTTAAGACGTCGTAAGTTTCGTCTAAAACGATAGGTTGTTTTAAGACCTTATTGGTTAGAAAGATCTCGATTTTTTGATTAGGACTATATTTCAAAGCAAAATTTTGAAATTTTTTAGTTAATGTTTATTTATTTATTTATTTATTTATTTCTTTCTTGGGAAACATACAGCATAATTTTTTACATATAGTTACAACATACATCAATTTACATTAGCCTAAACAGTTTCCACTACTAAGTAATGACAATAAAGCGTCGAGTAACAATAACAATGTAACTTACTTAAACAACTAACTTTTGTTTACTAAATTTTGTTTAGTTATGAAAAATAAGAGGCCAAATATTTAATTAATTGGTACTATTAAGTGCAACTTTGAATTTAGCGGGCTTAAGACTAAACAAATCAATGTGACTAAATTTAACGTTATATGATTTCATCGCTCTAACTATAAAACGGTTTTTAGCATAATTAGTCCGGCTCGCAGGAATGCAAAAAGTGTCACGAGATCGCATGTTTGGTCGGGGGCATTTCAATAAAATTTTACTTAAAAGATATGATGAATCTACATAATTATTAATAATCTTGTACAATAAGGTCAAGTCCCTGCGTTCTCTTCGACGTGTAAGAGATATGACGTCATCTTCGCAAAAATCAGCAAATTTGTACTTCATTTTTTTAATAAATTTGTTTTGGATTCTTTCTATCGTACCTATATGTACCGAGTACTGCGGATTCCAAGCTGTCGATGCGTATTCGAGTTGTGATCGCACATAGCTGTTATATAATAGTATTAGTGATTGTACCTTTTTAAAGTCTCTACTTTGGCGAAATATAAAACCCAACATTTTGTATGCTTTGGCTGCAATATAATGTTCATCAATATCAATAACACTGTTCATCCAAGCCAACGTAACAAAAAAATGTTCTCTAATTATATTAAGAAACCGAAACTGACACCGAAATTTCGGTCATTTACTAATATCTATTATGGGGTATTTACACGGAGCGACTTAAGGTAACTTGGCAGGCGACTTTAGTCAATAAACTAATCGCAAACCTAATTTCAGGAGGTGGCGTTTCGATTTTACAAGCGATTGTCAATAAATAACGCTAATTGACTAGTCACTCTGTGTAAATACCCCATTAGTATGGATAATGCTATGATACCGAACAAGTATGTAAATTATATTTTTTTCATAGATATAACATTTTGAGACTTTGTTTGTTCACCAAATACTCGATGTCCATTAACAAAATTCATATTACTGGGGCCCCTCGCCTGTTTGTAATCAATTAACTGATTACTACTTAGATAATTACAATAAACCAATTTCAGTGATATTTGTTCGTATCGTTTACACCGATTAACTAATAATTTCAGGCTATTTTATGAATGTCAAAAGAATACTATTATATATATTCTTTTACTGATGGTGATTTAGATGTTAATGGGTAGATCAAACACTAATTATTATGTATTAATATAATTATACGGTGATATTGTT
Source organism: Agriphila geniculea (assembly GCA_943789525.1). Classification (NCBI taxonomy): domain Eukaryota; kingdom Metazoa; phylum Arthropoda; class Insecta; order Lepidoptera; family Crambidae; genus Agriphila; species Agriphila geniculea. The sequence goes on along the minus strand of OX038875.1, from coordinate 27,548,597 downwards.
TCAAAATAGTTAAAAATATGGTTAAGTGATACATAGGTGGACCGCGCGAGCGCAGACCGCGAGCGTATTGTCTCTGCTTCAGCTCTTGAACAAAAATCCGTTTCCGTATGTCTGTCTCTTTGTTCTCCTCTACAGGTCGCATTTTACGACCGATTCTCGTGAAATTTAGTGAGCAGGTTCAATAGTTATATAGAATTTTCTGATTTTCGAAATTTTTCGAAAATAAAACACATTTAAGCCATTTCAAAAAATGTTCAAAAAGGTCACAAACGCGAGGTCTACAGCTCACAAAGCTACTAGTAATATAATTGGTAACTGATGTTGATTCCGCTTAAAAAAAATGTTGCAGATTTTTGTAGAAAAAATATCCACCATCACCAAAATAAAATTTGAGATTCTCATAATAAGTAAGCATAAAAACACAGTAAAATCCCTTCTGAATAATACATTTACATTTCGGCGGAATCAGCATGCTTCCTGCAGGCATCACATACTCCGTTGAATAATTAAATTTACGCCTGTTCTCAAGAAAAATTGATGGCAAACCGCAGCCAATCCCAATATGGGAGACGTGACTCGGTTGGCAACGGGGCAATTTGAGCGTTTCACTTTTTAGCACTTTTTCACTCGGCAAAGTGGCTTGATGTGTGATCTGACTGAGCGAATGATAAGGTTTTATGGGAGATTTTTTATTTAAATTAGGGCAGTTTTACACAATTTCTTGGGGTTGGATGTCCCAAGGTAAGTAACTCATCCCGCCATTTCGATATCTATTTTCTTATCATTGATTCAACTTCATAAGCTTCATAAAGGTGCCATAGCACCAAGTTATTTTTAGTGAAATTCCTTTGGCTCAGGTAATTATGACCAAAAAATACCAAAATAGTGGAACGAATCAAATTGGGACGATTTGTTTTCGACGTCAACTTCATATGACTTACATTTACCGTTATTTTGCAACATTAGTTAAAACTTATCGCCTAATACTGAAATGGTCAATTCTTAAAAACAATTGAAAGTTAAATTAACGTTGTGATTGCGAGCTCGGCAGCAAATTAAGGATTTAAAAAACCGGCCAAGTGCGAGACGGTCTCACGCACGAAGGGTTCCGTACCAAAAAACGGCAAAAATATCATTTAATCGTTAAATATTTATTTTATTCTGTTTTTAGTATTTGTTGTTAAAGTGGCAACAGAAATACATCATCTGTGAAATTTCAACTGTCCACCTATTGTCGTCGTTATTAATATCGAGCAAAAAACCGCAAAAAATCACGTTTGTTGTATGGGAGCCCCCCTTAAATATTTATTTGATTCTGTTTTTAGTATTTATTGTTATAGTGGCAACAGAAATACATCATCTGTGAAAATTTCAATTGTCTAACTATCACGGTTCATGAGATACAGCCTGGTGACAGACAGACAGACAGACAGACGGACAGCGGAGTGTTAGTAATAGGGTCCTGTTTTTACCCTTTGGGTACGGAATCCTAAAATTGACACGCTGTAAACTTTCAAATTGATAATATTTATATATCTTCCCACTGTGTATACAAATCCTAACTCGGCTTTAATTTTGATATCAGCAGGCTTATGTTTTCTACCCAAAAGCAATCTCTTGTTTTTCGGCACCATTAAATTAATGTTTGGCAAAGAATGTGTAATATATGTACTAAAGGGCTTAGTTAGTACATACTTATGTGTTGCTGCTGTTATACAGCCAAAAATATATAAATAAATATTTCTTAAAATAAAATGTGTTTGGATAAGTACGATTAACAAAATGTATGAAGCAAAGCGCAATCTAGAAACATATGCATTGATTTTTGAAGTGGAAGATAAAAAACATAATTTATACAATGTTAGGTTTAATCTGAATGATTTATAAATTTTATTTTTACATAATCAAACCGTTTTTTTTTTTTGCTTTTTAAGCACTAGATGTACTTATTCTTAGAGCAACGCCGGTTTACACAGAAGCCAGCGTTGCTCTAAGTAATTGATTAAAATCTATTTCATCTATTTGTTTTCTTTGAACATGGTATAGATTCAATACCATGGTCAAAGAAAACAAGGTCTGGCATTCCGTGAGACACAAGCATACGTCACTATTTAGTTGCGCGACTTTATAATACTTAAAAAACAAAAAATGAAGGGTTTTTTATGTTTATTGTAGTGCATTTTAATTGTGATTTATTTCTCTTAGCAAACAAAATAGTTCAATTAAAGATGAATAAACGTTATTTTTAATACCGATAGCGGAGATGACGTATCACTGTGCAGATGCACGTCACTTCCTCTGTCTCGGACCTACCTGGCGCAGTATATTATTCTACCATGATCTATACCAGGGGTCTCCAAACTACGGCCCGCGGGCCAGATCCGGCCCGCGAGCACCAACAATCCGGCCCGCGAAAGCAAGCCGGATCGTCCAACAATACTGTAATTTACAGTATGTTGGTACAATGAGCTAGCTAGATCCTGGCCCTTGGGACTTTGTGGAGGAGTTAGTCTGGCCCTTAGGCTAAAAAGTTTGGAGACCCATGATCTATACCATACTTATTGCTTTGGGTAGTTTTTTCAAGGACAGGGCTGAGTTAGAATATTGATACATTTCTTTACCGTGCTTTTTCTTAAGGAAATCGACCTAGCAAAAATTTATCACTAATAATTTTAGCTGTCCTTGGCGATCGACCTTAAAACCTCTCGCGGTTGACTGCATGGGCACCTCTGATCTATTCTACAGGCACAGTCCTATAGGTATAGGTACCCTTATAGCAGACCGTCAGTGTTTCAGCTTACAATTCAACTGATAATCCGTTTCAAAAGTTCAATACACATTCAGACCAATATATCATTATTTATTTATGTTGATTCATGTGGTCATCCTTAGTTTTTCAATCAGTTATTTATTACTACTTGAAAAACTAAAGAGGACAACACAAAAACATAAAAATTAAACTAACAAAAAGCACAATATAGAGTACAGTAGTTGAGCTTAGCACTTGCGCGCTCGAGCAACGCACACGTAGACATCTCTCACCGACACTGTATAACTGCAATCTCATACCACTCTCAAAACAGAGTACGTAACGCAGCGGCGAGAGCTGTCTTTGTGTGTGTGCGATGCTCGAGCGCCCGTAGTACTAAGCTAAACTTCAATTAGTCTCTCTATTTTGTGCAAAAAGTGCCTGACCTTATTGACCATACAATTACAAATTAACAAGGAAAACATGGCAGCAATATATCATACAGGACAACCCCTCGGAACCTCGAAAAAGATAAAGTAACGGACGTTATCAGTAAACATGGAATATTATTAGGAAACATAAACGCGCGGTAATAAACGTGTTGTAAATTTTTATGTTGGCGTAATAAAAGCTGGTTTTCTTCTGCCGGGCGGTTGTATTCCAAAAAGGGTACAAATATAGGAGGAATGTTATTCATACCATTCAGTTTTTAATGAACGAGTATTGAAAAAATTATACGTTACGATGGTTACGATTGACGCTTATTTAAATTAATTATCATTAAGTTATTTTTTATATTTGAAAAATGTATAATAATAGTTTAAATTATGCAATTTGACCTGCCTACTCGCATTTAAATGTTTCAGTAAAACTGAGTTTCTATTCTATTTTATTTTGGGTATTCTACAAGTAATGGATTCTACTTTTTAGGTATAGTAAAGCAAAAAAGGATGCAAAATAAACCCCTACGCAAAATTTTGGCTCGATCTAACGAATTTCACTATGATTTCTAAGACTCCAAATTTGGAAAAAAATCATAAAAAAATCAAAATGCTCTAGTGACAAATTAGTGTTGATTATTTAAATCCATACGTAATTACAAAAAAAAAAAATGTTATTAATTTGAAAACATTATTATATGAACATTTTTTGCTTACATAATCACAAACTTCTTTTGCGCGCCATACACATGGGCCGCGCGATTGTGAAATTTGACGTCATTATTCCGATACTTTTTGTATGGGGCGTTTTCACGCTCGCTTCAAGATCGCAAAAAAAATACTGATTGGTATTTCTTTAACGATGCACTAATTTAATTAATGGAATAAAAAATAATGACAAATACCCAATTATTAGAAACAAGCTGTTCCTCCGAAGGCAGAAAAAGGAATCAAACATATTCTTCCAACGTCTAGTTTTAATATTACCTTCCCACTTGAAGTAACTCGAAGTTCTTCAAGAATAACTTTCTTGAAGAACTTCGAGTTAGGCATAAAATTTTCCGAATCTTCATTTTTATATTTAAAAGCTTTCAAAAATTACGAATTTTACTTAAATTCCCAGAATATTCAGCAAGGTGTCGCTGGCTGTATTCATTCAGAATTTCAATGTCCTTTATCTGGTGGGTAGACGGCCGTAAACATCGTCGTAAATTGTCGTAAATCGTCGTGTATCGTCGTTACACGCACAAATTCGGTAGGCGCCTTTGTAGCGTGTCGTCCCGACGCAGTCCATTACGGCTCGTTTACAAGTTTCGGACATTATGTGATTAGTATGACGTCATTTATAGTTTTTTGTATATGTTTTGAGTTAACTGTAATGCTCTATTTGTGATAGTAGATTTATAGGCATGTTTACTGGCTTTAACGCTTATACTTAGCAACTCAGATTTGATTTTATTGAGCTTGTTATTAAATGTGCCAAGTTCTGAACTAAACTTTGACATTACTAACTTCACTTACTAAGCTGGGTATAACTTAGGCAATCATTAAAACGATGTAAATAAGTTTCTAGAATAACATAATATTAAAAATTGAGTTCTAACAACATTGTATTTTTTTTGCTGAGTTTAAAGTTCAAATTTCCTTTTATGTTTTTTTGTAAATGAACTTGAGACCATTTATTTAATTTATATACCTACATATAATATATGACTTCATTTATGTCAATCTCGAAACAGTTTGACACAAGCTGAAATATCAAAAGTCAAGCTATCAAGCGCTCGGTGTTGAGCTAAAAGCGAATAAAACTCTTAACTAGGAAGCGGTACCATGCCATACGCTACGATGGTTTGAGTAAAACCACTTCAAATTTTTGGGTCTAAGATAATGTAAACGTACGTATGACACATAGTCGTAGTACGTATTAGTACATAATTAATTGCATGAAAGTAGTAAAACTACTTAGATATTTAAGTAACTAATATAAAATTTATGCTAGTTTTATAACATAATTTTAAAAGAAGCAGTGAGTACTACCCAGTTATTTGCATTGCAGCTGAAAAGCATGAACATTTTGAATAACACATAAATGTTTTAAGTTTTATGAACAAAGCAAAACAACTTAAATTCAATTCAATTCAAATTCATTTATTTAGACAACAAAGATCCATGGGTTAGTAAATAAAAGATACTTAAAAATAAGGGTTAGTAAACTTAGGTACAAAAACGAAATTTAATAATTACGAATACCTCAGAGGCCACCCGCGCGGACAACACCCAAAGGAGTTATCCTCCACTGCAGTCATTGTCCGCGTGAAGTGCCTCAGGATAGGCGCGTATGGATCATCCGCTATGGTTTTCAGCATGCTGTTGCCACCCCCTCGCACCCTCCCCAGCAGTGACGCCACTTTCTTCCGTATGACGGCATGAAACCCGTCTGTTTGGCATTGTGCGAACATACTTGATGCACTGCAGAAGCGAGGGAGTCCCAACATCATCCTGAAAATGTTATTATATTGTATGCGCAGGGTGTTTAGCGATTTTCTGGTGTAATTGGTCCAAGGACCGCCCGTGTACAAACCCTGGCAGTACGTCTTAAACAAAGTTATTTTTACCTGCTCAGAGCAACGAGCAAATCTACGGGCCAACATGTTGCCACGTATCGCCAAAGCCCTACGCTCCCTCTCTATATCTAGATCGTCTTTAAGGTCGTCGGTAAGGAAGTGCCCTAGGTATTTAAACTGATGGACCCGCTTTAAGTCTCGTCCGTTTAGAGTGATCGGAAGGAAGGTTTCGGGACTGTTTAAAACCTAAATTTAATTTCTTAGTAGCCCAAGCATAGATGGATAAAAGTGTCTTCCGGTCACTACCAAATCTTTCAGACAGACGTCTCTTCTCTTCGGGAATCTATTTTAGACTTTACGCTATTAATACATTTTTCAGCATAGGTTTGATTGAACTATTTTTTGTAATATACTTACACCGTTTTTTTTTAAGATTATCTAAAAATTTAATGGGGATATCAGACCACGTTTCTGAATATGAACGTGCAGTTAAAAGTAAAAAATTAATAGTTTGAAAAAATCGAAAAAAATCTTGCTTAATCGGCAAACTCACTAAAATAGCAAGTCGCGTGCGTAGATTCATTCTTTTCATTATTTACGTAGGTAAACAAGATAGTCTCTTTTGATTACGCGCGTGTAATTCTATTATGAATGAGCTTTCGAATCAGATATCATTAAAATTTGTGACATAACCAAACTTCAAAATCTTGACTAATTATTAAATATTGAAACTTTTAACTGTACATACTCGATTAGAATAAGGAAGAGATACACTCATTTCGTTTTTAGATATACTTAAAAAAAACCGGCCAAGTGCGAGTCGGACTCGCGCACGAAGGGTTCCGTACCATAGAACGGCAAAAAAATTACGTTTGTTGTATGGGAGCCCCCCTTAAATATTAATTTTATTCTGTTTTTAGTATTTGTTGTTATAGCGGCAACAAAAATACATCATCTGTGAAAATTTCAATTGTCTACCTGTTGTTGTTATTAATATCGAGCAAAAAATAGCAAAAAAATCACGTTTGTTGTATAGGAGCCCCCCTTAAATATTAATTTTATTCTGTTTTTAGTATTTGATGTTATAGCGGCAACAGAAATACATCATCTGTGAAAATTTCAACTTTCTAGCCATCACTGTTCATGAGATATAGCCTGGTGACAGACAGACAGACAGACAGACAGACGGACAGCGGAGTCTTAGTAATAGGGTCCCGTTTTTACCCTTTGGGTACGGAACCCTAATTAACCGTGTATTACAAAAAATGTGTGCGTCCAGCAACGAAGGTCTAGTTGACTAACTCCAAAAGAGTTAAGAGAACAAGTTTCTTATACTGAATTTAGCTTTTTACCAAGAGAGTCACATAAAAATAACTAGGTATTCTTACATAGAACACTTTCCTCGCTGGTAGATGTGAAAAGTTGTATCTTTAACACGAGAACAAATGTCTCGTGCCTAAATCACGAACTAGCGAAGTAGTCTACATTTGAACCACAAGCGCAGTGAGTAATTCTTATAGAGACTACTGAGCACAGTGATTCGCAGCACAAATTGACTTTGGTCTCTAGTATAACAAATAACTATTACATAACTTCCGCCCGCGACATTCGGAAAATCCCAAGGGAACCTTTGACCAGGATAAAAAGTATTCTATATTTTAATCCAGACTATTAACTATCTGTCTGTGAAATTTCATTTAAATCTGTTCAGCCGTTTTTGATTGATTGAGGAACAAACGTCCAAAACCCACAAACTTTCACATGTATAATATTAGTATGATGTTCTCTAGTCTGTGGTTCGAAACGCTAACTTTGAATGCTAAAATAATAGCTAGTTCCCAGGCCCAACTCCCGACTCGGGAGGCTCGCAATGCCAGGTGAAGTTATGTAGTTACTGCTCAATTATTCAGTAATTATGAGTCTTCCGTAACGACGAACTGTTTACACTAGATTGTTACTTGGTTCTAAACCGTTCTCTCTTAGTTTTGTGAAAAAAGACTTGATGTCTAAATAATACAAAATGTTAAGGCACCCTGAGCGAAAGTGGCGCCGCGGTGAATTTTATTTAATATACACATCAACTTTGTCTAGGGATACAGGTGTTATTTTCATACAAACGAGGTAACTTTGAAGCCTTGGTTTTCTGCCAGGGATGTACCGTGCTGTAATCTGATGATGGCCATCCAGGGAATGAATGGAGTAGATTCAGATCGCTGTACACACCCAACTGATCTGATCAGCATTCTAAAAGATTAATGGGTCAGAGTTCTCAGTTTGAGGATTTCCATACATTTTCATGCTATTTTCGCGGTTTTTTTAAACATGTCCATTACGTTTTTAGAATGCTGGTCAGATCAGTTGGGTGTGTATAGCGAACTGAATCTCCTCCATTCACTCCCTGGATAGCCGTCATCAGATCACAGCACAGTACATTCCTGGCAGGAAACCAAGTCTTCAAAGTTACCTCGTTTGTATGAAAATAGCACCTGTATCCCTAGACAAAGTTGATGTGTGTATTATAATTCTAATACATACACAATTTTAATAATGTTTTATGTGGAATTTTTAGTAGTGGCCCACAGTCTAGTATTTTTAGACGGTATCGTTACATTCCGTCGTAGTTACTGCTAGAAGTAGATAGCAAAACTGCTAAAAATGACCGTTTTTGACACATTTGCTATCTACTTCTACGAATGACTACGAGGGAATATAGTTATACCTTCTAAAAATACTAGACCATGGGCCCTAAAAATTCCACGAAAAGTTTTATTAAAATTATTTTCTATTAAAAACTTATTAAATAAAATCTCTGAGGGCGCCACTTTCGGTGATATAACCATATTAAGGGATTTTTTTGTTACTATGGGTTTTTATTTTTTTTAATACAACTTTATTTCTTGCTGATAATGTAGCTTTCTATAGGTGAAAGAATTTTTAAAATAGGTTCAGTAGTTTTTGAATTTATTTATTATAAACAAACACAAACAAACATACATACAAAAAAAACAAATCTATCCTCTTTATAATAGTAGTAGAGATGTAAATATTTTACTTTTGGAGAACTCTACCAACAGGCAGACTCGTAGGTGCCTCTCGTAGCAACTCATAATGTAGCTTTCTATAGGTGAAAGAATTTTTAAAATAGGTTCAGTATTTTTTGAATTTATTTATTATAAACAAACACAAACAAACATACATACAAAAAAAAAAAACAAATCTATCCTCTTTATAATAGTAGTAGAGATGTAAATATTTTACTTTTGGAGAACTCTACCAACAGGCAGACTCGTAGGTGCCTCTCGTAGCAACTCGTCCGTAGCATAGCTCTACATCGTAGTTCGTAGTCCCCTCATAAGTTATTATAGTTTTGTAAACCAGTTTTTTTTTCTTTAAACGATTTTTATTATTGAGAAATGAATTACTAAACTTAAATGGATGACTCACGCTAAACCGTACCGGGTCTGCCAAAATATGGAGTATTTTAGACTACTATTTTTTATTATTTAGTATTTCAACATATCTATTGGATCGTCTACAGATGAGACTCGGTTCGAACCCGGCACAGATTAATGAAAGTCATCCTTGATTAATTTCTTAAATCGACATTTTTATGAACATCTCTACCTATACAAACTTCTAAATATTAATTAAATATTGTGGCGATGGAACAGCTTTTTAACCTCCATATAAAAACTGTTTGAAAGAGCTTAGACGAAAATAAATAATAACTCTACTAGATTTATTATTATAAGGTAAGCCTGTTATTTGGAAACCTGCTAACCAGTTGACTGGTTAAGTTTCTATTCAAGACATTGCTTACTGGTAGACACGGAGATGAGAGATCCAGCTTCTCTGTAGATTTCTACCGGCCATTGCAGGAATACGAACAATGACGAGCAAATTATCGGCCGTATAAGCTGTCCTATCAGCTCCAACCTCTTAACGGCACGGAATAGAGTCCAGTTTGGCTTACCAGCGTCTGTGCAAATGGTGATACCGAGACGTTATCTAAACAAACTGGCGGCATGGTGACCGGGCGCATAGAAGACCTAAATATACTGGTAGAGATATAAGAATAATACCTACCCTATTTACTGCAAATAAATAATGATATTCTATTCTATTATAAACAAATGCATTTAAAAATAAAGTATTATTACGGCTTAATAAAGATTTAGATTACAAAATAATTGTCTTTTAATTGGAAAGTTTCTTCTGAGTCAATTTCATAAAATCTAAATTTCCATGGAATCCAACGTGTTGGAAGTATCATATTATTTTATAAATCTTTATTTATTTTAAAACTTATTTATAATTAATCTTTGCTGTGCATTAATAAAGTCAACTTTTAAACTTATATAAAACCCTAGTACCTATAAAATTAAAAACCTTATTAATGTCTTAAAAACAGTATTATCATTGTAAAATTAAAATACAAAAGTCGAATCGAAAGGGGACCCTTTTCTGCATTTTAATACAAAAATGATTTCAAAAGTCAATGTTTAAAGGTTTTACCATAGTATACCTACCTTTTAAATTTTAAACACTCGAGGTATAAAAAAATACTAAAAAATAAGTCCCATTCCAGAGGCTGTACATCTTTGTAAGTGCAAGTCTCCCTGATAAGACCTGAATTTACTGAGCGTAACGAGAGCACTGTATGCAAAGCTTTATTGGTTTACCTGTCTGGATGAGTGCAGCGCTCCTGCGGGGTCTTATAGCACTACAAATTATATTTGCTGCAGCCGCGGCGAGAAATGGGTTGATCTGATTTGATGGTGAGAGTGCGATGATATTTTAGGGTTAAATCCGACTGAAAAGTAAGTTTCCATCATCTACCCCATCAAAAGACAGTTTATCTTCAATTCTGTTTTATAATATTTTTTAATCTTTGATATTGAAACCACAGGATAGATATTTATAAGTACTACCGTACAGAAAAGACACTCTCCGCCTCGCCCCAGAATCAATGGGGTTGGCAACGCAAAGCTAATTGTAGATGTCGCTGCGTACGCTTGTTCCTAAAACAGTAGAAGTTCAGAACAAAATGTATGGGAAAATAGGTATTTATTTTGTGGTATTTATTTACCGAAAAAGACCCATTGACCCAAAATTGATATAAAAGACTATTTTACATTACAAGTGCCGTAATTGGAAGCCAAATTAAGACGTTTTTATTCTTACAGAATTTATATTTTTTTTCTATATCCAGACTTTTCGGAAATATGTAAGTGCCAACATTTTTAAAGCCTATTACACAGAATTTGATCATTTTAAAGCTAAAATAACGATTATTTTTTGAGTAAAAGTCCTTTGTTTTCATAACTCTCGTATAACAAGCGTACGCAGCGCCATTTTGACAGTTGCCTTCCCCATTACTTTACCCCAAAAAACCTTCTTTGTTTACCAAAAAGTTCGAGTTATGAATTGAACACCGCTTATAAAGTACAAACAGCACGGAAGCCCTAGACTTAAACACACAGTTGCGCGTGTACAAAAACGTCATCTGACGTCATCTGTTTATAATGGCGCGGTTGTATGGAGTGTCCGGGGTGTGATTGAAACTAAAGTTTTTCAGTGCTTTAATGTTCAGTAATTATACTGTAAATATTGAGCCACTGGACCGAAAGTGGCGCCCCGCAAGGGTGCGGTTATTCTGGTCACTTACAATAATAATAAGATTCTGTCAAAAAATATTTTTTTGCCACAAGTTTTTATTGCCGACTGCACTGTTTTTTGCGTGTTCCTCAGTGGCCGGACCACATTTAAGTACTCAGGTGGTTTAGTTCCACATAGTTGCTACCTGAAGTCTACCTTCACAGGAATATATCATAATTAATAGTACCTCAACAGATAAGGAAATATTTAACAAATAAAGTGGTCCGGCCGCAGAGCAATGCTCTCTGGCCGCACCAACTCAAATTTTAGAAAGTGTGATACATTTTCAAGAAATTTATATCGCAGTAAAACCAACCTAAATAGTACCTTCCACACGACAAGTTTCGTAAAATAAAACTCATTGGCTTAGAAGTTACAAGCCGTAGTTTGTGGTCCGGCTGGGAAGCATTCTCTGCAGCAGGTCAATATCGTAAGTGTGATTCATTTTCAAGAAAGTGATATCCCAATAAAAGCTACCTAAATAGTACCTTCCACACGACAAGTTTCGTAAAATAAAACTCATTGGCTTAGAAGTAACAAGCCGTAGTTCGTGGTCCGGCTGGGAAGCATTCTCTGCAGCAGGTCAATATCTAAGTGTGATACATTTTCAAGAAAGTGATATCCCAATAAAAGCTACCTAAATAGTACCTTCCACATGACAAGTTTCGTAAAATAAAACTCATTGGCTTAGAAGTTACTAGCCATAATTTGTGGTCCGGCTGGAGAGCATTCTCTGCAGCAGGTCAATATCTAAGTGTGATACATTTTCAAGAAAGTAATATCCCAATAAAAGCTACCTAAATAGTACCTTCCACACGACAAGTTTCGTAAAATAAAACTCATTGGCTTAGAAGATACAAGCCCTAGTTTGTGCTCAGGCTAGAGAATATTGCTCTTTTATTTCATCAAACTATTAATTTGTATAATTAAGCTCAAAGTATTTAATCCGGCTAGGAAGGACTACTTTTCAGCGAATGAAAGCAACTTTCGCAAGGGTCAGTCATGGGATGGGTGACCAAAAAACTGTGCTTTGGAAGGATTTGCTATGCAGCGAAAAAGAGATGTAACTATAGCAATTCATAAACCTGACAAGTTTTAAGAGGTTGTAATAACCCCCTGGTCAAAGAGTACTATTACAATACTAGCTTCCGCCCACAACTTCGTTCGCGTGGACATTCAAGAAAATCCTTAGGGAACCAGGAAAAGAAGTATTCTATGTTTAAACGTCCACACTGTGCGCGCTGCCTTACGAGGCAGGACATTAAAACATATAGTACTTTTTATCCTGATTAAATGTTTCCCAAGGATTTTCTCGAATGTCCACGCAAATGAAGTCCCCACTGCTGTAAAGAACTGTAAAGAAGATGGGCCATAACCCACCATGCGGGCCCTATGCGGATTGGTGTGTGTTAACGACTGCAAATGCAGCCAGGACCAACGGCTTAACGTTCCTTCCGAAGCACAGTTTTTTGGTCACCCATCCCATGACCGACCCTTGCGAAAGTTGCTTCTATTCGCTGAAAAGTAGTCCTTCCTAGCCGGATTAAATACTTTGAGCTTAATTATACAAATTAATAGTTTGATGAAATAAAAGAGCAATATTCTCTAGCCTGAGCACAAACTAGGGCTTGTATCTTCTAAGCCAATGAGTTTTATTTTACGAAACTTGTCGTGTGGAAGGTACTATTTAGGTAGCTTTTATTGGGATATCACTTTCTTGAAAATGTATCACACTTAGATATTGACCTGCTGCAGAAAATGCTCTCCAGTCGGACCACAAATTATGGCTAGTAACTTCTAAGCCAATGAGATTTATTTTACGAAACTTGTCATGTGGAAGGTACTATTTAGGTAGCTTTTATTGGGATATCACTTTCTTGAAAATGTATCACACTTAGATATTGACCTGCTGCAGAAAATGCTTCCCAGCCGGACCACGAACAACGGCTTGTTACTTCTAAGCCAATAAGTTTTATTTTACGATACTTGTCGTGTGGAAGGTACTATTTAGGTAGCTTTTATTGGGATATCACTTTCTTGAAAATGAATCACACTTACGATATTGACCTGCTGCAGAGAATGCTTCCCAGCCGGACCACAAACTACGGCTTGTAACTTCTAAGCCAATGAGTTTTATTTTACCAAACTTGTCGTGTGGAAGGTACTATTTAGGTAGGTTTTACTGCGATATAAATTTCTTGAAAATGTATCACACTTTCTAAAATTTGAGTTGGTGCGGCCAGAGAGCATTGCTCTGCGGCCGGACCACTTTATTTGTTAAATATTTCCTTATCTGTTGAGGTACTATTAATTGTGATATATTCCTGTGAAGGTAGACTTCAGGTAGCAACTATGTGGAACTAAACCATCTGAGTACTTAAATGTGGTCCGGCCAATGAGGAACACGCGCTTTTGACTTGATTACAGACGGACAAACACCGGACAGGTGAAAAAAGCTAACTAAGGGATGATTTATATTAGACCGGGCCGGGGCGGGGCCGGGGCGGGGCCGGGGCGGGGCGGGAACGGAGCCCGTCCGTGCTGCACGATTATACTACACCGAGTGTTAAACGGGTTATAAGCCGCCGCCACGGTCGCTTCGGTGAAATAAAAAGAACATGCGTGGTCTCTCACTAAACATTCGTCGCTCACTGCCCGTACGCAGCACGGAAGCAGTGTGACCAACCTTAAATTATAGATTCTGCCCAGCTTAGGCAAAAAACTGACAAATCCTGCCAAACTTTTATGCAAAAAATGCCGAAATAATGCCAATACAATTTTAAAATAAATAGTCACATGTTTTTTTATATTTTTATTTTAAATAGTTATACATTCGTATTAGCCTCGTATTCTTCTTGATCAATTTCTTTATACATCGCTTTTGTCAAATTTTTAATCATATCTTTAGTTGGCTGGAATGAAACGCAGTCACTATAATAATGCCCTGTTTTACATGCAAAATAGAGGCGACATATTTATTGATAAATTTGTTCCGAGTTTTCGTTTTTATAAGGTTTATTTGCGAGAATATTCTTTCACAAGCAGCATTCGACATTGGCAAACACAAGAAACATTAATAACAAAAACATTATTCTCCGCGCTTTAAGGTTCACAATGGAATGAACTACAAATTCAACTAGAGATGTTATGGGAAATCCCCGAAACAAAGGTATTGTTGCCAATGTTCATTGGCATTTTAAAATTCCTACCTAATGTTTTTTTCTTTTATGGATCCGCACCTTACTTATTTTAAAGGATTTATTGGCAATAAAAAAGACTTATATTGCTATAAACTGCCAAATACTGCCAGATTTCTAAAACGTCAAACAAATATGCCAGAGAGTAAAATAAAGGGCTAAACCTGCCGAAAAGGCAGGATCCTGCCACATATGGCCACACTGCACGGAAGAGTGTTCGTATTACGACGGGACGTGGAGGGGACGGGGCGGGACTGTGCAACAGACGTGGTGTAGACGAGCGTCGTCCGGGCTCGGACGGGACACGGATCATGCACTGTCTAATATAAACTGGTTCATATAAAATGTATGTAACGTTTCATATCCGTGCCCCGTCCGGGCCACGTACACGGCCCGGCCCGGACACGGACCGGTCTAATATAAATCATCCCTAAGCCATCTGAGTACTTAAATGTGGTCCGGCCACAGAGAAACACGCCTTGTAAAGGTGCCTTCCCACGGTGCGTGCTACCACGTACCGCACCGAGCCGCACGAGGGCGAGCACGGGCGCACCGTGGGAAACGCTGGCACGGGCCGCGCGTCGTTCGGCCATGTTCGGCGCACGGCCCGCTGTACCGTTCCCACGGTGCGCCCGCGTCCGTGCAACGACGCACGAGTGATGATGGCACAGTACAAATAGTCGAAAATATATATAAAAATAGTATATAGGTATTACCTACTAACTATGGCCAAAAGAATTTGTAACTAATTTTTTATACAGGCTGTTTGGTAATCCTACTAATATTATAAATGTGAATGTTTGTGGGTTTGGATGTTTGTTCCTCAATCACGCAAAAACTACTAAATGGATTTGGTTGAAATTTGATACACAGATAGTAGATAGCCTTGATTAAAACATAGGATACATTTTATCGCGATATTCCCACGGGAACCACGCGGGTGAAACCGCGGGCGGCCGCTAGTAGCTTTATAAAGCCGAATAATTATGGTAGGTAAGGACCATCAAACTGAATAAGTTTTACTATAGGACCAACTCTGAAATCGCGAAAAAAATCTGCTATTCTATACATTTTGATATTTTCGTTATTAATTTTTGTATGAAACAGCTGATTTTTTTCGCATTTCAGAGTTGGTCCCATAGTAAAAGTTGTTCAGTTTGATAGTCCCTATCTACCATATTCGGCTTTATTAGGCTAACTATTTTTTGTTTATTGTTTTCACTATTAGTTTTGTAATTTGCTAACCTAGGTATTTTATTGCTTAGAAAGTATTTCGCATTGAAGGTAGACACTATATAATATTGATTCTAAAATATTATTATTATTAATAATAATAATAAAAACACTTAATTGCACACTAAGACAGGACATATACAAAGAAAAACAGCAAAGCACACAAAAAAGCGGCCTTATTGCTAAAAAGCAATTTACGTAATACGTACAATCACAAAACTAGAAAGATACGAAAGTACTTAGATGAAATTAAAATACTGTAGGTAATTATTTAAAGACCATGGCCGATTGACTACTGATAGATATCATACTATGACGCGCGGCATATTGACAAAGGCGACGAGCCGCCACGAACGCGGACGCACAGCGCTACGCACCGCCACGCACCGATCCTTTGAAGTTACCGACGCTCGATGGATCGTACGCACGACGACGCACCGCGGCGCACGGTCGTTTCCTACGGTGTGTCGGTTCGGTCTGGTGCGCTCTCGTGCATCTCAAGACACACCGGTGGGAAGGCACCTTAAAAAGCTAAACCTACAATTCAGGATGAAACTTCCGATAAAAATATCTAAATAGCTCTATCTACACATCACGGGTAGAACTACTACTAACCGTCACTGTTCCCTTTTCCCCGCTTTTCATTAACTTACGAGTATTCTGCTTGCACAGCAGATGGCGTTTTAGAACATGTCTGGCTGCTTTTGTACGATATTCGTATGAACAACTGATAAAACTAGATGGCAGTAGTGTATATTTTCACAAGGATTCATAAGATTCTATCCGTGCTCACACACGATCAACTTTTGTAAGAAGGTATTTATTTTAAAGGTACTTACTCATAAGTTAATCCTGCAAATGCATAGAGGAAATCTATAATAGTTAGTCGTACAAAAGGTTGGTTAGAAGGGTGCAAGGGCAAAACAAGGAATGTCACAAGAAATTAAAATATAAATTAAGTATGGCAAAACTTAGGTTTTTGCGCGATTTTTATGTAGCGTTATGTAGAAAGTGAAAAAACAAACACTGTCCCCTAAATCTTTATTATTCCAAAACCCTGTACAGGTGAAAAAGTGGGAATGTCTCTAGTGTAACGGAACGTAACAAGGAATGTCCATAAACATCCATGGACATTCCTTTTCCTTGCGGAAGCTAGTAAATTTTTTTATATTTTTTATAAGTAAGTACCTATGTTTCCAAAAGTTTTTGTATCGAAAGCTGATCTTTCCAAGGCAAATTAAGTTAACTAAGTTAAATATTTCTAAGAAATTAGCAATATTTTAGAAATATTTTTCTTAGAAAAACTTGAATACTTTCAAACTTTAAAATGCTGATTACTCAATACTCTGTTTTTGTGACATTCCTTGTTTTGCCCCTGTACCCTTCTGAGGACACACAATATAAATTCTAGAGTAACATTAAATAAATATTACATAATTACTATATTTACGTCGGCTTTAAGGGACCTTTAAAGTAATAAGGAATACATTTATATCAGATGATTTATTTTTATTTTTCAGGAGACAAATAAATGAACTTCATATAACTGCTGTATGTTTATGAAACTAATGAACTAAACATTTGTTTATTTAAGGCAATTACTTTAAGACAGGTAACTTACCTGTGACCATTGACCCTGAAAAGGGTCTGAAAGGTAAAGTTCACTAACGACTAGCTTCCGCCCTCATCTTCATCCACAAGGAAATCCATTTCCGGTTGAAATTTTGGTCAAAAAACAGTCTATGTCTCTCAGGATTTCAGGAATAGTTTTCTATACAAATTATATTAAATCAATTTTAAATATCTCCATATCTTTATTTTTAGTTTAATAATGTAATGTACATGAAATTATATGTAATGTTATTTTTTTATTTTATTTGTGACTAGCGGCCGCCCGCGATTTCGTCTGCGTGGAAAGATTTTTTGCTATCCCTCAGGAACAATACATTATTTCGGGATGAAAGGTATCCTATGTCCTTCTCTGTACCCCTTACAACGTGTATGCAAAACTTCATGATGATTGGTTCAGTAGTTAAGACGTGAAGGCGTAATAAACAAACGGACTTTCACATTTATAATATTACTAGCGGCCGCCCGCGACTTCGTCCGCGTGGAAAGTTTTTTTGCTATCCCTCGGGAACTATACTTTTTTTTCGGAATAAAAGGTACCCTATGTCGTTTTCTGTACCCCTGACAACGTGTATGCAAAATTTCATGATAATCGGTTCAGCAGTTCAGACGTGAAGGCGTAACAAACAAGCAGACTTTCGCATTTATAATATTAGTAAGGACTAACTTCCGCCCGCGACTTCGTCTGCGTGGATAGTATTTGGTCTATCCCTCGGGAACAGTTCTTTTTTTCGGGATGAAAGGTACTCTATGTCCTTTTCTGTACCCCTGACCCCCAACGTGTGTGTAAAATTTCATGATGATCGGTTTAGTGGTTAAGACGTGAAGGCGTAACAAACAAACAAACGGACTTTCGCATTTATAATATTAGTAAGGATAGTAAGGATGTACCATTTAATATTTAATTTGCTGACGGTTTTATATTGTTTGTGGAATTATATTTCTAGATTTATTTTTATCGTATTCGCAAACTAAAAAACATACCTAAAAACTTTTACTCTTTATAATATAGGTTAGTGTATAATATTAATGCTATTTATAAAGTTGTTTGTAGACTAGACTGTTTATCATTTTTGTCAGTCATGCAGAAAATCTAGAGCAAACATGTTTTCCACTTAAGTTAGTTCTGTCTGACACAGTAATTGGTTCTACACGTCTGATCGAGAAGTAAATATTTAAATAGCGGCTTGTGTTGAAGATGTAGGGGTTAGGCTCACATAATTAAAAGCACTACATCATTGTTTAAACTTGGATATATTAGAATAACCAACACTAAGCATGAGTTAGAAGATGAAACAAGAAAACAACATCATTAACCTTGATAGACATTATATTTTGACGTAACTTTTGAAATAACTAACACTTTAAACTGTAATACTAATGAAACAACATAATATATGAGACCTCATTATTCAAAGCGAACAATAATACTTACCAATCAGTGGCGTAGCGTGGGGGGGGGGGGGGGCGGGAGGGGCGGTCCGCCCCGGGCGGCACTTTTTTGGGGGCGGCAAAATTTCACAAAGAAAAATATAAAAAAAGAAAATAAGTACTACACTCTCACTCATTGATTGTAACGATTTTGACCAAACCATCATCACAGGTACAACCGGCACCCTGATAATCTAAATAGTAACTATTTAGCGACTGGTTTCATTTGATATACATTGCTACTTTTCTTTGATATGTTTTTTTCACCCCAAAAAGAAGTAGCAATGTCTCACATTCATCTGTCAAATGAAACCGGTCGCTAGGTGGTTTCTAATTAGATAATCAGCCCGCCGGAGCGCGCGGCGCGCTTCGCACTCCGCGACTGGACTACGATATGGTTGATTGTAATTATTTTAACCAAATCATCATCACCGTATGGCCGGCGGGCTGATTATCTAATTAGAAACCACCTAGCGACCGGTTGCAGTTCATAGATGATAGTGATCCATTGCTACTTCTTTTTGGATTAAAAAAAACATACCAAAGAAAAGTAGCAATGTATGTGGAATGAAACCGGTCGCTAAATAGTTTATTTTTAGATAATCAGGGTGCCGGAGCGCGTGGCGCGCTACGCACGCCGCGACTAGCCTACACTATCATTGATTGTAATAATTTTGACCAAACCATCATCACCGTATGGCCCGGAGCGCGCGGCTACATAAAAGATTATGCACCGAAAAAACCCGAAGAGTTAATTTTTAGTAAATACATAAGGTAGGTAAAGATTATTTTTTTAAGAAATTACTGATTTTCTTGACTTATAACTAAAATAGGGGGGCGGCGAAATTTGGGTCCGCCCCGGGCGGCACAAACACACGCTACGCCACTGTTACCAATATTCAATTAATCACCATGAACAAACAATTAAACGTAACCTCAATCATTTTAAATTGTAATACTAATAAAACAGCACATCATATCTCATTGTTCATGCTGAACAATGATTCTTTCTTACCAACATTGCATTAATTGCCAGAAACAACACATTTTAAACACATTAATCATAATGAACATACAATTTCTAAACAAGATAACATCCTAGACCTTATAACCCATTATTCTACGATAAGCCAAGTAACTAACACAGTTATTCACAAAGATGTATTAAAAAATACATCTTTGGTTATTCAATACTTATCTTTTAACTCGACGAAGCACAATATCAGACTGGGCACAATATCATAGCATCGACAGGCACACTCTGCAACAGAAAATTGATACAAAACTGAGCAAAGACACCCTAAAGCAAATAATAAACAATAAGAAAGAAAGAATGTTATTTATGGAGTATGCCAAAAAGGTGGCGGACATTGTAATAACAAGAAATAAAGATTAACAGGTACAATTAGCACCAAAGACCACAAAAATGGCAGGTAGGTAATTAAAATGTACAAGTATAAAGTTGTTAAGAAGAAATTTGATTATAATATTGCAATACAGTTTTATAGAAAATAACATACATATGAATGATATAATTATAAGAATGTAAAACTAAGAGAATGTTATATATTAAAATAGGAAACAAATTAAAAGGAGAAATTAAGCATAATGTAAACAAAGCAATAAAATGTAAAGAAATAAGACAATGTAGGAAAAATTGGAAAGGAAAATAATATTATGTATAGTAGAATTTAAGCATATTTTAACACCAGTATAGAGATAATGTTATTGAAATAAGAAATATAAAACAGTATGCAAAAATGAACAATAAGAAGAAGAAGACTGTATTGGTTATTATAATTAAACATTGTAATATCAGAGTAAAAAAGAAAAGAGTCAATGATATACAGCTTTTAAAGCTACAGTAAAAAAGAGAAAATAAGAAATAAAAGAACGAAAAATGGCAAAAAAAAGTCCTGCCAAAAAGCGGGGAGAAAGTAAAAAAAAAAAAAAAATATCAGACTGGGCTGTTACCCTATTTCTATTTCACCTTTATGCATTCGTTTATGGCGGGAATTGCAACCGCTTCCCGCCATTACTGTCTATAATCAAACTTAATTGTTTGAACAACAACTGTAAATCATCAATTTGCAAGAAAGTATGCATAACACATTTTAAAATGTACAGCAAGAGTTATTGAAATAGTATTACGCTAATATATAAGCTTAATTACATGTTTAAATTTGACAAATAATAGTTATTTGTTATACAAGAGAGCAAAGTCATTTTTTGCTGCGAGTGCTGACTTTTAAATCACGAACTAGCGAAGTAGTCTGGAATTGAATCACGAGCGTAGCGAGTGATTTTAATATAGACTGCTGAGCACAGTGAGTGATTTAAAGGCACGAGACATCAAAAAATTTGCTCTCGTGTTAAACATACAACTTTTCACCTCTACCAGCGAGAAAAGGTGTTAGAAATTAAAAAAGCACTTTGCCTCACGCTCGCAGCAAAAGTCGATTTTGCTGCGAGTTTTTACTTTTGCTGCGAGTTTTTGGTAAAAAAGCACTTTGCCTCACGCTCGCAGCAAAAGTCGATTTTGCTGCGAGTTTTTACGCGCCAAAAGCACCCTTTTCGTGCTGGAGAGGTGAAAACTTTGTTGTACTTCCGTTAATTTACATACTCGTAATGTATTCCTTTACATTTTAAACAACATTTCAATTAATCACTAAGCTTAAATATACTTTTCGTATTAAATAATCATAAATCATATTAATTACACAAATATTTTGCCATTTTGGTCTGATTATGTTACGCCATGTTCATCACTTGTAGAGTTGAATCGATAAAATACTCCGGTATACGAAAAAATCTTGTAATTGTAAAATACAAGATATTTGGTTAGTAATAACCTAATATCAAATCTGCTATAATTTTATTCAACTCGAAAGAGCGCTACCATTTTATAACTAAGCCTTGGGTTTAAAGGATTTTGCAAGCTTGTTAGGAACTGAGATTTAACTATTGCCATATATTCACTAATTAGTGCTGTAGTTGGACTTGAACTTTACATAAGTTACTGGCTAGTTATAGTGATCATTAGGAAAATTTTAACTATAAAAAAACCGACTTCAAAAAAAACCTGCCTCTAAAAAGCAAGAAATAATATTCAAATCATTAGATACGCATTATAACGTCTATTGAAGTCGGGTGGGGTACGAACGTACCGTACGTACGTACGGGAAGTACAACTTCCTTTTTTTATTCTAATAATCCCCACCCGACTTCAATAGACGTTATAATGCGTATCTAATGATTTGAATATTATTTCTTGCTTTTTAGAGGCAGGTTTTTTTTGAAGTCGGTTTTTTTGTTTTTAAACAATTTTTTATTTGTTTATTTTTAGTGTCAGTACCTTCTGTATGAGGTAGTGTAGGTAAGTATATTATTTAGGTAGAAAAATCGGCTCAGCCAAACGTGAGATAATCGCGGAGAAATATACTATATACAGGTCAAACTGAGAACCTTATTTTTTTTGTAGTCGGTTAAAATGACTACACTAAAGTTATCCCCTTTCCAACACAAAAAACTTCATCTAATTCGGTTCATAAATAACAAAGTCGTCAAGGTAATTGATGCAAAATCATAGTATTTTCAGGATTACTTGAAAACTACTTGACCGATTTGAAAAAAAATTAAATGGGACCATTTCGCAAGCAAACTCAATCGAACAAAAAAAGTATCATCAAAATCGGACCATAAATGTCGAAGATACGCGCGAACAACGATAAAAAAAAAACATACAATCGAATTGAGAACCTCCTCCTTTTGTTGAAGTCGGTTAATAAAAAGTATTTTACCTAATTTTTAAATTAATCAAAATCCGATCAGCCGTTTTTAGGGTTCCGTACCCAAAGGGTAAAAACGGAACCCTATTACTAAGACTCCGCTTTCCGTCTGTCTGTCTGTCTGTCACCAGGCTGTATCTCATGAACCGTGATAGCTAGACAGTTGAAATTTTCACAGATGATGTATTTCTATTGCCGCTATAACAAAAAATACTAAAAATATAATAAAATAAATATTTATGGGGGGCTCCCATACAACAAACATGATTTCTTTGCCGTTTTTTGCTTTATATTATTAACGACAACAGGAAGACAGTTCAAATTTTCACAGACGATGTAATAGGTCTTTACCTATGAAATTGCCGATTTGTATGGAGATTTTTCAAGAAGTTGCATTTTTCATAATAGCATTTTCTTTGTTCATTTAACAACCATGAACACTCATGTAACAAAACTTTTACGTACTAATGTTTGAACACTATGCTAACTTATTTCCATTTAAGATAAGCGAAAAAATAAGTTTTGGTTAAGTTACAACCCCTTCGGTCACCCTTTTTTTGCTCACAAAAAAAGAGTCACTTTCAAGATCTTTTTTTTAATGTCACGAAAGCTAAAATATGGACTTTATTTTTACTGATAGTTAACTATCATGATCATAATTCGATGTAATATTCACGATTTTGTTAAAATTTTAAATTATAGAAGTTATTATTTTCTCTGTATGTGACAAAATATCGGTAATTTCATAGGTAAAGACCTAATATTTATGTTGCCCCCAAAAGAACAAATACTATAAACAGAATAAAATAAATATTTAAGTGGAGCTCCCATACAAAAAAACGTGATTTTTTTTGCCGTTTTTTGGTACGGAACCCTTCGTGTGCGAGTTCGACTCGCACTTGGCCGGTTTTTACGTAATTAGGCAGGTCCCAACTAACCGCGCTGCCTCGTGCGAAGCGGGACGTTTGCCGCGTGTGGCGGCGGGCCACACACGAGGCCGCTCGCTTGGTAGGGACCCGCCTAATTACGTAAAAACGGTTGATTGGATTTTGATTAATTAATACATAGAATACTTGTTATCCTCATTAAAGGTTTATAAGATGCTAGTTTATAATATTCAAAGTTGGGTCCAGGTCCAGATATATTAGTTTCGGGTCATTGTCATAAATCAGTCAGTTGGTTAGCCAGTCAGGACTTTGAATTTTTTTCTAATATAGTTTGATTTGAATTTAGATATAATCTGTCAGAATATATATTCTGATATTTTCAGTTCTAATAAAAATATTTGTGGATTTTGATTTCATCTAATTTTGGTTTTGTTTTCTGTTATGACATTAATAATAATTTAATTTTATATGTACGTTGTTACTTTTCACATTAGTCCATGTAAATTAATAATTTATTTATTACAGAATGCAATATTCATAATAAAGTAGGTAATCGAGCTAGAATAATGATTACAATAATGTATCCTCTATGTCTTCCTAATTAATTAAATTCTGATAAGTTTAACATGTGATGTGAATTAAGTAACCCGATTGTAATGAAACTTTCCCGAGTTGTTTTGCGTACGCCAGCAAACTCCAGGCCCAATTAATTATGTTTTTCATTTAAAAGATAATATTATATTATAGCATTATTTATTCGTTCTTGCCGATACTGTTGTTTATTATGAATAAAAATATTGTTTGTTTTTTTGCTCATATTTTGATGATGCTTTATGTTTTATTACCGTACATAAAAGATTTTACTACAGAACGAAGCCAGAGGCAAACGATAATTGGATTACAAAAAATATCACGACTACTTGATACCATTTTAGGCCAAAACCACAATTCGGACAAGAAGTATCGGCTAAAGCTCTATTACAAAAAATCGGCCAAGTGCGAAACGGACTCGCGCACGAAGGGTTCCGTACCAAAAAACGGCAAAAAATTACGTTTGTCGTATGGGAGCCCCCCTTAAATATTAAATTTATTCTGTTTTTTGTATTTTTTGTTTTAGCAGAGACAAAAATACATCATCTTTGAAATTTTCAACTGTCTACCTGTTGTCGTTATTAATATCGAGCAAAAAACGGCAAAAAAATCACGTTTGTTGTATGGGAGCCCCCCTAAAATATTAATTTTATTATGGTTTCAGTATTTGTTGTTATAGCGGCTACAAAAATACATCATTTGTGAAAATTTCAACTTTCTAGCTATCACGGTTCATGAGATACATCCTGGTGACAGATAGACAGACAGACGGACAGCGGAGTCTTAGTAATAGGGTCCCGTTTTTAATCATTGAGTACGGAACCCTAAAAACAAAGAGGAAATAAATGTTTTATGTTTATAATGAATTCAATAATAAGAGGATACGTAAAAAAATTACACTTGTTGATGTAATGCCATAGGTCGCGGAAAGATCCTAAAAATCCTTAAAAATCTGAAATTAAGATAATTATGTTGCTTTATACCTTTCTCCAGACACGTATTGAACCAGAAACACGATTCAGCGATACATTTTAATTTCGAAAATACCTTAGAATTAAAACACTTTTTACGGATTACAGCGCGTATATTGGTTATTTTTTTTTTTTTTATTTTATTTTATTAATTATTATAACAATCAAATAAAACTTATGTGTAATACATAGCCCCGCAAAACTGTTTACACAGTTTGACTGCAGGATCGGTGTGTCTCGAGTTTAAACGTGTACTTACATACATAGGCTGAGCATGTTTCACAGTTTTAGATTAAGTTCTAGGCGAAATAAATAGGTTCTTAACGAGTAATTTCATATGAATTCTACACGTAATTTCAAATTTAAACAGATTTTAGTGTCGAATCGTAGATTATGAAACAGGTACTTACTTCTAAATTATTGCAACTCTTTAGTCTATGTAGCCTCTAGTGTATCAAAGAGATGTTGCTGTAACATTTTTTTAAATTTTTGTTTATTTGGTTCCCGTCGTATATCGTCGGGCAAACCATTCAGTAAGTATGGTAATCGTTTAATTCAGATGTTATTATAGAATTATTTAGTTTTGATTGTTGGTTTTTTGGTAATCCGTAAAAAGTGTTTTAATTCTAATCAACTGTACGCGCGGAAGCCTTAGAAGTGTATATTCGAAAATACCACTTAAAACTTCTTGAGGATGAAATTATTTAGTAACAACAATAGGTATTCAAGTCGAAATTGCTTTAAATATTTTGACCCATCTTTATACACAATCGTGTAGAAGCATTTTTCTCTTTAATTGCTATAGTTATTTACTACGAATTGGTTTAGTGATTTTTCGATACCAAATCTGTCTCGCTCCCGCGCGCGTTATTTTCTAATTGCTATCTCGCTTTTCGTTTTAATTCTTACGTAGCCCCTTAAAGCTACTAATCCTTGTGCTTCCCTACTAGTAACTTTTATTTATTTCGGTCTTTATCTTGGTTTAGCGCCTGGCCCAGCAATTTTTGCAAGGGTAAGCAACTTTTGCAAGGGTCGGTCATGGGATGGGTGACCAAAATTTATTATATTGAACATCTCCGTGCTTTGGAAGGCACGTTAAGCCGTTGGTCTCGGCTGTATTTGTAGTCGTTAACACCCACCAATCCGCATTGGGCCCGCGTGGTGAGTTATGGTCCATCCTCCTTATCCACCGATAAGGAATGCTTTTGCCCCAGCAGTGGGGACAATAAAAATGGCTGATAGTCTAGGTGTAGACAATCAAAATGGTTAAGGCAATCAATATTGCAAATGCTCGACTCAAGACGAATTTGAGAGTTGATGATGCGAGATAAACTTGAAAGTGCACCAGTGTGGACGTAGCTTATAACAATCAAATTATTTAATTAAAATATGTCCTGATTGGGTGTGGCTGGGAAAAAATTAAATGACTTAAAATTACGTTTTCTTAGCGAGTCTTTAAATTAAATATTTTTCATTCTCAATCAAGATCTTAACAAAAGATATACCTAGTACATGTCTCATTGAAGGTTGTAATTCAGTAGGGTAGGTCAACAACGCAAATCGCTTAATACTTTAGTATTTTGTCATAACAACTTTTTTTACAGGTGTCTCACAGTTTGAAGCATAAAGTCAAAAAAGTTACTACAACAAAGTCCTAAGGTGATAAGCAACTTTCGTTAGTGACTTGTACCTATTAATTTTATTTTAAAGTTTTGTGTAATGTTCATTATTAAAACGATTAAATAATTAATGAATAAATAAAAAAGTTCTACGAGTGTGATGATGGAGCCGCCGAAGAAAAGGGAGAACACACCTCCGTAGGTAGCTGAAAAGAAAACATTGTCGGGTTTAATTTTACTGTAAGTAATTAAAATATATCCTTACTAATATTATAAATGCGAAAGTCAAGTTTGTTTGTTACGCTTTCACATCTTAACTACTGAACCGATTATGATGTCAGGCCCTTTTGGCATACCTACCTGTCCGCAATTTTGAAAAAAGTCGGTTTTGGCCGCCTCTGATAAAAGTGGTGTCAATTGATAGAGGGAGTTATTACAAACACAAAGTAATGAGCAAAAAAATCTCGTAAGTGATATACTTACTGAGATATTTGAGTTTGAAGTTGACACACAAAATCAGTATTTTCTGGCTTTAGTAAATAAAATATGTCAATGCATGTTGTTGTTATTTATGTATGTAGGAAGCGTCCATGGCTTAGCTGACAAAGTGTGCTCCAGTTATGAGTATGGAAAGCACTTGTTTGGACAGACAGTTGTATGGAAAGTCGATTTTTAGTAATTTTTCGAACAGTCATAGAACAAACATTGTTGTTAATGATGTTAGTAATCCACCCCTGCGAGGTAGTTGGTGTTTTATAAATAAACATGTATAAATCAATGCAAATATACTTAATTTTATATTACCTTAATTGAACTTCAAACTCAAATATCTCAGTAAGTATATCACTTTTTGTTTGTAAAGACTTACTCTATCGATTGACATCAATTTTATCAGAGGCGGCCAAAATCGACTTTTTTCAAAATGGCGAACAGGTAGGTATGCCAGTCTTCATACATAAATGTACGAACCCCGTACACATGTTGTCGGGGGTACAGAAAAGGACGTGGGGTACCTTTTATCCAGAAAAAAAGAACAGTTCTAGAAGGATAGCAAAAAAACTGTCCACGCAGACGAAGTCGTTAAAGTAATTTAGTAGTTATTCGTTCTTTTCAATTATTTTACACCTGCTTTACACTGTTTTTAGGGTTCCGTACCAAAATGGTAAAAAAGGAACCCTTATGGTGTGACTCAGTCTGTCTGTCTGTCTGTCTGTCACAGCTAAATATCTCGAGAACTACTAATGGTATCAACTTGAAATTTGGAATAGTTTTAGATGACATTTGCCCAACTATTTTGCAAATAAGAAAGAAATAATAAAATTAATATTTTTTTTACAACAGGGACTGAAAAGGGGTCTTATAAATTTTAAGTGAGGTGATTAGGGCATGTGGGGTATCATATGAAAGAGCGCTATTTGCACATTTTAAAACAATTTTTTTTTCTTAGGCCGCATAGTTTTCGACTTATGATGAAAAATGTAAAAAAAATACCGTCCCCCCCCCCCCCTTATCTCCGAAGTTTGCAAAGAGAAAAATCTGAAATAATTCTATGTGATAGTAGTTTATGTAAAGATTACAGGAAAAATAAATCGATGTCTCAATATAACACACTTTTTTAGAAATTCAAAAAACAAACAATTTTTTTTTAGTTTCACTACCAGTCAACAGATGGCGCTGTCCTAAGCATGCTAACCTAAGGGCAAAAAGTAGTTCCACTATGGGTCAAGAGATGGCGCAACCTAACACTACAATAATAAATTGGTGGCTGGTTCAAATATAATTACCTACTATTTGCCGTACGAATAAACGAAGAATAAGTTCATACTTTACTAAGTAATTATATATATTACTATATAGTAATATAATAATAACGAGGAGCTCGGTGGCGCAGTGGTTTAGCGCCTGGACCAGCGATTGCGGATGTTAAGCAACGTTCGCAAGGTTCGGTCATGGGATGGCTGACCAAAAATTTATTATCTCGAGCTCCTCCGTGCTTCGGAAGGCACGTTAAGCCGTTGGTCCCAGCTGCATTTGCAGTCGTTAACACCCACCAATCCGCATTGGGCCCGCGTGGTGGGTTATGGCCCGTCCTCCTTATCCACCCATAAGGAAGGCCTGTGCCCCAGCAGTGGGGACATTAAAGTGGCTGATGGACTAGTAATATAAACATTTTGCAATGTGGAGTGGCTGAAACGTTTTTCAGTCACCATAAGCAGCATTTGTAAATTAACTGTCCGCCTGTTCGCCCTTCCACCTGTCTGCCGTTTATCCTACTTTTTTAAAGACTGTCCTAAAATAACATATCCAAATATATTTATGATTGTACGGAACCCTCGGTGCGCGAGTCCGACTCGCTCTTGACCGGTTTTTCGGTCATAAATATCACTTTCGGTCACTGTTTATTTCGGTTTTTAATTCACGTATTTTCGTCACTGTTTTTAAGGATAACACTCACGCTTGTTATTAGAGTGTTTAAGTACTAAGTAGTTTTACGACAAAAATATTATACTATTCTAATAAAAATCAAATAAAAACACCTAACATAACACAACTTGTAGGTACACTATGTACGAAAAGAGCGTGACTGGCAAATTCTTATGAAAACCTTAGAAATATCAAACGGTTAATTTATAATCAATTTGGTCTTTTATTGCTGTTGGATGCTTTAATATTAATACGGCGCCAAATCTCCATTATTGTCCATAATTGCTTGGCAACATTGCGGCAAACTTTTCGCCAATTTTTCAGTAAAGACGTCCACGCGGATTTTAGTTCACGAGTAATGTCAGCGACGGTTACTGCATTTGTTGCCCTTAGTTTAGGCTTCACCCACGCCCAAATATTTTCAGTTGGATTGGCATCAGTGGTCTGTGAGGGCCAATCCAGCACATCAATACCACGTTCCGCTTTCCAAGAAGTGCAGAGCTGACTACGGAATTTAGGGTCATTATCCTCTTACAGAATCCAGAAATTATGGGAAAACTTATGTTTTTTTACAAAGCATTTTAGGAAAATGTTTGTTCTATTCAGCCTAATATTTATTTTTATAAGCTGCATACTAAAATTCAAAAATATGCCGGTCACGTTCTTGTCGAACACACTGTAAGTACATTGGGCTTATTTCTCTGCTGTTTGTGAATAACTCGTCGTGTCGAGAATATCTAGGACTATTGGATTGCAAAGCTATTTCTAAATTTTGCTGCATTTGATGTGTCGTCACGTGGGAATAAGAGAAAATTGAGGCTAAAGATATATTGGCACGTATATGGATACGTGCCGATAGCTAAACTACTTTTGAGGTGCCTACCAAAGACACTCATACAGGGTGTTCCACAAAACTTTGCCACATGGACGGAAAGTACCTAGCTTAATAAAAATGGGCAACTTTACTGAAAGAATACTTCATTTTTGTTTTTAAAAATATGTCATTGGAACTGATTGTTTTTTTTTTTCATATTTGGTGAGTTCGATTTCAGTGCTAATTATTTATAAAATCAAAATGATTTTTTTTTCAGTGAAATTTCCTACCTTTGATATTTAAGATAATTTCTCTTCAATCAAATCTTCAAATCAAAATAATCAAAGGTACCTATGTATGCAATACGTCTGTTCACTAGGTTCAGTCACTAACCGAGTAACTTGGCTCTTTCATTAATAGTGTTTCGTCGACTTCAACTAGTATTAAACTAAATCTAACTAGCGGAAGAGAAAAAAATAAACCGTATTTTTTTTCTACACTTATTTTGTTTTTTCTACAGTTATCTGTAACTGATGGTTTTAATTTTCTCTCGATATTGTTTCTATCGATAGCAGTGGCGAGGGGTGAAATTATAAGGTAAGCCATTCTACAAAAATGTTATGATTCTGTATAGTGGATAAGTAGGGTGGGATTTCTAACAGATAAGTCGAAGGGTATCGGCTTCTATGGACACTTCGCCACTGATATAGTAATAATCCCTAATGTCGTGGAACCACGGGTAATTAAAGCTACCCGTTTACCTGATAATGGGTTAACCCACCGGGACCACAGGTAATGAGCCTTCCTGATCACGCTGCCTAAAAAGCAAAAAGTCTATCAGGGCAAAATGACCAAAATGCAGAATGACAAAAATGCAGAATGATTAAAACGCAAAATGACTAAAATACAGAATGACTAGAATGCAAAATGACTAAAATGCAGAATGACTACAATGCAAAATGACTCGAATGGAGAAGGACTAAATAACTTCTTTTCAGAGCGCCGTAACCAATAAGTTCAAATGACTACTTTATATCTAGAATAAATAAACACAAAATGATAAAAATAATGTCTTTTTTCTCAACTAAACATCATTTTTTTATTAATGACACTCGAAACTCAATTGTTTGATTAAAAATCTATGTAATTATCTTCATGCTATTCTCAATAAAAATAATTTATGTTGTTAAAATATAATTAAGTACGTCTTTATTACAGGACTTTCTAAGCAGACGGTTAAGTATCATCTAAAATTCTACTAAATGAAACAAATTATTTTGCTGAAATTTTCGCATATTATACGTTAAAGTTTTAAGATGTTCTTAATACATATATATTTACTCTTACATAAAACAATAAGGGCGCTTGTACATGCTAAGAAAATTCGCCGTGTCTGCGGCAGACAAGACCAAGTCAGTACATGTACCATGGGCAACAGCGTCGCTTAACCACTGCTAAGGTTAAAATCGCTTGCACGCCGCGTCCGCTGTCACATACGTTTAGTACGTGCAAGGGCGATACGCGCGCACACGAATTTTGTTGCACACTGGTTAAGCGACGCTGTTGCCCATAGTACACAGTGTTGCTGATTATGCAAGTAATACCCGAATGCCAAGCCAAAAATTCCGGGAAAAGATAATTACTAAATACTCTATTTTTTCCCGCTAGTTAACTAGGTGTTAAAATGAAAAAGTGTTAAAAAAACACGACTGCCTTGCCAAAAACGAACTAAAAATTTAAACAACAAGTGACATGGCAGTCGGGGGACCGTTTTATGGAACAATTTTTGGTCAAAGAGTTCCCCCGACTGCAATGACACTTGTTATTTAACTTTTTAGTTCGTTTTGGCAGGGCAGTCGTATTTTTAATACTTTTTAATGTATTTATTTTTATTTCACACATTTTAGTGACAAATTATATAGTTTTGAAATCTTTTCTTAGAAATAAGGTTGACATTTATTTCATTGCAATAAAGATAAAATTGTAAATTGACTTTTAGGGACAAACTACTTTTTGTTAATTGTCTATGTTATGTAATATATGTATGTAGACGATTGTTTCCGAAGTTTTCCGATGCCCATTTTTTATCTAAAAGTAATCTGTATCTACCTACACAGTTCTTTTTTTACAAACGAGTGTGTACAAGCGGCCTAAAGATTTTACCCTTTCGACTGCTGAAGTGAAGATCTCTTGAGTTGTACTAGCTCAATTCAAAACGGTTTTTCATTGTTTGAAGAGTTGTAAATAGATAAAGCTCTTTGATTACTAAGCCACTTTTAATGAAGGGCTTTTAATTATTATTTTTATATTTGGCACTCCAACGACCAGACCACCAGGAGTGGAAACAGATACACTAAGAGCTGGCTCCGAAAATAGGTATACAACTTACAGAGCGACGAGCGGCTAAATCTTAGTCCAGGAGCTGCTGACCAGTTCGCGTTGTGCTAAGCGGTTACTTTTCATGTACAATCACTGAATAAACCGATAGATTTTTATCAATTTACTAATAATACTTTTATTTTGAGTTGCTTTATTAATTTACTTTTTGGTTATTGTCCATGAACCTTCGACTTTTTCTGGAGATTTATTTATTTTTTGTTATCATTTATGATAAGCTAGCAGCCGCCCGCGACTTCGTCTGCGTGGAAAGTTTTTTCTCGGGAACAGATTTTTTTTTCAAGATGAAAGGTACCCTTATGTCCTTCTCTGTATTCCTGACAACGTGTATGCAAAATTTCAGTTTAACAAATAAACAAACTTGTTTTCGCATTAATAATATTAATATACACGCTGAAATTTTAATCATTTGGTTCCCGCCGTTTGGTGGTTCCACTCATGATTACAAGCAACTTTTACTATGGGGTCAACTCTACTGCTTGCAAAAAAAATCAGCTGTTCCATACATTAAGGCCGAGTAGGTACTGCACTTTTGTATGGAACAGCTGATTTTTTTTTGCGAGCAGGAGAGTTGGCCCCATAGTAAAGTACCCCACGGCGGAAACCAAATGATTAAAATTTCAGCGTGTATAAGTAATAAAGTAAAATAAGTAATAGAAGAGTGTAAGAATAAGGATAAAATATTAGTTTCTACGTTTTAATTATGATAACACTTAGCCCTATTAATTATTTTTAAATATAATTATTAAAACTTAACTTCTACGTCACAATATTATTATATTGAAAATAACCAACATACCAGATAAGAATTTTGTTAGAAGTATTTTTAAATAAACAGTTAGAAAGAAAAGAAAGAAAAAAATCATTTATTGAGTCAAAGTCAAAGTTGAGAGTGGTTTATACGGGCTTAAGTTTAGTATTACCAGAAAAATAACACTCAAAAATTCATGCTTCAAAAAGGGCGTGAACTTTTCCGACTGTTAAGTATTTTGTCTTAAAATGGTCCCGGCTCAGCCGTAATGGTCTGTAACCAGCAGCGCTGGTCGGTCCAACCAGTCCTACAGTTTATAAGTTAAACAGCCAACTTAAATTAAACCTTAGAATAATAACACCTAGAACGATAGTTCTCTACAGAGCGCACTGTCAAAAGTGAGGCAACTAAAACAGCCAAAATGGCTCCGTTTCAGATTGTTATTCTACATTATTACCTAATTATACCGATTAAGTACAAAACAGTTTCAATTTTCCCACATTTATAAGACTAATTACTATATTATTGGGTTTCAGTTACGATTAGTTAATGTATGAAGGATAGAAATTTGAAAACTGAGCCATTCTGGCTTGGTAAAAGTTGCCTCACTTTGCATACGTGGACACGGCTTCTAGGTGTTATTATTCTAAGGATTAAACCCTAAATAAACGCTATAACATTATATTGGTTCTTAGAAAGGCGCAAGCAAGATAATATTGATCTTTTTACCCAAAAGGTTCAAAGTCAACACTTAAAATAACCAGGAACCATGATCAAATGAGATTATGTAATATTAAAATAATGTTAAGGAAGACCAAACATGTTTTTATATTTGAACTTCTTCTGCGTAAAAAAAAAGCGACAGGCCCTTATTTCACTAAATTAACATTTGTCAGTGACATAATGTCAGCAATTTTTATACTATTTTTTACTTTAATAAGGGACGATTATTTTGTGAAACAGTGGATAATTTTTACAAGTCTACAATTGACAACATTTCGTTTTGAAAAAGTACTAAAATTAGAAAACCATTTCGAGATTTTAGTGTTCTAAGCTCATATATATTTTTTCAGAATTTTAGATCAGTATTTTTTACGTTAATTAAAAAAAACTAAAATCTAGTCCATATAGGGAGTTTGAGTTGAGTCTCTGCCTTCTATTTAAAAAAACATTGGTGCCAGCTTAGGCTAATTTACTCTAGATTTAGGGCAAAAATTATCCGGCACTAAGAGAAACATGAGACACATTGCCCGTTCGAGTAATTTTAAATCCCGAAATTGAAATTACAGCATACCCATTAGTATAATTAAATACAAGAAAAATATTTCTTTCTTTATAAATCAACAAACAATTGTCCCATGTACATTTAAGGTGGGGCGGAGAGTGTCCTTTGAAAAATACGTGTAAAAAAACGATAAATTTCATATCACAATTATCCATAAAAACATGTACCTAAAATTTTGAAATGTTGTCAATTGTTACGCAAACTTGACTCGGCTCCAATGTCATGTCAAGAATCACTGAAAAATCTATATAAGTACTATAAATATGTCTACTTGTAAAAAATATCCCTATTTCACAACATCAATTGTAAAATTAACTGACATATTTCATTGACAAATGTCGACTTGGTGAAATAGGGCCCCGTTTAAATGACCTCTTTAGTATACGGTCTCATCAGAAGAGTTCATGCTGTTTCCCTGGTTCCACCCACCCGAATTAAAATTATTTGGATTTAGTTTAATGATTTTAAATTATCAACATTGGGCCCGGATGTAATATACAAATCATTCATTTTTCTATAATGACCCTTTTTGGGGCCACAAAAAAGCAACTCCTTAGACGTGCAAACAACTGGAAGTTCATTAAAAGTTCGTATGTTTGTTGAAGAAACTTCTTTTTATATTAAGTTATTATAATTGCATTCAAACTCTCGCGAGTTTTGTTCACAAAGAAAAAAGTGTTTGTTCTGGGTTTATGAATAATTCAGAAAGTTTTTTTCCTTGCCATATTACCACCGATTGTAAATTTTTGGCATACAATAGTCTTGAATATGAAAACATTTTGATAAAGTAATTTAAATAAAAGAGTTTCAACGTATTTTATTTTTTTATTTAAGTTTTTTTATGTTTTGCGTCTGCTGTATGTATTTCTGTTGCCGCTATAACAACAAATACTAAAAACAGAATAAAATTAATATTTTACATACATGCTCCCATACAACAAACGTGATTTTTTTGCCGTTTTTTGGTACGGAACCCTTCGTGCGCGAGTCCGACTCGCACTTGGCCGGTTTTTATTAAATAATATTAAGTAGGTAACTAGAAATAAAAGGTAAGTTTACTCTTTCACCCTTTCGGCTGTACGACTCTGGAACGCTTTGCCTCTAAATATTGGTATTGCACCTAGCAAGTACGTATTTAAGAAATTGTTCCGTGAGCACTACTTGAGTTCTTTACGCTAGTCTCGCCGTATCAGACAGTGCGTATCAGACAGTAAGAAAAATAAATGTCAGTTGTCAGGTTTTCACCTCCCCTGAGACTGTAATTATGTCACGCACGAGCTGACATTTCATGTTGTATAAGATTTTATCCTGATTTTCACTATTTTACGAAATATTAGTCTTCTTATAAAATGTGGAAAAATCTGGCAAATATCAGATATCTAACGTGACAAGGAATGTGGTGTAAAGTGTTGAAATTGAGAGCCGGATAATAATGCACAACATTAGTTGCACCCGACACATGCAAAAAAATTTATTCATGTCAGTGACCCGACATAATTTGCAATGTCACGTTATTTTAGCCAGGAACCTTTTCAGTCATAAGCAGAAATTCAACAAATATTTATTATAAGAAGATTATAAGCGTACCAAAGTTTCATCATAATCGGATGTGAATGGTTTAGGAGTGCATAGGAAACAAAATAATAAACATACATAGATTTTTATTTAAAAAGAAGATACCTACCAAACTATTAAGTATGAGTATTAAATGTTACATAATATTATTATACTTATTTTGTTATATTACTGCTAAGAAATTTTATTAAGTACCTACCTACCTACCTAATACAAAATCGTGAACAGTACGGCGTCTCGGTTCTGTAACCAAACTCGAACCCCACTTCGAATCTCACTTCACTGCACGGAACGGGAAATTTAAATCATAAATAAGATAATGATAAGATTTTTTTTCCATCACAAAATATTTTAGATAGCTACCTAAAATTTTTGTAATCGGTAAAATTGCTCATAAGTTAGCTTATTTCTAATAACTAATTCACGCGAAGTGAAGTGAAGTGTAGTGAGATGCGCGTTTGGTTACAGAATCAACAGATTGCACAGGTAAAACCGCGGGGTGCAGCCTTGGTGCAGCTATTACCTATATATCACAAAATTGTAAGAATGTGAAAGTTTTGATGTTTGGATGTTGTTCATTTTGTTACTCAATCGCGTCTGAACGGGTGAACGGATTTAGACGAAATTTGGCACAGGGATAGATTTTAGTCTGGAATACTTAACACAGGCTTCTTTTCATGCCGATCATTGGTTTCCAAGGGAAGACTTACAACGATTACCGACTCCCACGCGGGCGGAGCTACGGGCAAAAGCTAAACATAGTATAAAACAAAGTCGCTTCCCGCCGTCTGTACGCTTCTCTTAAACTATACATAAAAATCGCAATAAAATCGATCTTAGTTTGGGAGCTAGGTTGCCTCAGAGTCCTCAAACAGACACACACACACACTTCAATTCTATTTTAACACCCCTTGCGTACGTCGTATATATGTAGATATCCTGTAGTATAATCAAATAACTTCACACTGACACCACATTAGCACAGTTTTACATTAGTAACTACATTGCACTGCACCCGTGCGAAGCCGGGGCGGGCCGCTAGTATAATATATATTGACAATTTTGCGAATTCACTCAAAGAGCACGAGAAAATATTATACTGTATATCATACTGTATATATTTTTTTGTATACTTTCTGTTTTTTTTTAATAAGTTATGTTTATTGCCGCCACGATTTTACTCCTAAAAAACTTACCGGTTGACTGGTAGAGAATGCCCTTGGGCATTAAGTCCGCCATTTGCTGTTTTATTATAAGCAATAAAGATTAAATAAAATAAAATAAAAATAAAATTTACCTACTCGACTCGCCACTACATTATATTTTTCTCTGAGAAAAAGTGAAAAACTTCCAGGGCTCTGAGAAAAAATATACAACGTAAGAGGTCCGTCGTTCGATTGTTTTACTGATGAAATGTATTGCAATTTGAGCCCCACATATGGTTATTTTTTTTTTATTTCCTGTTATGATACTATGCGATGCTGTCTTGGACGAATCAACCACTTATTCGTCCAACTGTCCAAGGACCAAGCTAAGTTACTCAACTCACCTATAAAATAACTGATGTCGATGTAAACTGTCATTTTATAACAGTTGCAAGTCGATTTGGTGTAATACACTCGTAGACTAGACATTAGTAAGTTGTTACTGTAAAAGAAAAAAGAAAAAATATGTAAAATAATTACTCTAAGCCCCATTCGCTCTAATTTTATTTCGAAACTTGAGTATAGTGGTAAAGCTGCATCTTATTCCAATAACAATCTACTAACTAAAGATTTTCTACTTTTTACATATAATACAAAATTTTCAGTTTTGTTTTCATCGATTAAATTAGCGATCCAATTAATGCAACGTTATTTTATAATAAAAAAATCTAGCAATAATAGCATCATAAAAATTTGGCCTTGTTTTCAAAAAATATGTGTACTTAATCAGCTAATTGTTTATGATAGATAGGTAATGGCTTGACCGTTATCACGCGCGATGATGCGATCATGCGACCTACAATGAAACGCGCTTGCCTAGAAGTCAACTATTTAGTACTCGCGACATAACTCACGTGATATTTGTAGGCACGTTCTCAGATATAAATGTATTTGTGATACTTGATATGGAATACTTCTTGTCACTGCACTCGACGTAACATATGGGGTGACATTTCATTTCTTGTTTTGAAATGAACACTGAAAATGTATACAAACATGTTTTATTCACTATACAGGTATAATTCGAATATGTTCAATGTCGAATACGTAAACTCGTTTTCAGTAATGATAATTTATTCAATCATATAAAACTCGGTAGGGCTGATTTTGCTCTCTGATTTATACAGTAACAGCAAAATGGTTATTACATTACTATCACATTACAATTAAGAGCCCGTACACATTTTGCCGCTTACTGCCGCTCTCTCGCTTGCACATTTAATGTTTTTTGAAGATTTCTTAAATCTGAGTGCTTAAGTGAAAAATGTGTCTCGGCCATTTTTCGCAATATAAGATAACGGACATTTCAACATATATTTCAGTTTTGATTTGCTGAAGTACAAGAAGTCGTCGTTTCTAACAGTTATTTGAACTGGCAAAAACGAGAAATTTTTTTCAGCAACTTGAAACTGACATATATTTCAGTTTCAAGTTGCTGAAAAAAATTTCTTGAAATGTCCGTAATCTTAAATTGCGAAAAGTGGCCGCGACAAATTTTTCAATTACGCAGTCAGATTTAAAAAATCTTGAGAAAACATGAAATGTGCAAGCGAGAGACCGGCAGCAAGCGGCAAAATGTGTACGGGCTCTTAACACATGTACAGATATGCAGTGTCAACTTCTATCAAGATATTTTAAAGATGAGTAAAAAAATAAGTCTATCATGTAAAAAATATAAAAACACAGACTAGTTTCAACTACTTGGCACGCATGGCACTGCAAAGTCTAAAGTCTAGCATCTAAAAAATTGATTTTTATAATTATTTTGTATTAAATATTTTGTTATTTATAATGCTCAAGTTCAACAAAACTAATCAAATACTTACAGAAGAAAATTATATTAAGTTAAACGACAATCATTTATTAGTGGGATAGCTCGGCCGGGTTGACAGGGCAACGATAAGTTAAAGTATGTACGGGGTGCGGGGCAGGGTACCGTCTCCCCCCACTGCTAAAGTGCAGGCGAGCTGTACCTAACTTTTTCCTATATATTAGGAGGTCATAACAAATTTGGTAACGATCGCGTAAGTGGCTGACTCTGGGTTCACAGGATAGAGAGGCACTCTCTGATGCCAAATATGTCAGTCTATTTGCGTGAAGTGGTTGCGTTCTTTTTAAATGCAGGGTGAAAAATGTGTTATCGTTACCAGAAAAAAAACGATAAGGTAAATGACTGACAATAGCCTTTTTTGAGCCTGCATATAAAAAGAACGCAACCACTTCACGCAAACAGACTGACATATTTAGCATCAGAGAGTGCCTCTCCATCCTGTAAACCCAGAGTCAGCCACTTACGCGATCGTTACCAAATTTGTTATGGCCTCCTAATTTACTACTGAAAGTGAGATACTGAAACGCAGACAATTGTCACAAAAGACGACTAGTACTAACAAAATACAAAGTATCGTTCCCCACACTTTGAAAAGAAAATATTAATAATTGTTACACTATGCTACATCACTATTTTTTTCCAGTCGGTAAAGCCAAACGACCTTTTCCCAAAAGATCCATCGACGTTATTTGATTTTATCACCCGGATGTGCCGATTACGACCCTGAGAAGCAAAAAGGGGTATATAGAGCTATGTAAAAATGCGGAGCCCGCGGTGGACCAATATTGGTTTAAGGGTTTTGGTTTGTTTATTTTACATTCCTAACATTTTTTTTTCCTTTTTTTCACTATGATTATTAACCGTTGTGATACCCCAGCAGAGTTCATGTTTTATTTCATTATTATTATTAACCTTTGATTTAATTTGATAACTACCTATATTTGTTTTATACCTTTGATTAAATCAAATTCTGTTACTCGCTAAAAGAATATGTGGGTTTTAAGGCCCTTTTAAAACCGCATTTCGTCTTACGATAAATAACTGAATATTCTATATAACTCTTTGGAGTCCTACTTACTATGTTTTTAAATAAATTGTTTCAAATAGATTTAGTGAGTACCCTCAATGCGTCATAACGAGAAATTATACATCTCGAGATTACGTTTATTTGATGTCTTGACGAGTAAATAAAATCAAATGATGAATACAAATGCCTTGTAATTTTTGGTACCATTTTCTCTGTCGACCGCCAAAAGTTTATTGTAGGTACTTAGTATTTTTTAAGATGAAAAACAAAAAAAAAATGCTTTCTACATAAAAAAAACTATATAAATCTTTATAATACAAACAGGTATTAAATTTTGGATGAGGTCACTAAGTCTTTGAATAAAAAATCTTTGATCAATGCAAAGTTACACCGCTTCTGTGTGATAATTATGTTCTTACCGAAAATAACCATGTAAAGTGGAATTTAAATCATAAGTTTGGTGATTTAATTATGGTAAAAAAAATAACACATGTTTTGAAGTGCCAGGTAATTTTGAACGATAAAACCATAACTAAATCGTTAACTTTTTAGTTTCATTTGCAGAAAAATACACACTTTTGTTTGATAAAATTGTTGAAATCTATTCCTAGGGATCCTAGAATGTATCTTGGACAACTTAAATGAGAATTATAAAGCTAAAGATTTTTATAGGTAAATATCAATGACAACATACCATTTTTGGTTATATCGTTCAGAATTAGCGTGATTGGTCTCCTGTCGGTCCTACCTGTCACGTTATGGAGACACACCAAATCCTCCAATTCGCAAATGCGGCTTCGCTTTTCTGAGAAAATAGAAACAAAAATACTGAGTTTGTGTTTATTCCAAAATGAAATGGACAACAACATGTTTACTTCATCAAGTAAAAAAAGTTATTATATCTCAGCCCTTAGGCTTAGTAAAAGTATAAATTCTTTAAACGGGGGTTTAATAGGACTCATCGGACATTTTGGTGGCAGAAAATCGATTTTTCTTCTCTTTGGTAACCTGATTACTTATTTCATTGAGTTCATTTTGTCAGTTGCAGAACACGATTCGTAAACTTTTTTAAAAGAGAAAAAATATAAAAAAATAAACTCTTTTAAACTAGTGGCTCCGTGAGCTGTAGACCTCGCATTAAAAGTAGCTCAAATTGTATGTTTATTAAAAACAAATAACACACAGTTTTTTCAACGAATAAGTTAGTACGGTAGCCCGTAGAACATTTAAATCACCAAAAAGGTTACCGTTTGCCGTTGTGATTTAGTTAATTATTACGAAATTATAGATACTTTAACCCAAGTTTTACAGATCGCAACCCGCCGTAACCTATATTTGTGTATGTCCAAAATTGATATTATTTTTATTTTTCGAGGTTTACCACATAGTTTAGCTATTGTCGTGTTCTACAGCTTGGTTTGATTGCCACAGATAAAAGTAAGACTGTAAAAAGTAGCCATACACAGAATTAAGATCTGATGAAAATGGTTGGATTTTATCTGGTCTTAAATCTGTGTATGATCACTTTCCATAGTCTTACTATTATCAGTAGCAATCAAACAAAGCTGTAGAACACGACAATAGCTAAATCATGTGGTAAACCTTGAAAAAAAAATCATTTTTGGAGATATACAAATATAGGTTACGGCGGGTAGAGATCTGTAAAACTTGGGTTAAAGTATCTATAATTTCGTAATAATTAACTATATCACAACGGCAAACGGTAACCTTTTTAGTGATTTAAATGTTCTACGGGCTACTGTACTACTATACTGTGCAAACAATAAACGCAGTCCTAGGTTCTTCACAAAGTTACAACCACAGACCATACAACAAGTACTTGTCTGTGGTTACAACTCACAACCTTATTTATTTTCAAATTTCGAATTTTGGCCAGATATGTTTTGATTGATAAACTTTTGAGTCTTCTAAAAAAAGAAACAAAACTTACTTAAGGCGGTTGTATGACCGAAAGTGGCGCCCTCAGAGGTTTTTATTTAATAAGTTGTTAATAGAAAAAGATTTTAATAATGTTTATCGTGGAGATTTTAGGGCCCATGGTCTAGTATTTTTAGAAGGTATCAGTACATGACCTCGTAGTCATTCGTAGAAGTAGATAGCAAATGTATCAAAAACGGCCACTTTTAGCAGTTTTTCTATCTACTTCTAGCAGTGACTACAGGGAATGTAACGATACCGTCTAAAAATACTAGACTGTAGGCTCTAAAATCTCCACGATAAACATTTTTTAAAAATTGTGTATTAGAATTATAATATTAAATAAAATTCACCGCGGCGCCACTTTCGCTCAGGGCTCGCTCCTAACCTAACCTTAACTTAGTCTAAGCACATACTTCAAAATGCCAGTTGGATTTTTGAAACAGACTTTTTCCCTTCCGCCAGGTGCTAACAGTTGTTACCATAGTATATAATATTATATTATTGAAAAAAACTAAATATACTGTGATGTTACGTACAAAATGGCAACTCACATGGTATTACCCGTAAATAGTATTCGTAATTAAAGTGATTGCGCGTAGTGACTGAATTCATGCCATTTCACAATTTATTTCAAGCGTAATTTTGATGCCACATCGGTTGGCTGAATCACCTAGAAAGCGCTTAAGCGTAAACTAACATACTGTAAAATGTGTTCAAATTAGTATCAGACTTTATGGCTCACACAGAGTGGCAACTTAGGCGAAGAAAATGAAAATTACCTAATTTCGTGAAAAAAAAGTCTACAAGAATATGTTCGCCATGCATTTACTTATAGTTATTTATGCACCTGTACTATAACGAGGGGTATTAAAACACGAATGTGGGTTTGTGATAATAGTATCACATGAGTGTTTTAATACCTAATTATGTACAGTTGCATACAAGACTTTATCTACTCTCATATCGTAAAATTCGAATTATGAATTTCAAAACGAATTTATATTGACATACTTTATACACGCAATGCCGAAAAAAAAATTAAAAAGTTATTTTATAACATACCTTCGCTATACTAAACAATGTTATAAAATAACTTTTTTTCTCATTACGATACAGGGCAAATCCAAGAAGAATGCAGTGCCGCGATATTAAAAAAAAACAAATGAAATTC
Source organism: Agriphila geniculea (assembly GCA_943789525.1). Classification (NCBI taxonomy): domain Eukaryota; kingdom Metazoa; phylum Arthropoda; class Insecta; order Lepidoptera; family Crambidae; genus Agriphila; species Agriphila geniculea. The sequence continues at coordinate 27,505,419 of OX038875.1, read as the reverse complement.
CCATATACTTTCCACGATTAAAACGTACTCTATGGTGATCGATGACTTAGCGTAACGATTAGTCTGCTGAAATCAATGATATTAAAAGTAAAGATGAGTTATACGCCAACATAATTGCCATTTAAGGCCGGCCACACACAGACGTAATCACGTAACGGAATTCCGAACGTAATTTCGACAATGTATGAAGATTCCGTACGGAAAAAACACGCTTGTGTGTGGCAGCCCATAGATTTTGTATGCAGCTGCTGCGTTCGGAATCACGTACGTACGGAATTCCGTTGCGTGATTCCGTCTGTGTGTGGCCGGCCTAAAACAGCGCAACGGTACTATAGATACACACATTGAGCGCTGCATGCGCATTGGCCGTGAATTGAAAACGCGTCAGCTGTCTCCTTCACTCACACACGCAAAGCAGACAGCGCGCTCTTTGTACAATATGGCCGGATAAAGTAATAGAAAATACATATTTTTATTAAATACAGTACTTACGTGTGAAATTAAGCATTTTTCCGATCTCTGACTGTTACTGTATAATTTGTACATCGTCGAAAGACGCAAGGAGACATTTTTTTAATGGAATTTAACAATTTTATCGCGTCTGACTGACGAAAGCCGCGTGTGTTTCCGTGTCGCGAGCCTGTGCCTGACTAATTGAAAGTCGGGCAATTACCTGACTTTCGTCTCGCCATTTTGGAGTGCGCGTAACGTATCTATACTTTTAATATCATTGGCTGAAATGCACTTATTTCATTTTTTTTTCTAATAGAATACGCGCCATTTTTAGATTATATTTTTTTACTTTTGCTTAAAATATCATAGTAGTGAGTGTAGTGTGTGAAAATTTGACTCCACCCGATATTTTAGATGCGGCGACGCAAAAACGTCTTACTTAACCCAGGTAAGTACTGCCGACCTACCGAGAAAATAGCTCTTTTTATCATTGATCTTTTATTTTGTAGGTTCAATCGGTTCAATCACAAAATTGTATGAGAGTAGATAAAGTAGTGTATGAAACTGTACATAACTAGGTATTAAAACACTCGTGTGATACTATTAAAAACCTCGCCTACGGCTCGGTTTTTAAACACACACTCATGTTTTAATACCCCTCATTATGCATCAGTTTCATAAACTACTATTATCTACACCCATTTTTTATCTTTTCTTATTTTTATTAGGGCAACAAACAATATTTAAATACATATGGTTTAAAAACACCCATGATATTTATCTAAACCCATGATATGTATCCTCTATAAAGGTTTTGACTTTGACTTTGTCTTTGACTTTGACTTTCCTCTCCCTCCTCGTCATTATGTCTTCCGCAAGAGTGTTATAATGTTGTACTGAATTTCATAATGCAACGCTCGCGCGTGGGCGCGCGGCGCTGCAGGACCAGCTCTGGCTCGGGATATCGTAATGATGGCAGTAAGCTAACTGTTTCAGAACCCCTTACAGAGGATTTAAAGCATGGGTGTAGATAAAGTAATTAACATATACAGGGCTATTTGTAAAACACCAACTACCAGTTTCTAAGTATTTATTGTTATTTCGAATTATCATAACGTCCGTCATTTAAGGCGATTGCTGACCGAAAGTGGCGCCCTCAGAGATTTTTAAATATTAAGTTGTTAATAAAAAAGGATTTTAATAAAACTTTTCGTGGATTTTTTAGGGTTCATAGTCTAGTATTTTTAGAAGGTATCACTACATTCCATCGAAGTCATTCGTCAAAGTAGATAGCAAATGTGTCAAAAACGCCCACTTTTAGCAGTTTTGCTATTTACTTCTAGCAGTGACTATAAGGGAATGTAATGATACCGTCTAAAAATACTAGACTATGGCTATAAAAATCCACGAGAAGTTTTATTAAAATTGTGTATTAGAATTACAATATTAAATAAAATTCACTGCGGCGCCACTTTCGGTCAGGAAAGCGCCTTAATCTGATTTTCATGACAGGCTATTAACATTACTACTGGCAAACGTATTTTACTCTTACACGCCCCTTAATATACTGTCAAGTCACCTGAAATATTTTGTTGGGTAAAATAACGTTTCACTTCATTACCAACACAGCCAGACCCGAAACAGGAATACAATGAGTTGAACATCGTAAGTTGTCAGGGACAGATGAAATTGGTGTCTACAAGAAAGTGTCAGTACAACATGTTGATTTATTACGACGAGACTGTCTGGTGGACCGAAAACGTTTTGGTCAGGGATGTAACCCAAATTATTCTACGTCAAAAACTTGGGACCTTGCAGCCTTAGGGCTGACCCACATCTGTCACCACGGAATCGTGCTTTTCGAGATCTATACCTTTTTGTCACTCAGGAACGTCATTCGTTAGAGCGAGAAACAAAGCGGGAGTGCTATACATATAATATTGGCGGTAGATGTTCATCTTTCTTGCCAAAACAAATGACGTTCCAGAGCGTCAATCGTCCCCGCTGACGGGCGATTAATCGCTGAACGATTTTTTATCGCTGAGAATAGAACATACGGAGTTCTATACGTAAACGCCCACGAGCTACTTTTTTTTAGCTACGATAAACGCAGCGTTAATCGCGGCGATAATCGCGGCGCTTTTTTGTCGCTGGCTAAGTATATTATTATTATTTGATTGTTAGGGGCTATGCAGCTCAGATAAAGCTGTAGTCACTGCGACTTAAAAGATCTATTGTAACTCGCCACCTATTTATAGTAACTCTTTAAGCCCTGCGGCTTCCAAGAAGTCTAGTATCTTCCTGGTTTTCATAGTTTTTATTTGGCTAAGTATAACTTTCGTCGTATCATTTCGCGGGTGACTATGGCCGCGATTGACACCGCGATTGACGTCGCGATTATCGCAGCTAATAAAAATTGGCCCGTGAGCGGTTACGCTACAGCTCCCGCTCACGAGCGGCTTTTTGTAGTAGCGATAATCGCAGCGTTAATCACCAGCGAAATGACACAACAAAGGTTTTACTTAGCCAACGACAAAAAAAACTCCGCGATTAACACCGCGATTATTGCCGCTATTAACGCCGCGACTATCAACGATACAAATAGTCGCTCGTGGGCGTTTACGTATTGAACTCTATTGTATTCTTTTCTCTAAAACGTAACTGATGTGATTCCGTGTATACAAGTGTGGATCAACCCTAATCACTCACGCGCCAAACTTATAAATTGGAATTTCACAAGACATTTTCTAATTTTACTTTGGATCGTATCATAATTTATGGATTAGCTACTGAAACATTTAAAAATCTCGTTGTCTGAATATCATGGATTTTTAAAATACCGTTTATTTCTGTTTGTGGGAATAAGGTATCTAAAATAAAGAGAGGTTATTAAGTACCACTTAGTAGCAATATGTTAGTAAATAAAGATGAATGTGCTTATCGATCACTTGCTGGGTGAATTAATCGTGATTCAACTTTATAGTACAGTAGCCCGTAGTACATTTAAATTACGAAAAAGGTTACCGTTTGCCGATGCCGTTGTGATATAGTTATTTATTACGAAATTATAGATACTTTAACCCAAGTATTACAGATCGCAACCCGCCGTAACCTATATTTGTATATCTCCAAAAATGATTTTATTTTTTTTATTTTTCGAAGTTTACCACATGGTTTAGCTATTGTCGTGTTTTACAGCTTTGTTTGATGGCTATCAAATAAAGCTGTAAAACACGACAATAGCTAAACCGATGGCGTAGCTTCTATGACATTCACAAGTGCTTGTAACTTTTAATAATTATTATTGTGATTGTGATTGTGATTATCAGTGGCTGATAATAGTAAGAATATGGAAAGTGACCATACACAGATTTATTCAATTCAATTCAATTCAAATTCATTTATTCAGTCTAGGCTGTTACAAGCACTTGTGAATGTCATAGAAGCTACGCCATCGGTTCGCAAACCCTAAGCGGGAGACCTTGTAACGAGAAGAACCGGCAAGAAACTCATCAAGGGCTACTTTTTTCTCCCTGTATATTTCATACAGAGTCGTCAACATTGGAAAATGACCTCCACATTTAAAGTGAGGTCATTTTCCATCACAATAATAATTATTAAAAGTTTACACGCAATGGGTAGGTTGAAATTAATTATCTACTACATATCGGATAAGTAATTGTGACAGTAAATAACTTTCAACTAGTTGAGAAATCACTTCTATCTGCTACTCGAAAGTGCACCTCAGTATGCAATATTTACCAAAAATACTTGATACAAGATATAAAAAATAAAAATAAAAAACGCAATTCTTATAATTCAATATGCGTTAAGAAAGGTACTCAGAAGCAGACCCATTCCCACTGGCAGCACCCGTTCACGAGCATGACGCATGGACCAGCCATCGCTTCGCTCAACCATATTTGAGGGAACGTAACGACCCGCCCCACACGACACCACCGCAGAAATGATTAACGACAGCATGACATACTTAGGCTACCCATCCTAAGGCACTGAATTGAAAACTAATGTCAAAGTAAAGACCAGATAAAGTACAACCATTTTCATCAGGAAGTTAAGGTTTAGGAAGTTAATATTATTATGATCCTATACCGAATTCGGTTTGAGTATAATACTCGATTTGATAGTAAAGGGTAAATTTATTCCAGGAGTGTTCCTCAACTGTTGTTGTATTTACATTGACCGTGCCACAGAATACATAACAGTCCCGTTAGCAAATATTTGTTCTAATCTTACTAATAATATAAATGTGATGGTTTGTATGTTTAGATGTTTGTTACTACGTTATTACCAAAAATGGCTGAACAGATTTGGACAAAAGGTACAGCTAGTAGGCGGAATAAATTATTGAGTAAAAAACTAATATTAACAATAATTCTATTTTTAATATTATTATTGTTAATAATATGTTCTTCTTCTTCTTATTTTTGTTTTGGCAATCTACTTTCCTCTTGGAAGTAATTTTTGCCAGTGTCAAGTGTTGAATATTTCAGTGTTAGATTGTTTCAGTTACATTAAAATGCGGGTGCATCGCATTCCAACGCTGCTTGGAGCATTTGGCACCAAGTATATCAAGACAGTTTACTTGGTAAGTAAGTTCTGCCGAGGTAGCCACCACTACAGTAAAAGTCTCGGCTTCACACAACCAAGATCGCGCCTATTTCAATTATCCCACATATTGTTCAGTTGCGTAGACACTTGTACCACAAAACTGCACCAATTTTAAGACACAATATCCACTATGAATCAATTTGCAAATAATTAAAATAGACACCGAAACGAACTTGACAAATGGCGCCAAAAAACTCCTAATAATATGTTATTAAACCACGATAAAACAAAGATGGCAACCTAATTTAAAAACACTATAAACACTGTCAGTGTCATTGAGTCTAGTCTGTGGTTCCGTTAAGTTTGGTTTTGTGTTTTGTGTTTCGATGTCTTTAAAAATTTATATGTCAAAGTGAACTGACTGACAGCGAAAGAAAAAACGAGCATCAAAATGACATCTTCCGCCATGGTGATTTTTAGGGTTCCGAACCAAAATGGTAAAAATGAACCCTTATGGTGTGACTAAGTCTGTCTGTCTGTCACAGCTGGATATCTCGAGAACTACTAATGGTATCAACTTGAAATTTGGAATAGTTTAAGATGACGACGTTTGCCCAACTATTTTGCAAATAAGAAAGAAAATGTTTTTTTTTACAACAGGAACTGAAAAGTGGTCTTAAAAATTTTAAGTGGGGTGACTAGGGCATGTGGGGTAAACTGCAGTATCATACGAAAGAGCGCTGTTTGCACATTTTAAAACATTTTTTCTTTTTTTTAGGCCGCACAGTTTTCGACCTATGGTGAAAAGTGTAAAAAAGAATACCGTTCTTCCCCTATCTCCGAAATTAGCAAAGAGAAAAATCTAAAAATTACAGGAAAAATAAAAGATGTCTCAATATAAAACACTTTTTTAGAAATTCAAAAAACAAACATATTTTTTAAGTTGCACTACCAGTCAACAGATGGCGCTGACCTAAGAAAAAATAAATAAGTTCCACTATCGGTCAAGAGATGGCGCTGACCTAAGAAAAAAAGTTCCACTATCGGTCAAGAGATGGCGCTGACCTAATACTGCAATAATAATTTTATTGTTCTACTCTGCAGTGTATTTATTATGATGGTACGGAACCCTCGGTGCGCGAGTCCGACTCGCTCTTGACCGGTTTTTATTTGTTATGCGTTTGCATTTTTAACCGACTTCAAAAAAAGGAGGAGGTTCTCAATTCGATTGTATGTTTTCTTTTTTTTTATCGATGTTCGCGCATATCTTCGTCATTTATGAATAGATTTTAAAAATTCTTTTTTTGTTTGATTGAATTTTGTTGCGAGATGGTCCCATTTAATTTTTTTTCAGATCAGCTCAGTAGTTTTCAAGTAATCCTGAAAATACTATGATTTTGCATTAATTATCTTGACGACTTTTTTATCGTTGTTCGCGCATATCTTCGTTATTTATGGACCGATTTTAATAATTCTTTCTTTGTTTGATTAAATTTTCTTGCAAAATGGTCCCATTTAAAATTTTTTTCAGATCGGTTCAATAGTTTTCAAGTAATCCTGAAAATACTATGATTTTGCATTAATTACCTTGACTACTTTGTTATTTATGAACCGAATTAGCTTATTTTTTGTTGGAAAAGGGATACCTTAAGTTTAGTTCCTTTAATTTCATTGAACCTTGGACCTCGAATATATCCAAGGGAACTCCTCAAACTCAAATAGGATATGTAATTGAGATTGAGATATTGGTAGGCTTATGAAAATCCAAAACAAACCGAGCTATGGTCTGTATGCTACGTTCTGGACTATACTTGGACTAAGAAGGCATAACGGAACTCCTTTGGAAATTGAGTAACAGGCATTTTGAAAACATATAAACGTTAAAGAATATTACACGTGTTACAAATCAAACCTCTTTTCTCAACCACTATAATTTATGGTTTACCTTTTTATTAGAAATAAGTTAGCTTTTGTTTTCACGTTGTCACTTAACTGTCTTTGTATAAAATTGAAGAAAATCAGTACAAGAATTATTAGCTAAAATATATTTTATTCACTTTCCACGTAAGTAAACCCTCACCACCATAGCTACTAGCCCACGCCACGCATCGCTTACAACACGCTTACCTACATACCACAAAAAAGTTGAAAATAAAAAAGCTTTTTAAGAAAAAAGAAAAACCGCCTTCAAAGACCTAAAAATAAAACGAAAACAGATTCAAAATTAAAAAGCTGGAGGACTACTTTTTTTTAATTCTAAAAGCTCCACCCGACTTCATTAGACGGTTTTTATTAAAATTGATATGCGTTTTGGTGATTTGAATATTATTTATTGCTTTTTAGTGCTTTTTAATTTTGAATCTGTTTTCGTTTTATTTTTAGGTTTTTGAAGGCGGTTTTTCTTTTTCCTTAAAAGGCTTTTAATGCACAAGCCTTGGAGCAATGCGGTTTCCGTTTCGTAAGGAAGGTGCGGTAAGTACGGAAAGCGTTGCTCTAAGGCAGCGGTTCCTGAATGGGGTTCCGCGGAACCCTGGGGTTCCGTGAGAGGCTCGCAGGGGTTCCGCGAAAATTCAAGAGTTTAGGTATAAGGACAGTCCCGATTTCGATGATATTGTCCCGCGTCCCGACGATCCATTAGTTTTGTCCAGATTTTTGATGATAACACGCGATCACAATCAAAGTATTAATAAAATTTGGTCCAAATGTTTAAAAGCATAAAGGACAACATCTTAAATGCCTTATTTTGCGTTGTATCTCGGGCTTTAAGCATACTGTTTTTAAATGCTTATGTTGAGCGAGGTTTTCCCATATGACGCTTAAATGTTCTAATGTCAGAAATCGTTGCTCTGTAGATTTGATGAAAGCAGAATTGCAAAAGACATGTCTTGTTCGGAATTCGTAAGTAAATATAAAAATGACGCGCAATTAATGAGAGAGGCCCGTAGTAATAAAAAATTAGCAAGGAAACAGAGTCAAAATAAAAATACTCTTACTTTGCTGACCCGCCCGTTTGTTTCCATTGATTTTGAGTATTTTAATTACAAACATTTACATACATTCAACATGTCCTTCATTTACCAATTACTAGACTCTACCACAAAATAACTAATAGTACAGTCGAGTACAAAGAGATGTATACCCCCTAGAGTTACAAATACATGTACCCATTTAAATAAGTGTACATAATCGTTACAAATTATTGTGCACATGATTTATGATGGATATATGGATTCACTTAATGTGCCAAATTAATGTATACAGCAAGATGGACACTGTACTGTGTACGCTCTGGGACAAATTAAGGTATTCAGACTTTGTTACAAAAATATGTATACAAGCCGTCATTCTAATTTCAAATTTCAGAAATTCTGTCATAACCATTGATATTTTTTTGGATGGTATAATTTATGTTTTTTTTTTTTGTTTTATGAGAGAACTCCTTCTTTTAGGGTAATCGCGCACTCACTCGGTTTTGGTTCGAATCCGATAAGTGAAGGGATGGCCGCAAAAGTACTATGACCACTGCCAACCCGCGCAGATAAAGAATGGGATTAAAAATGGCGGCTCATCGGATTATATATTGAACATATAATCCGATGAACCGCCATTTTCAGAATATATTATATTCTGTGCACCTACTCATAGCGCTTACCACAACGAGAGTGAGTGAGAGATCGATATGTGTGCAGTTCAGTAGGTGAGCAAGAAGTGAATATGAACGACGAACGAAGACATTTCTAATCCCAATTTATCTGCGCGTGTTGTATGGGATTGTGGTCATTGTTCTTTTGCGGCCATCTTTTCACGTACCGAATTCGAACCGAAGCCGAGTGAGTGCGCGATCGCTCTTACGATTCGTCGGCTGAAAAGTAATGTAAATAAGTGGCAACAATCTTAGACAAACAAATGACACGCCAATGACGTCATGCACGAAATGAAGGAGAAAACAAGTATTCCCGCATTATTCTAAAATTTGAAAATAGAATATCAGACCTGTATACATATCTTTGTAACCAAAGACGAACACATTAATTCGTTTCAGAGCGTACACATAACAGTGTAATTTTAACTGTATACATACATATATAAATTTGGTACATTTTCATAAAACATAAATCTGGCATATATTATGTTAGAAGTATTTGTAACAAACAATGTCAACATCATCAATGAATACATCTTTTTGTAACTTTCAAATGTATACATATCTTTGTACTCGACTGTACAAGTACTCTACAGTGGTTTTACTGCCAGTTTTAATGATTTCAACGTACATTTAGTTAGAAAACAGACCCAGATTTTTTTTTGCGCAGTCTTGCCCTAGGTTTTCTTTACCTGAATGTAACTACCCTGGTCAGTTTACTTCTTACTTGAGCTAGGGTTCCGCCCAAAAGCGGTGAACCAAAAAGGGTTCCGTAGCCAAAAGAATTCGGGAACCGCTGCTCTAAGGCACAAGCTATATCGTTCCAATAAAAAATCTAAGCAATTTTATGGAATTTAAACGATTAGAAACTGATCATCGTGTGAAAATAAAAATGAAAATATTCTTTATTCAAATAAGCTCACATAATAAGCATTTTTAAATCGTTAATATTCTTTTACCCTACCACCATTATGACATCTTTTAGCTGAATACTGTACATATACGTGACTTAGACTCCCATACATTCTGGGACATCTCTTTTCATTATAAATATGAAAGAAAACGTATTTTTATCACATTTTTATACACTAATCTTACGTAAGTGGATTAGTATCTAAAAATAGCCGCATTTTCAATAATTGGTACTACTCTCAAATTTGTACGTAAATCGATGAATGAAATTAGATTCATTAGAGCTTTTGTGACCACCCCAAGGAGAACACAGACTAATTTAAACTTCAGATGAAAACGACATTATTTTGTAGACGAACTGTGAGACTGAAAATGTGATAATTAGGATTGTCTTCGAAAGACGAATTTGCACAATGAATAAAGTTTGATTGATATGAATATTTAAATTTAAATTACCATAGAAATGATGGGTAAATGTATGTTTGCAAAGTAATACGTTGACACAGAAAAGCTAGGAGATTTAATGCTAGAAATGTGGAAGGTAGGTATTACCTAAAACATTTGAATATTTTATTTAGGCTGTCGTTCAGAAAGCAGGTAAGGTAGACCTTTGAGTAACTTAAAGGTTGAAAACTTCACCGCGCCTTAGGTCCGTTTGAAACTTAGTATACCGATGTGTTTGTAATTAAATTTCCGGCTATAAATAGAATAAGGTACTAAAAGCTAAAACTCTATGCTGTTCTTTCTTCTCAGCAGTAAAGGTCCTGATTTTCTTTTAAACTGTTCTTAAAAGTTTCATATTAGGCCTTTGCCTATGAAATTGCCGATATCTTGATATTATATCGAATTAAGACCATGATAGTCAGCTGTCAGCTGTCAGTAAAAATAAAGTCTTTATTTTGGCTTTCTTAATATTAAAAAAAAAACGGCCAAGTGCGAGTCGGACTCGCGCACGAAGGTTTCCGTACCAAAAACGGCAAAAAAATTACGTTTGTTGTATGGGAGCCCCCCTTAAATATTAATTTTATTGTTTTTAGTATTTGTTGTTATAGCAGCAACAGAAATACATCATCTGTGAAAATTTCAATTTTCTAGCGGTTCATGAGATACAGCCTGGTGACAGACAGACAGACAGACAGATGGACAGCGAAGTCTTAGTAATAGCGTCCCGTTTTTACCCTTTGGGTACGGAACCCTAAAAAGTTCTTGAAAGTGACTCTTTTTTTTAGCAAAAAAAGGGTAAGGAGGGAGGGATTGTAACTTAGCCAAAACTTTTTTTTCGTTTATCGTAAATGGAATAAGTTAGCATAGTGTTCAAACATTAGTACCTATAAGTTTTGTTATATGAGTGTTCACGGTTGTTTAAAGGAACAAAGAAAATGCTAGTATGAAAAATGCAACTTCTTGAAAATTCTCAATACAAATCGTCAATTTCATAGGTAAATACCTACTTATAACAGCAAAATTTAACTTACTTTGTGGATACTTGTATGGTACACAACCGCAGTGTTCCAAGAATGTGGTCATCTTACATTCGCTCTCGCAGCTTTCAGTGCTGTACCTATCCGTCAGTTCCAGAGGTACCTCATCATGGAACAAGCAGTTCCTCTTCGATATATCAACTCTATAAACAATACAATAATACTAAAGTAACTAATAGTTGAGGAGCTCAACGGCATTGTAGCATAGCGCATTCGGTCGTGCGATTGCGGAAGTCATGCAACTAGGGTCAGTCATCGAGCAGGTGATCTGAAACTTAATAACTTGAGCTCTTCGTGCTCTGCTAAGCCTTTGGTCACTCAAATATCTGCATTGGGCTCACGTGTAAGGTTATGTGGCACATTTTCCTATTAGGTTATGAGAGGCCAGTGCCTCAAGAGAGGATACGAGGGGAGGTCAAAAAGTTCGCGGAATGAAGGGGTTGGGGGAGCGAAAGGATGATTTTTTTTTACTTGCACTAGTTGTTACACTCATTGAATGTATATATTGCATTGAAAACTAAATTTCTAGCAGTTGAGAGAGCCCAAAGAGCTTTACTAAAGGTCATGCTATCCAAAAGGCGTCGTTTTTCTACTGCAACTTTGTACATAAACGCGGATCTTTTAACAGTAAGACAGCTGTACATTTTACATACTATTTTAAAGAAACACAGGTCTATAGGTTATAACACAGCTCTTACTAAGAAAAGACTAAGAAAAGAAGAAAAGACAACGTTGCGATTACAAAGCAAACACGTACTAGTTTTGCAAAATGTCAGTATCAATATTTATCATCTGTTCTGTACAATAAAATAAATAAAAGTCAAAAAATTTACCCTTTACTTAACAACGAGTGTAAAAAGTCTCTTACTACATGGCTTAAGACTTTAGATTATGACGCAACTGAAAGTCTCCTTAAAAATCTTGCTTAACGTACATATTTGTAGCACACACATACACACACAAACACACACACACACACACACACACACACACACACACACACACACCCCCACACACACGCAGAGTCTTAGATTTAAGTTAGTAGTATAATATAAATTGTATCTTTATACCTTTACCTTATCTGTAATTGTTAAGTTTTTCTATGCTAAGGATGAGCGGTTCTGTCTAATACAGGTGCCTAAGCACCTAAAAGGTGGAATCTATCACTGTCTTGTGTTTTAATTGTTAAGTTAAAGGAATAAACATATTTTGATTTGATTTGATTTGATTTGATATATATAAAATTTTATAAAAATCGGGTCATTATTCATTGAAATACAGATCAATAAACAAGCGAATCTGGAACAACAAATTTTCTCATGGGAAAAAATCGAGTTTCGCACTGTCATTACATGCCTTACCAATCGAGGAAATCTAATCTGATTATTTTGGAAAAGACATTTTCTGTTTATAGGGACTCTTGTCCTGACAAAAAAATAAAAAAAACCGGCCAAGTGCGAGTCGGACTTGCGCACGAAGGGTTCCGTACCAAAAAACGGCAAAAAAAATTACGTTTGTTGTATGGGAGCCCCCCTTATTATATTTATTCTGTTTTTTGTATTTGTTGTTATAGCGGCAACAAAAATACATCATCTGTGAAAATTTCAACTGTCTACCTGTTGTCGTTATTAATATCGAGCAAAAAATGGCAAAAAAATCACGTTTGATGTATGGGAGCCCTCCTTATATATTAATTTAATTCTGTTTTCAGTATTTGTTGTTATAGCGGCAACAGAAATACATCATCTGTGAAAATTTCAACTTTCTAGCTATCACGGTTCATGAGATGCAGCCTGGTGACAGACAGACAGACAGACAGACAGACAGACAGACAGACAGACAGACAGACAGACGGATAGACAGACAGACAGACAGACGGACAGCGGAGTCTTAGTAATAGGGTCCCGTTTTTACCCTTTGGGTACGGAACCCTAAAAAGAGTTTAAACAAAATAAATTTTCCAGTGATGAAGAGTCAAAAGTTTGCGGAACGAAGGGTATGGTGGAGAAAGAGTCACTTTTTTTTTTAACGTAAACTAATTTTTGACACTGATTAGGAGTATAAAAATCAGGTCATTATTCACTGAGATAAAAATCAATAAACAAACCAATCCGGAGGGGAGTTTGCAATTCGAGTTTTGCTTAATGCCTTACCAACCGAGGAAATCTTCTCAGACTTTATTGAAAAATATGTCTTTCGTTTATGGGGACTCTTGACTTAGTAAAAAATAATAAAAAAGAACTTCGAGAGAAGCAATTTTCCAGTGGTGACGGGTGAAGACCGCAATTCCTAATAATTCGACCTGAGATGCAAAACATTTTTTTTCGACGGTATCAATAAATAAATTGATAGCTCTAATTAATGTATTAGAGTTGAGGAAGAATACATTGTAAAGAAAAAATATTTTTGACTTTTAATTCTTACTTCATACCCTCCATTCCGCGAACTTTTTGACCTCCCCTCGTATTAAAAGATACTGTTTTTTTATACACAACGGGATAGTGCTTGGCCTTCACCTCACCTGATGTTAAATGAGGATAAAGCCGAAGATGGAAGCGCACTACACCCGGAATACTGGCTATCATACCTGATACTTTACTGATACTGATACTGTACTGATACTATACTGATGATAAACTAACGATTACACTCATGTAATTATTAATAATCTACCCAGGTTTAGGCTGACTGCATCGATACGATCTAGTGATCTAAATCTATTAGAATGATTCTCAATTTACTACGAGATTTGTTGCCGCAAACAAGCAACTGATATCTGATATCTTTCCTTGAGAGAAAAGCTACGTAATTTGAAGAGAGTAACCATACCGACGCAATGCGTTCTCCGTCTTAAAAATCATAGGGTCGATTTTAATGTCCTTGCTGTCTCCAGGAGCCAGATATTCGTATTTGATGTTAGCTTCTGGGTAGTCATTTGGATCGCTGATGAGAATCTGTGAAGATAAAGTTATTTATATAAATTGCTATAGCTTTCAAACTTTTAAGCTTTACCTGCCTCTTTATTATGTTAGTGTAGAAAAATTATCATATCATAGTATCAATCAAACTCCAAATCGAGTTCAATCGAGTTAGAAATGAAGATAAGTTAGATTAGTGGAGGGAAGTAAACTATTATTCAAGTGACCTATTTCCGAAGCTCCGAGGACTCGGTTAATCCCAAAGTATATACAGTAAATACAAAATCACAGACATTATTGAGTATTATTTCTATCCCAACTATATGAAATTCTTCTCTTTTCATTTTGCTAAAACATATGCAAAGAAGCGACCGGCGGGCGGCACGATAAGTTAAATTTATTTCTGCTAAAATAAAAACTAATGTATCACACACTCGTAAATGTCTACTTTCCTTCAGCAGAGTTACAAATCGTTTGCCTTTGCTCTTCTGCCAAGTTACCACCAAAAATGTTTGAAAGTAAGCCGCAGAGATTCATTCTTGTCATGCTTCAATGCTTCAGGTTAATGACAAGCAGGTAAATCCTGCGATTTTTCGAATGGAATCGGTTCAGAATGATATCAGTTCAATTTAGCGAATAACAAAAGCTCACAGGCTTTTTTAAATCGTTTTCTTTTTCATTTAATACAAATTTTCAGCGACGAGATACGTTCTAATATTTAAAATTGTTTTAGATGTTTGGTGAGGTTTTTTCCCGTTATTTGTCTCAGAAAAATAGGAGTCTACTCTCCGAAGCAGTGACATGAAAAATTTTTTTCTTGTGTAATAATATAGAGGTCAATGCTCCGAAGACTGAACTACGATAATTAATTTACTCACTCATGCTCTGAAATGTTATTATTCGTTCAACATTTCCGTGTGGGTCTGGTTCATCACATTCTAAATTTGAAATTCAGTGCGGAAATAAAATTCAATACTTACTTCCCGCACTTGTGCGGGAAGTAAGGATTCCAAATTCAAATCGATAGATCTCATCAGCTAGCATTATTTTTATAAAACTATGGTTGCATGACTGGTCATTTAACATGGCTACCCGAACTAATTTAAATATCACATTTTTACTAAGAAAATTTTATTTCCTCGCATTTCGTGAGTAAAGTATTATACAAACCTTGTACTGGAAGCTACTTGCATTGCCTTGAATGATTAAAGCCCTCGCCTGCAGCTCGGGCTTCAGACCATCCTCGACAATGCAATCAATTTAAGATTAATGTTTGTAATGAGAAAATAAAGATTATTATTATTATTATTGTTATTATTAATCGCTAGCTTTCCGTTCTCGGCTGTAATGTACTAATACGTAGACGACTTTCATTCCGCCTTGTGACATAATGAGCTAACCGTGCGACAATTATAAACATTTCGATAGAGTTGGTTGGTGTTCTCATGATCTGTCGAGACTCTGTTTTGAAAAACATTATTGACTAGGGAAAACGCACGGTAACGAATAAGGTAAATCTATCACCGCGTTTAATTTCCATAGAAGACCTTCTATGCTTACTTGAATTGAAATGAAGAGAACTTAATAGATTTCAACAACTGAAGGCTAAGTAATTATTATCCTCCCCTACTCTGGATACGGGAATTAACGAGATCGAGTTTACTTAGGATCGAATAAACGTCAATTGTTTTTTTTTGTACATTGAAAACGATTTCCATGGTTTCCATTGTAGGTACTGCTTTGATGTTTATTTGCTTTCGAATCGATTTCAATATCACGTCCGCGTTTTGGGAGTTGTTTTTTTATGATAAACAGAGTGTTGCAGCCTAAAATCAATACCTCATCCTTTTGTCCTCCCACTACCAATTTCCGATGTACCTCTGACGTCGGCTGTCACGTCACGTGGCTATCACATGGACTTGTGTGAGTCGAATTGAAAAAACCGAGCTGTAACGTGCGCGCGCGCCGCTGTGTTTATCAAAAAATCTAAATTCAGTGAAAATCAGGCAGCCAGCTTCCCAGTGAGTACCTATCCTTTGGTTTTAAAAGTTGTGTCATCGACCCTTGCTGAAAAAGTGACGTAAGGTGGGCGATACTTTATAAATCCAAACATCCTCTCATACCATCGTGGTTTAGCGTCCTCAAAGCAATTGCAACCTCTAACATAAATTCTGGTCCAATCGAGTCGGATTCCAACCCGTGGAATCACAAAATAGCAAATATCCGGTTCAATTTCATAGTAAAACTCTGATATTTCACCTTTTCAAATCTTCAAATCATTACCTTTGCAATTGCTTTGGACCGCCATTTTGTCTTTTGAATTCATGCCTGTTCGATATTTTATACCTACTTAGTTAAACCTGCGATGTGCATATAATTTACTTACAAAACATTATCCTAAAAAACAAATCGTAATCTACACAGTTTAAACATACATTTATCATAAAATAATTATTTAAATTTCAACTTTGTAAAATTACCTACTTTAATTTCGTAGAAAATACTTTAAAATAAAGTGGTCGTTCAATAAAATTAACAATGAGTGAAGTAAAAATAAAGATACTTATTTCACGTCGCGAATATTTATATCGTTCAATGCAAATATTGTACGATATCTCGCTAGAACTTGTCCATGATCGTAGCAAGATAACCTCTTTTCGCTCGAGATTTTCGCGCATAGAAAATGTAAAACCGGAATTTTATGAAATCAACAAAGAAATAAGTACATTAGAATTAGCTCTAAAGCCTGATAGTCAAATAAGTACGGCGAAATTAGAAGCCTTTGATCAACTTTATTACGAAGTTTTGCGAGTCGATGATTCTTTGCAACCTACTACGACAAAGTTAACCCTGCAGTCGCCGGGCGGCGAACCGTCGTCAGGTGCCGCTTTCGTTGGTGCATCTCATTCCGATCAGATTCATGCTCGATTACCGAAGTTAGATTTACCGAAATTCGACAGCAATATCGAAAATTGGCAAACGTTTTATGACACATTTGTTACCTTAATTCATGAAAACAATTCAATTAGTACCATCGAAAAATTTCATTATCTTATTTCATGCTATCGCCAAGGGAGTACCACTTAC
The DNA here is from genome assembly GCA_943789525.1 of Agriphila geniculea. Classification (NCBI taxonomy): domain Eukaryota; kingdom Metazoa; phylum Arthropoda; class Insecta; order Lepidoptera; family Crambidae; genus Agriphila; species Agriphila geniculea. The sequence goes on along the minus strand of OX038875.1, from coordinate 27,488,353 downwards.
TTCTGATAATTATCAAACAGTGTTTGATGCTTTATTAGAAAGATATCATAATAAACGTATTTTAGCGGTAACTTATCTTGAGAAAATCTGCAATTATCCGCCTATTAAAGCTAACAATTATAACGATTTACAATATTTTACAAATGTGTTATACGAATCTTTTAACGCCCTAAATACATTAAACATTGAACATTTAAGCGAATTTATATTATTCCATTTAGCTTCCCGTGCCTTAGACGCGGACACTAGAAAGCGTTTTGAAATACAAAACCAAAATAAAATACCGGTATTGCAAGACCTCATCGAATTTCTACAAAATTATATCAAAGTTTTGGAGTCTAGTAATTTATCTCATCTTAACCCTCCACGGACGGCGAACGCGAATCTACCTCAGACACGATCACACTCTTATCAAAACAATACACCACAAAATCGATCGTAATCTTATCAAAACAATAAAAATAATTATCCACGAAAACAAAATACGTTTAAGGCCGTTGTACTAGCAAAACGTGGTTTTTAGTAGGTTTTCATTCTCTATCTCCTCTTTATTTAATGAATATTAAAACAAAGTAAATATACCATAAGAATCTTCAACATTTTGCCTATCGATTCCACGATTAACATTTGTTAAAAATATTTTACATTATGCCAAAAATATCATAAATAAAATCGCCTAACACTTTTGTTTCTGTGCATCTCCTCCGTAACTACGAGTCCTATGGAAATCTCGTTACCACCAATCGATAGAGGAGAAAAAATGCTACAAATTCCACGAAAGACATTTCCGAAAAGACCATTTATGGGATTTTCGCGACAATTTTTCAAAAATTCAGATACATTTTTGACAGAGGGTGCCCTCGAGGGGAGTGGGCGGCAGACCGCCACCGGCGCTCGGACGGGGAACACGTATCGCTCATGCTCCCACTGACAGCTACACAGTTCTCTATGTCTCGCTCGTTTGTTTTAGCCTTGCTTTAGCACTGTCAGAATGTTACAATTATGTTTTGAAAATTCATTTCGAACTGAAGGACTATTACAAAAAAGCATCGCTATAAGCGTACGATATTCGTCCAACACCGTGGCACTATTACCTCACTAATAAGGTTCAATATCAAGCAAATTGAACGACGAATTGCGTCCGACTATCGGTTTCTTTTTTGTTTTGTAATAGGCCCTCTGATGCATTATTTTGCCATAGACATAAAAATTACGCGTAAGGACGGTTAGTATAAAATACCTACCTATTGAATACTATACCTATATGAGTCTTCAAATCAAACATTTGTAAGTAATAAATCACACGACTGTGAGTTAATTTATTCCACTATAACTTTTTAAATGCCTGAACTGAACAGATTTGGATGCATGCAGGTAGGGTATAGGTAAGAATATTTATACCATCCTGCCCCCCCCCTCCCCCTAGCATGGCCAGTGACCACTGAAACGCCATAATAATATCGATTTATTACTTTTAAGGACAAGGGTTTTGACAGTCAAGTGTCGATAAAACGTATCACGTGAACTATAGGCTGTCCCAATACTTTGCCTCATCCAGGAATCGAACCCACCAAATATATTTTTACGATACCAATCGATAGGGTTTCTCATCAGACCCCCTAGTCAAAGTAATATTTGCAAATCGTTATCGCTTCGCTTTTGAAACTGTATGGGATTGACATAGGGTACGTTCAGATGACAAGCGCTGAACGCGCGTTAATTTTTTTCAGATTCGATAATTCGGTATTAACAGCTTCCGTTTCCATTTCGGAAGATTTTTGGATGAACTGTGCGTACCCTAAAATACGTCTATCTGCGTCAAAAGCGCGCGCTCATCTGAATTCTGAACGGTAACGTAGAAAACCAATTATCTCAAAGAGCGCATTGACGCGCGCTGACAACAGTCGAGTGCTAGCGCAGCGTTCAACGTGCACTTTATCAAAACTCACGTTAAGCGCTTGCCATGTGAATCTGCTCTGAAGTTTTCGTTAACAATCTTATTTTAAAATGATATGTAAATGTAAGTAAGTAATCGAATTTAAGAATCAAACGAAAAATGTATGGATCAGTGGCGGAGGGTCCATACAAGCCGATTCCCATCGGCTTACCTTTTAAAAATCCTACCCCACCAATCCGTTATGCAGATTATGACATTTTTGTAGTACGGCTTACCTTCACCATAATTTCACCCCTCGCCACTGGTATGGATTATCTTAATTCATAAATTTTTCGGAGCGAAGTGATAGCGAAAATTTTAATGTGACATTTGGCTACAGGCTCTGGATTATTGGCACGTTTTTAAGGTTCCGTAGCCTAAAGGCAAAAAACGGAACCCTTATAGATTTGTCATGTCTGTCTGTCTGTCCGTCCGTCCGTATGTCACAGCCACTTTATTCCAAAACTATTAGGATTACACAGTTAAAACTTGGTAGGTACATGTATTCTGTGAACCGCATTACGATGTTTACACAAAAATAAAAGATAAAGGGATTTATATTTTTAAGATTATTATCTTAAACATATAAATCCCTTTATTTTATTAAGATTATTATCCCCATACATGGAACTGAAACTAAAAAAAAAAATTCATCTTATCTATGCGTGCGGGGTGTCTACTGTCTATAGATAGGTCTTTAAAAATGACATTGAGGTTTCTAAGACAATTTTTCTCAAAGTCAACCGTTTGAAAGATATACACTGCCAAAGTGGTAAATTGTGTGTTTACCCCTCTAACTTTTAAAATAAGAGAGTGAAAAATCTAAAAAAAATGTATGCTGTAGATCTTAATAAACACTTTCAACTAAAATTGGTTTGAATGAGATATATTTATTAGTTTTAGAGATATAACATATTTTCCAAAACCGCAGATATAACTTTGTCATTTATACAAACTCTATGAAAAACAAAGTTATTTTTGCAGATGAAAAATGACGTGGTATTAAATGAGGCATGGAATATGGTAACTACGGAACCCTACTGCGTGTGGCCCGACACGCACTTGGCCGGTTTTGTATAAGGCCTAATCAATCTGAAATGATGGTAAATTTTAAATTGGCAAACAAAAGCCGGGGGGGGGGGGTCTTTTTCCCATAAAGGGGGGATATTTTTTTCGTAGTGGTTAGATTATAAAGTACCTATACTTACCAGAAATATTAATCTCTCTAGTGATAATGTTTATTATTGCGTATACCTATTTTACCAACAAATACCAATATATTACACCTTAAAAAAACAAAATTTAGTTGTCAACAAAATTAGTAAATTATTTAAAAAAAAATCTCTGTTGTCTGAATAAATACATTTGAATTGAATTGAAAAAAACACGAAAAATGTAGTAAGTAGATAATCAAAATACTTCCTTTCCGAAAAAAACGATCTTGTAAAATTATTTGGAAAAGGAACTAACGTCATCATTTCAATGATGCCATACAATAGTCTGCGCGCGACGCGATCACTATAAAAAAACCTTAAAAATAAATTCAAAAAATTCAAAATTCAAAAATCATTTGTTCTGTCTAGGCTGTTACAAGCACTTGTGAATGTCATAGAAGCTACGCCATCGGTTCGCAAACCCTAAGCGGGAGACCTTGTGACGAGAACCGGGAAGAAACTCGTCAAGGGCTGCTTTTTTCTCCGTGTATATTTCATACAGAGTCGTCAATATTGAAAAATGACATCCACATTTGAAGTGAGTCATTTAAGTCATTTACACAATAATTAACAAAAGTTTACACGCAATAGGTCGGTTGAAGTTAATTACCTACCATATAATGTATAGATAATTGTGAGAGTAATGGCTAGATAATATAAATTATGAGGAAATTGAGGCATTACTTTTAAAAATTGAATAGCTGAGAATGCAAAAGCTGAATAATAATAATAAAAAAAAAAAACGAGATATATATTTACATGAATATATAGTACATGTACACACAATATTCAACACACCCACATGCGCACACATACACAGACACACACTCACACACTCACACACACACACACACACACACACACACACACACACACACACACACACACACACACACACACACACACTTTGGATTGTTTATTATATTTATAGATTTTTCTTACATTAAATTAGTAGCTGTACCATCTTTACTGCAAACTGTTTATCCTTAAGTTATTTCATTGTTATGGAAGAGCGGTGCCCCCTGACACAGGCAATTGGCTTAAAAGGGGAATCCGGTACCTTATGTAATGTACACTTAAACAGTTAATAAAAAAAAAAAAAAAAGTTTATTAAAGTAAATAACTTTCAACTAGTTGAGAAATCACTTTATCTGCTACTCCTAAGTAGGCAATATTTACCAAAAAACACTTGATACAAGATATAAAAAATTATAAAGAAGAAACGCAATTCTTACAATTCAATATGCGTTAAGATCGGTACTCAGAAGCAGACCCATTCCCACTGGCAGCACCCGTTCACGAGCATGACGCATGAACCAGCCATCGTTTCGTTCAACCATATTTGAGGAAACGTAACGACCCGCCTCACACGACACCACCGCAGAAATGTTTAAAGTGAGCATGACATAAGACGTACCTAGTTACGAGTATAAGTACTATGCAAAATGTAAAAAAATTGGTTGGCACTCCGGGAGTGCCGGCTGAAGTGAAAACTTGAATATTAACGATGTGCATTTTTGATATTTTGAAATTAGCGGCAAATGATTAAAATTATTTCTTTCCTGTTACTATACAGTCACACAATTCAATCAGTTTGTAATTAGAGAAAAATTCTAAAGATTTTGCGTCAGTGGCTTTTTTAATTTCTACATGCACGCATTCTACGATTTAAACTTATACTCACAGAGTATAAATAAGTCTACGACGTTGCTGGTGCCTCAAGTGTTTACGTCTTAAAATGACGCGCCGCCATTTTCAACGGGCCCCGTAGAAAGAGATTACACTTGAAAGTAGGGGATACTTCCGCCGCCAGCTTTCTACTCTCCATCCGTCACATCCATCTTACGCATTTTCTATTAGCCACGTGATTCTTACTGACGCGAGTTTAGCATTTTTTCTCCATTACAAAAAGCGTACAACACCGCTAAAGAAGTTTTCACTTCAAAAAAAACAGTAAAATAACTAAAACATGAAACAAACTTGACTTCATACATAATTTAATTTTAATATAAATTGCGGCTGATTGATTGAACATTGCTGATTTCTTGTTTTTTATAAAACACTTTTTTCAATTTACCTACATAAAAATAAAATTTAATATTTTAACAATGCCATGCTGCCGTGTCTCCAACTTTCTATGGTCCGTAAATTTTGGCCAAGCTTTGTGTAGGTTACGCATTAGTTTTCAAAAATTTTAATAGATGTCGGTAATAAATTACATCTTAGTTTTTCAAATTTTTTAATAGATGTCGCTAATAAATGACTCGCGATGTGATGTAGAGGGTGGCAGGGTGAGGGGAGTCAAATCATTAGCTGTCACTTCACCAAGAGCCGCCTTAACCCTAATCAACAACGGTCTTTTGTAACGTCTCATGCAGTTAATTCGAACCCTAAAGCAATTAATTGTTTATTATGTAACTTAGAAAATAATATTTATAAATGTCCTACTTTTTTATCTTATAATCTTTCGAAACGTATTGAATTTGTTAAAAATAAAAATCTATGCTTGAATTGTTTACGTTCAAATCATTCTATAACCAACTGTTTCTCTAAAATGAGTTGTAAAACTTGTGGCTCGCGCCATCATACATTGCTTCATGCGAGTGAAACTGCTCCCATTGGCTCAAGCCCGCCGCGTAATGAAGGCGCCGGCGCCGGCGGCAGTCATAACAATACGAGCGCTCATGTCGGCCATAGTCGCGAGAATTCGGTTGTGTTATTAGACTTATTAGGCACGGCAACTGTGTGCGTGTGCGATGCATTTGGTAGTAAACATTTGCGCGCTTTAATTGATAGTGGCTCGCAGGATTGTTTTATCACTTCGGCCAGTTTTAAAAAACTCGGCTTGCCTTTCCGTCGTTGCAATCTTACGGTAGCCGGACTCGGCGAAAATACGGTACAACAAGTACAAGGCACCACACAATGTACTATTTGTATAGTACATTGTGTGGTGCAAGGTTGTCCTTGCGAATGTGATGAGCCAACTTTTCATATCTCACCGATTATCTTAGATAGTATAACCTCTAAAATGCCTACTGCAATAATACCTAACTCGGTTCGCGAACAGTTTAAGCATTTAGTACTCGCAGATTGCGATTTCGATTAACTTTCAAATATTGACTTGTTGCTCGGAGCAGAGTTATTTCATAAAATATATGACGGTCAGCGCCTTCAGCCACGTCCTAATTTACCTGCTGCCTTGCATAGTGTTTTCGGATGGGTGATCACTGGCGCTGTTGATGTGCCCAGTTGCACTCCTCCGAATGTTATCTCCAGTCTCATCGCTTCCACTCATACCCTTGATGAAGTGGTCAAGCAATTTTGGGAAGTCGAGGAGCCACCTCGCACCCGTATCGTAAATCCTAATGACCTTGAATGTGAGCGTATTTACAGTACTTGCATGTACAGAGAGGACAACGGCCGATATGTTGTTCCTTTGCTTTTAAAAGAACCTCACGGTGTTTTAGGTGATTCTTTTAACAAATTTTATCTCGATTATTTAACATTGAGCGTAAGTTGAACCGGGACGCACAACTTTCGGCTGAATATTCTAACTTTATGACGGAATATCATGACTTCGGTCATATGAACTTAGTCAATACTTCACAACAAAATAGCAAATATATTATTCCACATCACTGTGTTATCCGTCCTGAGAGCGATACCACAAAGCTTCGCGTCGTATTTGATGCGAGCAGTAAGTCATCAAACGGTTTATCTTTAAATGATCTAGTGTATCCCGGGCCTAAGCTTCAAGCTGACGTAATCGACATCATTACTAACTTTCGTTTACACGCAATTGTTTTTACCTGTGACATATCGAAAATGTACAGGCAAATCAATATCTTACCTGAAGAACGAGTCTATCAGCACATTCTCTGGCGTGAATCACCATCTGAAGAGGTGGACGTCTATGAACTCCAAACGGTCACCTATGGAGTAAGTAGCTCGCCTTATCTCGCAATCAGAACCTTGCATCAGCTAGCTCGCGACCACGGTGCACAGTGCCCGCGCGCGACAGATTTACTTTTAAATAGAACTTTTATGGATGATATTAACGGTGGGGCGTCTTCTGTAGAAGAGGCGCTTGAACTGAAAAATGAACTTATCCAACTTTTGAGTTTCGGTCAATTTCAACTTCGCAAATGGAGTAGTAATAGCCTCACATTTTTAGAAAACTTACCTTCTGATCATTGTCAAAAACCTAAAGTATTCTCAACTGAAAACAATAAACTTATGTTAAAGATTTTAGGAGTTCAGTGGGATCCAAATGGTGATTATTTCACTTATAACGTATCTCAAATTGAATCAAATTGCACTAAACGCTGTATCTTAAGCAACGTCGCTCGTATCTTTGACCCCGTTGGGTGGTTAGCCCCTTTTATACTCTTAGCAAAGCTAATCCTTCAAAATCTTTGGCGACAACAGTTATCTTGGGACGAAATAGTTCCTGAATCAATCGAAAAGGACTGGAAGGACTTTACCTCCGAACTTTCAAATCTTAATTCCATAAACATTCCACGTCTAATAATTCCTTTAGACACTGTCCAAACTCAACTCATCGGGTTTTGTGATGGTTCAACAAAAGCCTACGGTTGTTGTATTTACATCCGAACGGTAACTTGCAGTAGTCAAATCCATGTATTTCTTCTAATCGCGAAATCCAAGGTAGCACCTCTGAAGCCCTTGACCGTGAATAGAATCGAATTATGCGGTGCAGTGTTATTAGCACGTCTTATGTCACACATGCAGACACTACTCAGTAGACAACTCAACATAAATCAAATCCTGTCTTTTACCGGTAGCTCTACGGTATTGTCATGGTTAGATACGGCACCGCACAACTTAAAAACATTTGTAGCTCATCGTGTAGTACAAATAACCGAATCTTTACCTCCATCTCAGTGGCGGCACGTATCTACTCAGGATAATCCCGCAGATCTTTGTAGCCGTGGTCTCACATGCTCACAACTAGCAGCATGTGAAACCTGGTGGACTGGGCCTCAGTGGCTTCGTCAAGGTGTGTCTGAGTGGCCAGATAGCGTTCCTCAGCCTCCTTCGGAACCCTTGCCAGAACTTAAACCTATCTCATCATCTCATGTCGTCCAAGAGGTCGACATAAACCATCCTATACCGGCCCTCGCCAAACGTACCTCATCTTTTACAAAACTCCATCGAATCTTAGCTTGGTGTTTTCGTTTTATCTTTAACATAAAACTTCCTCAAAACAAAAGAAAGCAAGGTTTTTTAACTTCAGAAGATCTTGAAAATTCTCTTTATTATCTCATACGATACGAACAGTTAATTCATTTTGAATGCGATATTAGTAATCTAAAACATAACAAACCTTTACCAAAACATTTACAAAAATTAAGTCCCTTTTTAGATTCAACTGGTTTATTGCGAGTGGGGGGACGCCTTCAAAATGCTGATTTACCAAATGAGGTAAAACATCCGTTGTTATTACCAAAAAATTCATTTTTATCAAAATTATTTATAGATAACTTTCACATAAAATATCTTCATTGCGGACCTCGCACCTTACACTCTCTAATACAGCGTAGATTTTGGATCTTAGGAAGTCGTAACTTAATTCGTTCACGTTTATCTAAATGCATAACATGTTTCAAATTTAATCCTTCTAGAAGTCAACCTCATATGGGTCATTTACCTAAAAGTCGATTAACTGAAGGTCAAAGTTTTCGAAATGTCGGGATTGATTTCGATGGTCCTTTTTTCGTTAAAGAAAGTAGACGTCGTAACGCAAAAGATTATAAGGTTTATTTTTGCCTTTTTGTATGCTTCTCGGTAAAAGCGGTTCATCTAGAACTCGTAACAGAGTTGTCGACAGAAGCCTTTATAGCAGCACTCGATCGATTTGTCGCTCGTCGCGGTTTGTGTGAGCAAATCGTAACCGATTGCGGTACGAATTTTGTAGGTGCCAAACGTTATCTTTGTGAAGTCAGTAAAATGTTATCCGAAGAACATTTAAATATTTCAGACAAACTAGCTTCTTGTAATATCAATTGGAAATTAAACCCTCCATCAGCACCTCATTTTGGAGGTATCTTTGAGAGTGGTATCAAATCCACTAAATATCTTCTCAAGCGTGTTGTAGGATCGCAACTACTTACCTTTGAGGAGTTTTACACAATATTGACAAAGGTCGAAGCGATGCTAAATTCCCTGCCTCTTTGCGCAATATCTTCAGATCCTAACGAAGTCGATGTCCTTACGGCTGGGCACTTCCTTATCGGACGTCCTTTGGTTGCTGTACCAGAGCCACCTCTTAACGATGAAATGCACCCACGATCCCGTTGGCAGTTGCTACAAAAGTTATCTCAAAGCTTTTGGCGTAGGTGGCAAAGAGATTATCTTCATACCCTTCAACAAAGAACTAAATGGTCGCAAAACAAAGGTCGTGAAATATCTGTGGGTGATATTGTTACAATCATGGAACCTAACTTAGCACCAAATGAATGGCGGCTTGGAAGAGTAATACAAGTTCATCCAGGCCAAGACCAAACTGTCCGGGTTGTAACAGTAAAAACTAACAGAGGGACACTAGTTCGACCCGTAGTCAAACTTTGTCCCTTGCCCCTTGAAAATTAATCTTAAAATCACATCCTATCTCATTAACACAACAAACAAAACAATGTTATCTTAAATTTAAACGATCTTATCCTAATCAAAACGATAACTAACTTTAAGCAAAAAAAATATTTTTTTTAACTCATAATCAAACTTGCCTAGTTATAAGTTAAACTTAAGCCTAGTGTTCATTGTATGCGCATCTATAGGTTTTATTTTATTTTTTATTCAATATTATCCTCTAGCAGGCATATTCAAAGGCAACTGTTCGGGGATTTTGGTTTATGTATGTATAGCTTATCCTGTGAAATCCGAGCTATTTCAAGTGGGGGGAAATGTTGCAGCCTAAAATAAATACCTCATCCTTTTGTCCTCCCACTACCAATTTCCGATGTACCTCTGACGTCGGCTGTCACGTCACGTGGCTATCACATGGACTTGTGTGAGTCGAATTGAAAAAACCGAGCTGTAACGTGCGCGCGCGCCGCTGTGTTTATCAAAAAATCTAAATTCAGTGAAAATCAGGCAGCCAGCTTCCCAGTGAGTACTTATCCTTTGGTTTTAAAAGTTGTGTCATCGACCCTTGCTGAAAAAGCGACGTAAGGTGGGCGATACTTTATAAATCCAAACATCCTCTCATACCATCGTGGTTTAGCGTCCTCAAAGCAATTGCAACCTCTAACACAGAGTGTTTGATAAAACGTCTACTGAAGGCTATATTTCAATCTCTCTAACTTTTATCTCAGAGGTATTAATAGCTGTTAACAAAAACATGGAAATCTTAACACTTTAGATACTATGTCTGTCTGTATGACACATTTAATATTAGCCATTTAAACATTCCCAACGCTAGTGCAGTGGGGCGAACGGGAAACGCAATTTACCGTTCGACACACCAGTGGATAAAACCAGTGGGTTACACACACAACTCTGAAAATATGCTAACATTCACGCGCATAGAATAAAACAATTTAAATAAGCATACCTAAGTATATTTCTCTTCTCCTTTCTTACCGTTAGTATCAAAACAGTATTACTACTTATTTCTGTACAAAAAATCGATTCAACTTATTTGAAAAATATGAAATTCCTAAGAAGTATTAATACCTGTTGCTTCTTTATAAAGCCTGATTGATTGCAATGTAAATGCCATTTCGACCAACTGTTTAAAAGATTTGTGTAAAGCGTCTGTGGAACCTTGGAAATAAACTTAATAGTGAAGAGAACGTACCTATAACAACACATCAGACTATACATATTGACCATGAGACCGTCTTTATGCCCTACATAACAAAAGCTGTTTTTTATTATCTTCTACGGAACCTTAATTCGGCTTAGTGTCTCGCTTTACACTAATCCTTTATCTTTGCGTGATGTGGAATCAATTAAGATACTTATCTGTTCCTACGAATGAAAATTGCGATTGGAATTACATTAGAGATGTTAGGAATGACAAATTTTACACATTCGCGAATACGAATGCGAATGCGAATAATTAGGATGCGAATGTGCGAATGCGAATGCGAATGCGAATGTTAAGACATCGAGTATTACAAAAACCATATGAATGAATAAATCAATCATTTTTATTACTAAAATGGGAACAACATCACATAATTTATGACATCCATTAGTGAATTACACTTGTAAAAAATTGCATGCTTCTTTAATGCACATGTGCACATTAATATTATTGTAATAGTCGAAGTTCAATAAAGTAAAATAAAAAATCGCCGTATATCACTTTTCTCTCCCGGCGCTATAAGAAAAAACTGTCTTATTATCACCATAATTATTATACTTTAAAACACAATGAATTATTTTTTTAGTTTGTTTACCAAAAAATTGCTTAAAAAAAAACTAAAAACCGACTTCAAACTTTAGAGGTAGGTTTTTTGAAGTCGGTTTTTTGTTTTTTTAAACAATTTTTTATTTTTTTTATTTTTAGTGTACCGTTTAGGTACCTTTTGTATTAGGTAGTGTAGGTATATTATTTAGGTAGAAAACTCGGGTCAGCCAAACGTGAGTTAATCGCGGAGAAACATACATGCGTGCGGGTCAAACTGAGAACCTCCTTTTTAAGTCGGTTAAAGAACTACACATAAGATATCCATTTTCCAACAAAAAAATAATTATCTTATTCAGTTCATAAACAAAGAAGTTATACGACTGATCATCGAGGTAGTTCACAAAAAGTCGTACTATTTTCGTGCTTTTTTCAAGAGTACTTGAAAAGTACTGAACCGATTTCAAAATTTTAAAAAATGGGACCAACTTGAATTTTTACCTAATGTAATAACGTTTGAATCATTTCAATCGGTTCAGCCGTCTTCGAGTAATCGGTGTACATACAAAAAAAACGGGTCGAATTGAGTACCTCCCTCCTTTTGAAGTCGGTAAAAAAGGAATTATACTGGCAACTAAAACAAAACAATCAATAGGTAAACCAAGTTACAGAGTGACCAACCAGTAGTGCGCCTTGGTAGTGTCGTGGGGAAGAAGGGACCACATCAACAAGCAGTCACAATTTACAAACTACCCGCGTGAAATAAACGCTTTCTATTGGTCGAATAAATGACGTTATGCACAGATTCGCATTTGCATAACATTCGCATTGATTGATGCGAATGCGAATGTCGATGCGAATGTTTAAAACGATGCGAAACATTCGCATATGCTAATGCGAATGCGAATATTCGTAACATCTCTATATTACATTTCCATATTTGGGGGTTATATGTGGATCTATTTGTGGATACGATCGTGTGGGGTTTATTTGTTTCGAATGAAGATAAATTATGTGGACGAGTTTATACAAATCAAACAAACATAAAATTTATTGGTTATTGAAAAAGGGTATTAGAAAATCCAATGATTTATAGTTAAGTAAAATTAAAATGAGCGCCTAGTATTTTAAAATTATAACGCGAAATTGAGCTTACATAAACTTAATTTATTAATTATTATAACTTAAAATTGAATTCCACTGCACACACATTGATGATTTGGCCTGTTTTATAATTGGAATTATAATAACTTTGGCGCAACCAATATCTAGTTCAAATATTGTAATACTCGTTTATACACCAATTTTATTATACCTACTCATTAAAACACATGGTTAATTTAATACATATATTGTAATTATAGGCAGGTAAAATTATTGGTATTCACGTTTGATTATTGTTGAGATTGGGTATGTGTTACAATGCCGAAGTAGAAAAGACCGAATTTTACAATACCTATGGACGAAATCCCGAAAATTAAAAGGCCGAATGGTTGTTTGGCCGTACGTTTAAAATCACGACAGGACATTTTACCTAAAATACTAAATGCCGAAGCTTAAAATACCGAAGGTTAATATACCTATGTTCTATACCCCGAACTACTTAATACCGAATTGGCTGTGGAGGTGTCTTTGGGCTTCGCCTGAAATGCTTTATAGTAAATTTAGCTGCCGAAAATTAGCCTAAACTAGTCTACTGGGTCTTAGAAACCATAGACCGTAGGTCACGACATGAAATAGGTGCGAGAAGCGTAGCGATGAGCATGTTAGGCTGACATGAAACCAGCGCGCGAACCGAGCGAGCGAAGTGAGCGTGCCGCGGCAGCGGCCGGCGAAGCGCCAGAAAAAAAAAACTATTTCAAATGCGATTGGTGGATTTTGTCAAAATAATGCCCATTTTACGAGCATTTTTGAGTAAAACAAATTAACCGCAACGCCTACCTTCATAAATGTATGTATAGGTGAAATAAGTTTCGACATTTGAACTGTCGGGATTTTGACCTTTCGGGATTTCGACCTTTCGGGATTTTGAACTTTCGGTCATTTGATAATCGATCTTTCAAGTTTCGATCTATCGGATATCGATATTAAGAATGTTCGGTATTTTGAAAATAGGTGTTTTATGTGTCGATATTTCGGTCGTATGTATTATGTATTGTCGGCATTGTAATGCATACCCGTTGAGATTAATATTAAAACATACATAGCTTTATTTCCCCAAAGGGAACTTCAAAAAAAATTCTGGATTTTTCTGCCACCGTCTTTAAATTATTACCCAGGGCTATCGATGTAATGAAATTATCTATGACGAATTTATACTAAAGTAACTAGACGTCGCGTCGCGAGTAGCTAGAAGGTTTGCTAAGCTCAAATGGCAATTAGGCGAGATTATGGCGATAAGAACCGATACAATACGATAGCCTACGGAAAGTTCAACAATGTAGATGACGTACAGTCAGCGTCAAATTGATATTATGAGCGTCTAGAGTAGTCAAAATGATCTATAAAAACAAAAAATCTAATTGATCTACGCATTTAGAATCATCATATTATTATTGTTGTAAGCACACAAGGTGTTCAAAATATCTTGTGAAATAATGAGTAGTAAGATATTTTGAACACCTTGGGTGCTTACAACAATATGATGATTCTAACTGCGTAGATCATTTTTTGTTTAGATTTTATTTTTTGATTTATTTTTATTTTTTGATTAAATTTTTTGTTTTTCAAATAATTTTGACTACTCTAGACCACGGAATAGATATAAGTACTACCGTACAGAAAGGAATCTCTTTGCCCCGCCCCGCAATCTATTACCTCACCACCGCACCCCGCGAGTTCGTAGGCCAGTTCGTAGGCTCATTCAATAGCACGCACACAGTTGCGTGTATGCGAAAACATCACTATATAGCGTCTGTGTAATAGGTAGTTGAAACGCGGCGTTTGTATGCAGTGCCCGGGGTGTGTCTAGACGCTCATATCAATTTGACGCTGACTGTACAAATGCTAAAATAAGGTGGGCCCTCGATCTAGCTGACTGACGTGATAATAATAATATCTGCTTGTGATATTATTCAGATTGTATTTACCTTTGCTCCATAAGATTGTGTAAGTGACCATGTTGGATATTCATTAGGCTCCACGTTTAAAAAAACAAACAGTCCAGAGAGCCTGAAAAAAGTAAGTATGTATTTACTTTTACTTAATAGATACTGCGCTATTCAAAAGACTCTTTGAATAACTTTAAAGTTCCAATCTTGAAATAATAGTAGATTAGTAGCCAAGGGCTGTAAGGCATCAATTGCAGCCCGAGATAGTTCGAGGGTGCAATTGATGCTTAAACCCGAGTTAACTACTTTGCTTTACATCTCAATGGTGAGGTAAGTAGAAAAAAACCGGCATTACAAGAATAAAACATTTTATTACTTAAAATTTATAGTGAAATGAGAACAATTTTCAAATTTTAAGGACATGTGTTTTTTGGGTATGTTAATAGTTTGAGATTGTGATATTTGTTGGTCATGGATAAAATCTGATGGGATGAAGCTTTCTTCAGCAGAAGTTGATGGTTGCGGATCATCTCTTGAGTCCATGTTTCATTTTTTGAAAGCTGAATAGTTTCTGTCATTTTGTTGGTAATTTTACTTTTATTTTGTATGGAATCTTCAATGTAACCTTCAGCCACCTTGCTGGATTTTTTTAATTACTAACCGCCCTGGGGCTTTTTTTAGTTACTTATCGGATTTTTACTTACTTACAGGATTTTTTAAATTACTTACCGCCCTAGGGCTTTTCTAGCTACATTATGACCTTAGAGCGCTAATTGGTTACCTACAAGTTCCATTTGGGGGTAATAAGGACCTACTTACCAAATATGAGAGATGTAAAGTTACTTTATACCAGGGGTACATCTGACTAATGTACACGTTTGTCACATTCGAGCCTTTTTTCGAAAGAACATCGTAGCCATCAAATTTAGTAAATTGTTTTTTTATAGTTACTGCCATGTCAGCTAATTTTGCACATTATTCCACTGACTTCAAAGTTCACAGTAGAATATTTCATTTTTATAAAATTTTGAAGTTTGTATCGTAAGTTAAAACCCATTAAGTTTTTTGTCGAAACCTACATGAACTGATATCATCGTAAGTAGATGGAAATACTAGGTCGCTTACGACAAAATGCTAGGTTTTAGGTTAAATAGCAAGCATCCTACTATTATAGGCGCTTCCGATACTAAATTATGCAATTTTAGTTAAATATTTGCACTTGCGATAATTTAGAAAAATAATAAAACACCCTTTTCTTGTAAAATATGCAAAATGGCGGTTACAATGTTTTTCCTGAAAAGGCTCGATATGTCGTACAGTATGTGATTTTAACTCACCTCCCCGACTCCGAGGTAGATATCATTCGTACCGTAGGTGCCTTATCACCGGAATTGTCATCATAATACTCGAAGTCTCCGTCAGATACAGCACTGGGGCTTTAGAAAAAATCAACACATTTTATATCTTGGCATTCATAATCATCATCATGATACCTACATCAACAGCCAATGAAAGTCGATGTTGCACACCTACCACTAAAAATCTATCAGGTTCCCGGATCTGTTAATAATGATAGTACCTATAGCACAATAACTAGAGGGATTTCATTAAACTCAGGTTAGGAAACTGAATTTCAAAATTTCGAATAGCTTTCTGTTTTGTCAGTCAGTCGGTGCCATATTTGCGGTACTGATCTTCGATCATCTTACCTAAAACTGATAGACATGCTCATTAGTAGCACGAAAACATGCTATCAATAAGCAAAATGTTACTTAGTAGCATGTGTGTCAAAACATTGCTACTTACCCATCGGTCGGTTCTCTGTAGTTAAAAGCACAACAATATCCCTCAGAAGTTCTGACTAAACTGAAGACGTCTTTACAATTCTTCACCTTTCTGTTGAAACTGCAGTATACCAGCAGATCGTTACATTTTTGATGAATCTGAATGTAACAAAAGTTTATTTAAAGCATTATTAAAAGTACCTAATTAATATGTTATTGAAATTAATGGCTTCTGTTTTCAATTTTTATAATAAATTTACAATGGCTTCTGTTTTCATTGTAAATTAAATACGTAGGAAACCGAACAGTTTTGTTTGAAGATAAATAATTAAACTTTCATTAGGTAGGTACAGTCAGCGTCAAATTTATATGAGCGTCTAGAGTAGTCAAAATTATCTGGAAAAACAAAAGCAATGTTATATACGCAGTTCTCATCATCACATTGTTGTAAGCACATAAGGTGTTCAAAGTATCTCACTACTCATTGTTCCATATTTATATGAGCAGTCAGGGTGTTCAAAATTATGTTAGCAAACAAAGCTCTCAAAGTTATCTGTGCACAATACATTATTACATTAAGCACATATAACTTTAAGAGCTTTGTTTGTTAAGATAATTTTGAACACCCTGACTGCTTATATAAACAATAAAATAATGAGTAGTAAGATATATTGAACACCTTGTGGGCTTACAACAATATTATGATGATTCGGACTGCGTATATCGATTAGCTTTTTTGTTTTCAGATCATTTTGACTACTCTAGGCGCTCATATAAATTTGACGCTTACTGTACAAATGTTTCTAAGTGAAATCCATATAATCATCATCATCATCATCATCATCATATCAGCCGCACGACACCCACTGCTGGGTATAGGCCTCCCCCAAGGATTTCCACGACGATCGGTCCTGCGCTTCCCACATCCAGTGGCTTCCGGCAACCTTCACCAGATCGTCGGTCCACCTTGTCGGGGGCCTACCCACGGAGCGTCGTCCGGTGCGCGCGAGCCATTCAAGAGCCTTTCCGCCCCAACGGCCATCGGTTGTTCTCGCTATGTGTCCTGCCCACTGCCACTTTAGCTGAGCAATCCTTCGAGCGATGTCGGTTACTTTAGTTCTCCTGCTGATCTCCTCGTTTCTGATTCGATCACGCAGGGAAACGCAGAGTATGGATCTCTATATTGCACGCTGGGTGACCTTGAGCCTCCTTATGAGACCCATAGTTAGCGACCACGTTTCACTGCCGTAAGTCATCACTGGCAAGACACACTGGTCATAGACTTTCGTCTTGAGACACTGAGGTAAATCGGACACGAAGATTTTTCGGAGCTTCCCGAATGCTGCCCATCCGAGTTGGATTCGACGAGAGATCTCCTTCTCAAAGTTGGACCTACCTAACTGGACTGCCTGTCCTAGGTATACATAATGGTCAACAATTTCAAGTGAAGTGTTCCCAACATGAACTGGAGCGGGCACAACATGGGCATTCGACATGATTTTCGATCTAATACTAAATGTAAATTAAAAGTTTTTTTGGATGTGTAGTTAATTTTTGATTGACAAACTACGTTTTATTGTTGTCGGTGATTTTTCTGTTTGTTGTTCCCGGTTTTTGTTTTCCTCCCGGCTTGTTAACTAATTTTTTTTATAAAAACCAGGGGCTTTACCGGTTAACTTTTCGCGAATTGGCTCGTGCGACTATTTTACCTTTCCAAAGATAAAGAAAACTATGAAAGAAAGGACGACGTTTTGCGACCATAGAGGAGATATATTTCTGTGATCTCGGAAACGGCTCTAATGATTTCGTTGAAATTTGGTATATGGGGGTTTTCGGGGGTAAAATATCGATCTAAATTAGTTTTATGTTTGGGAAAACGCGTGTTTTCGAGTTTTCATGCGTTTTTCTTTGGACGTAGAATCTGGTCGCGAATTTGAGTCTGGTCCAGCGGGTTAAGTAAGACGCGGACGGTAAGAAACGAGAGTTACGGGTTCGAATCCCGCTCGGTGACTTACTTTTGTTTTTTTTATATGTTCAAGTTTATATATACCGGGTGTAACAAGACCATCAACGAAGCTGAGGTCTACGTATTTTGCCTATCATCAGGACCATTTCTGTTCAAAATTATTGCTGCGAAACGATTTTGATTTTTGGTGTTAAAAAGTATTGCATACTTTACCACGTAATGTAACGCGTACAACAGACCGCACCTGCAAGTGTATTCTACATAGGTAGTTGCGGCCGAGTTGAAAGGCAGCGTTTATGTGCTTGCTCATGAGATACATCGAGTGACGACGTTTTTAAGCCGCTGTTTGTTACGAAATACTTAAAATTTTGATAATGTCTCGTTGGACAAAAATATCGAATAAAATAAGATTTCATAAAAAAAAATAAAAAAAAAAAAATTGACTTAGACTTTCAATAACTTCGTAGCTATTGGTTTCCCAGATATAGTCTAAAAGACAAAAATGATCCTAATGATAGGCGGAATACGTGCACTTCGGCTTCGTTGTAGGTCTTGTTACACCCGTTATTATTTTTTAATTTTTATTGTTTTTAGACAAGTTGAAAAAAATGTAGGTAATGTTTGAGATAACAATGTAGATTTTCACCTAATCACCACTTAATATTATAAATGTGAAAGTTTGTGGGTTTGGATGTTTAAATGTTTAGATGTTTGTTCCTCAATCACGCAAAAACTACTGAACGGATTTGATTGGAATTTGCCACATAGATAGTAGATAGCCTAGATTAAAACATAGAATACTTTTTATCCCGATAGTCCCACGGGAACGGGGACCACGCGGGTGAAACCGCAGGCAGTCGTAGTATTATAATAAATAATAATAACCGAGCAAAGCTCGGTCGCCCAGATATTATATTTTTTATTAAACACAACATCCATTTTTTGATCAGCCTGTGTAAAATGTAAAAAATAATAATATGGGTTCGTTCGAATCACTTTGTAGGTCAAAATATCTAATGTAAAGTTATGGTTTATGAGTTCGTCTTCGGTGCAATACCTCTTCCATGATGGTGTCCATAGTGAAAAAGTGACTCTTAAGTATTTTCATTATTTCTGTAAAATTTCCTTTTTGATAAGTTTCAAAGCCGTAGTGAGTTAGTAAAGGTAGTGTTTGAAAGAATTCGTTGATTTCTCTTGTAGAACGATTATAGATTTTCCTGAAAAGAAAATAAAAAATATATGTTAAAAGTCGTGTTATTATTAAAGTCCGTAAAAAGGGAACGTTACCCTTTTTACGGACTTCACTCAAGTTCATAAAATTATTACGGGGTTGGCTGTAGTACAGTTATCAATAAAATAAAAATAAATATGGCCCAGTGTGATCTAACACTAAATTACTTTTTTATTTTCGTTAATCAAAGACAGAGTTAGCTTAGATTAGAGCAAAATATATACAGTTTTAACTCACAAAATACGTTGAATATTTTTCGTATCTTTTAATGAAACCAAATTAAAATTGCAGATACTGACAGCTGGGAATGGTACATTCCCGACTTCGCAGTTAGTGTTGATCTGAAAAGTAAAATTGTTACAGTCACTATTATTATATAAATCATTAAAATAACATAAGTAATGGTTAAAAGCCATTTTTAAGCAATTCCGTGCCAGCGGCACTATACATATAATTGTGTGTACCTAATACCTTAGAGCATTGGTTCCTAACCTGGGGGCAATTACCCCCGGTAAAACAGCTATTCTATGGGGGTAACAGAGGTAGTACCAGTAAGAATGAATAGAATAGAGAGATGCCACTATGGTTCATTTCAAATAGCATTTCTTCAATCTTCAAGCCCACGCTGGGGGTAGAGTTTGCTTCCCTACTAGGCGATATGGGTAACAAAATTGAAAAGGTTAGGAACCACTGCCTTTGAGCATTGGTTTAATGCTCTAAGGTTAAAACACACTGATATTTTTATAAAACCTTCATTGCGATACCTAGTTAAGCAATTTACTCTTTTATCAAGAATACCAAGGAGGGACGGTATGCCAAACTGTTGGTTTGGGGGGCTCGTTTTCTACCCTTATTCGGGCTCTAATAACAACCTCAAAGTGATGTTGTTATAGAAACAGACCTAAACATCGCGTATAGCGCAAGCTCAATCACAACATCGCTTCGATATTACTTTTGACAGTCATTGTAGGGGGGCTATTCTGGTTTGGGCAGATTTTTAATACGGCAGACGGCAGATTCATTCTTCATCACATTCGATATAAAACGGCAGAAGTAACATGAACAACATAAACCACACAATTTATGTCAAGCTTTACTTTAAAGTTTTTTTTATAAGAAAGACACTTATTTCTATAGTCATTATATAATTATCTTAAATAAGCTTTTCTCTGTCTTAGCATTTTCTATTTCCAAGTTTTACTTTTTTCGCCTTTAGTTATTATGTTATTTATGTTATTTTATTACAAATCTAAATTGAATACTTTGTAGGTATTCCCTTATAACGCGAACAGCAATTTTAACGCCGAACTTTTGTTGCCTGGCCCAGTTTTTGGTTATATTATTGACTAATAGCTAATACTTTCCGAACATCAGAGATGCGTATGATGACTATCGGCCATTTATATTGTCCCCACTACTGGGCAACAGGCCTTTATTATGGCTGGATAAGGAGAATGGACCATAACTCACGACGCAGGCCCAATGCGGATCGGTGGGTGTTAATGACTGCTAATGCAGCCGGGACCAACGGCTTAATGTGCCTTCCGAAGCACGGAGGAGCTCGAGATAATACATTTTTGGTCACCCATCCCGTGACTCGTGGCGGTGCTGCAGTCTCTCCAAAGGTGCCAAGTGGACTATAGGTATATCGAGGTATCGGGCAAACAAAGAGAAGCATAGGGACCCGTGTCAAAGAGCATATAGCTGACATGAAACATAGGCGCGATAACAAGTCTGCAGTGAGTGAACACGCCTTTGAGGGGCCCAACCATTATATTAGATTTGACAAACCCCAAATCCTTGCTAGGGAACGTAGATTTATTCCTAGAATGCTCCGCGAGGCTATCGAAATAAATAAATACCCTAATTTCAATAGAGATGATGGTTGGAAAATTCCACCAGCTTGGGACCCCATCATTCACAAGCTTAAGCCCCTCATACACACTGTAAGATCTAATGATACAGTTAGTTCCTTTTGCAAATAAATAAATTAATATAAAAGACGGAGGTCGGTTTTCCTCTCCAAGTTTTCTTTCGCCATTTCTTTCTTGGAGGGGCCTCCCAATTTTATGAAATGGTGGTAGCTTCAGTAGATTCTCTCTCTTTTTAGCACTAAATAATTCATAAAATTAAATTTTAAATCAACATAAAACATTAAAAATTTTGTTAAAATTTTAATTTCTGAACGTCTAAAAAAATTCATCGCTTGAGGGTAGACTCACGGGTAGCTTCAGTCCCCCGTGACCACGGCAGCTGCAAAGTTGCCGAAACGTCGGGAAAACCAAAAATCAAACCAAATACCAACTAATTACCAAAGTGCTTTCAATAAAACCGCGCTAGTATCCGTTAAAAATTGTTTTATTTCATATCGAGGTGTTGAGGTACTTATACAAAAATGCCACCATGTCGATCCGAGTACAGAACCAGAGCCCACGTCCTATCCAACTGCAGCGTGGTGTGAGACAGGGAGATGTTATTTCTCCGAAACTGTTCACAGCTGCTTTGGAGGACATCTTTAAGCTCTTGGACTGGAAAGGACTCGGAATCAACATTAATGGCCAGTACTTAACACACCTTCGTTTTGCCGATGATATAGTCCTTATGGCTGAGACCATGGAAGACCTGAACATAATGCTCGAAGATCTCCGTAGTGCTTCCCAAAGAGTGGGTCTCAAGATGAACATGGATAAGACGAAAATTATGTCAAATGGCCATGTTGTACCCTCTCCAGTTCATGTTGGGAACACTACTCTTGAAGTTGTTGACCACTACGTATACCTAGGACAGGCAGTCCAGTTAGGTAAGTCCAACTTTGAGAAAGAGATCTCTCGTTGAATCCAACTCAGGTGGGCAGCATTCGGGAAGCTTCGAAAAATCTTCGCGTCCGATTTACCTCAGTGTCTCAAGACGAAAGTCTATGAACAGTGTGTGTTGCCAGTGATGACTTACGGCAGTGAAACGTGGTCGCTAACTATGGGTCTCATAAGGAGGCTCAAGGTCAGCCAGCTTGCAATGGAGAGAGCCATGCTCAGCGTTTCCCTGCGTGATCGAATCAGAAACGTGGAGATCCGCAGGAGAACTAAAGTAACCGACATCGCTCGAAGGATTGCTCAGCTGAAGTGGCAATGGGCAGGGCACATAGCGAGAAGAACTGATGGCCGTTGGGGCGGAAAGGTTCTGGAATGGCGACCGCGCACCGGACGACGCTCCGTGGGTAGGCCCCCGACAAGGTGGACCGACGATCTGGTGAAGGTCGCGGGAAGCCACTGGATGCGGGCAGCGCAGGACCGATCGTCGTGGAGATCCTTAGGGAAGGCCTATCCCAGCAGCGGGTGTCGTGCGGCTGATATGATGATGATGATGATCCCGTGACCAATCCTTGCAAAAGTTGGTGAACCTCTGCAATCGCCGGGTCAGGCAATAAACCTTTGCGCCATCAAGCTCCTCAGATGCGGTATTCGTAACACGTAGGTGGAAAAAAAAATTGAAAATGACGTGTCTCTCTCTTATTTATTAACATCCAAAGATCTACTCACCTCAGTGACGATTTCATCATTATGATATTTTTTCTGAACAATCATTATGAATCCCACTGCAAGCACAAGATTTGCGAACATAATTAATGTCCAAAGGAAATACCCTTTTCCTTTTTTTGAAGCAAAATGTGAGGCTCCGTGTACTGTCGTCAAACTTTCAATACCGCCCTTGGAAATAATCATTTTGGAAAGAAATTTTTATTTATTTAAAACTAAAACTTATGATTTTTTCCCAGTATTTTACTGTTTATCAAGATGTTGAAAGCAATGTAAAGGTTTACGCTGGACTAATTAAGATGGTTTCGATAAATTCACAATTTTAATTACCACTATCATTAAAATCAATTAGGAGCTCTTTGTTTAACACTTAACAAAATAATTAAAATATAAGGGCCTATTCAACTACAGACAAAGCGTCAACGCTTTTGTCGGTTTTTTCGATGTAAATAACTAAAAATTTTTTTTTTATTTTTATTTTTTATTTATTTTATTTTGGACAACAGACGGTCATTTACAAAACATGTTGTATTATACAGTAATCTAAAGGAAGATCTAGAGTGCCAACAAATATGTAATAATTATTTAGTGTAACAAGGCCGAAATAGGTAAAGATTGAAACTGTTATAATATGATGTTGCTAACATTAAAAATTGAGTAATTATTCTACATTAATAGGAGTATAACGTAGATTACAAGAAATTACTATTGATATAATAAAAAGGATCCTTACGACAAAGAATAATACAGAAATATGCAAAAAAGGGTCGAATTATACTTATTAGATAACAATTCTATTGTTGATAAGGTTAAGCTATAGTTGAGTTTAATTAGGTACTAGTTTGACATATTGAATTTTTAATTAGAAATACAGATTTTAATTTCAAAAGGTGGGTTTGGTAATGTGATAGTTGTGTTCAGGACAGGCAATAGTCTAGCATATATCTTTTCAATTTCTTTACATTGTTGGAAAATATATCAAATTCAGAAATTTTTTTGTTGTATTTGGTCATGCTTCGATGAAAAAATGCATTGGAGGTATACTTCTTTTTTGCATTAGGAATAACAAACAAATTATTGGTTCTACGAACACTTTTAGTTGGAACACGAAATTTCAACTTATTTAGTAAGTCAGGGGAGTCAATATAATTATTTATAATCTTATATAAAAACATGAGATCGAATTGTTGACGACGGTTTTGCAAGGACAGAAGCCTGTGTTTAGTGATAGAATCTTCGTATGATACAAAATTACAATATGTCCTATATTCAAGTGTTTTAAGGAAATATTTTTGGATTTTTTCTATTCGGTTGATATGACATGAATAGTTAGGGTTCCAAATTATAGAACCAAAATCAAGCACTGAGCGCACAAGACTAAAATATAAAATCTTATAAGTATCTGCATTTTTGAAAAATTTACATGTACGAAATATAAAACCATGCTGCTTATAAGCTTTCTCAATTATGTGGTCGAAATGGTCTCTGAATGTTAGTTTTTCGTCCATTATATCTCCCAAGTCTCTGATTTTATGCAATCTGTTGATATTATTATTATTCAGTGTGTATGTATGTAATAATATGTTTCGCTTGCGTGTGTAAGTTACAACAAAGCATTTATCGGGGTTCAAGTATAGCTGATTACGCTTACAGTATTCAGATATACCAGTGATATCTTTTTGAAAATCAGAGCAGTCTTTTTCATCGATGATAACTTTAAAGAATTTTGCGTCATCGGCGTAAAGTAAAGTTTTACATGAGTTAGTATATATAGGCTTCAATATCATTTATATAGATTGTGAAAAGCAGAGGTCCCAGATGCGAGCCTTGTGGTACGCCAGATGGTACCATTTGGAAGTCAGATAGAAATCCACGTATAGAAACAGCCTGAGAACGATTTCTTATATAAGACTCGATCCAGCGAAGCAGATCCCCATGTATACCGACCGCCCAAAGCTTCTGTAGTAGCTTAATGTAATAATGTGCAGACGCCGTTTGGAATTATCATTAAGTATCAGTTTAGTTAAAGACTCAACTTCTTTAATTTTAAGTTCGTTGAGGAAACCATAAGTGGTAATTTTTGGTTTGTAGTGCTGTTGACTGTTAAATAAAAATATTCCACTCTTGGTTGTGCGTAGAATATAGACATATAGGTTTCTAGACGCTCGTTGTGACTAAGCCCTTCCAATGCACTTAACGAGAATCTTAATAATTAAATATTTGAGATCCATTTGCTTTTAATGGTATTTTGTTTTTTTCGAAATCATAACAACGGAAACTTTCAAGTTACTTTTTGTTTGATAGCATTTCATGCTTACTTTGGATGAGTTATGAAGAGCGAGGATAGTTTTACAACTATTGGATTTGTTTTCTTGGAAATATAAAAATTTGAAAAGGTACGTCTGTGTTACAAAGATTTTGTTTCAGAAAGTTGTGAATCTTCATGAAGACTTGAATACCGTTAATATTTCTATTTTTTTCCTATTTTGGGTTGTAGGTATTTGAAACATTGAAACATTTTTACTGATTTGTATTGGGCAGAATTTCTTTGAAAACCATTAAATGGTGACAATAATTTAATGAAACACCTGCTTTTTTAACGGTATAAATTATTTATCGATAATGTTGATGTGAGGTTTAGCGCCTGGCCCAGCGATTGCGGAGGTTAAGCAACGTTCGCAAGGGTCGGTCATGGGATGGGTGACCAAAAATTTATTATCTCGAGCTCCTCCGTGCTTCGAAAGGCACGTTAAGCCGTTGGTTCCGGCTGCATTTGCAGTCGTTAACACCCACCAATCCGCATTGGGCCCGCGTGGTGGGTTAATGGCCCGTCCTCCTTATCCACCCATAAGGAAGGCCTGTGCCCCAGCAGTGGAATCATACATTAAAATGGCTGATGATGATGAATGTTGATGTTAATTATATCATTCATAAATGACATTTTGAGGAAATCAAAATAATAGGTCTTTACCTATGAAATTGCCGATTTGTATGGAGATTTTTCAAGAAGTTGCATTTTTCATAATAGCATTTTCTTTGTTCATTTAACAACCATGAACACTCATGTTATGTAACAAAACTTTTATGTACTAATGTTTGAACACTATGCTAACTTATTTCCATTTAAGATAAGCGAAAAAATAAGTTTTGGTTAAGTTACAACCCCTTCGGTCACCCTTTTTTTGCTCACAAAAAAAGAGTCACTTTCAAGATCTTTTTTTTAATGTCACGAAAGCTAAAATATGGACTTTATTTTTACTGATAGTTAACTATCATGATCATAATTCGATGTAATATTCACGATTTTGTTAAAATTTTAAATTATAGAAGTTATTATTTTCTCTGTATGTGACAAAATATCGGCAATTTCATAGGTAAAGACCTAATAATATATACTATGAACAATATTGATAACTATTCGTCTTACAACTTGCTTTTTTAGACTCCAACGACCTGGGTATAAAATATATTTGATAACTAGAAAATAAAATTTGAAAAATCTACATTTTATTGTTTTTTGCTGCTGACTGTAAATTTTGCGAACGTGACATTACATTATGCACCGGGAGAGCGAACGTGACATTTTGCGAACGTGACATTATGCGCCAAGAGGGTTGTACTATCCATTTTTCATTGACTTTGTTCAAGCTATGATGTCAACAAAGTTAAAACCACTGACACTATATTTTATATACTGTGCCACTGCCTTGAAATAATGTGTGTACTTACAGGAGTCTATTATATTTATTATCTATGTAACTGCGTTGTCAGTGCAGTAAAGGGTATAATAAATAAGTTATTGAAAGTTCTACAGAAACTATCTTTTCAAAAAGAAACTGAGTGAAATCAACGACATTATAGTAGTTTAAAAGAAGGGTGAAATACTTAAATGAAAACTTGGAGGAAATCAAAAGTCCATTAAAACTTTGTGGAAACTAAAGTTCATCATGACAGGCTTAATTGAAGAGTAGAGTTTGTTACTTGATAGTTAAAAGCTTTTTAGCTGTG
The DNA here is from genome assembly GCA_943789525.1 of Agriphila geniculea. NCBI lineage: Eukaryota > Metazoa > Arthropoda > Insecta > Lepidoptera > Crambidae > Agriphila > Agriphila geniculea. The sequence continues at coordinate 27,461,254 of OX038875.1, read as the reverse complement.
TCATTTGGGGAAGACCATTGTAATGAAATCATAGAATAATTTAAGTGACTGAAAAAATACCTTGTCTACCAATAGCACTTGCGACCCCATTCTACTAATTTACAATACTTCAACTTCGAACCAGTAGTGATGGACAAAATAATATTCCACTAATATTTTTATCAATTTACAGCAAAAAATTTATTTCCACATTGTGTGACGATGCGTTACGTTAATTCCATATCAACGTCACACCCCGGACACTCCATACAAATGCGCCATTACAAATATGTAGATGACTCCACATGACGTTTTTGTACACGGGCAACTGTGTGTGTAAGTCTAGGGCTACCGTGCTGTTTGTACTGTATGAGCGGCGGCGTTAAATTTATATTTCGAACTTTTTGGTAAATAAAGTTTTACGACGCCTTGCTTTAGATATCAAAATAAGTTGACAGTGACAAACACGACTAAAAAGTTACGACGCATTGCTTTGAATATCAGAATAAAGGTATGATTCCGATGTCGGCAGCACTGCTGCGCAGCAGTGCTGTGTGCTCCAAATTGAACCGTAATGTTACGTTTGAAAGGCTCAATTTGATGTGAGCGGAGAAGCGTCGCGACACTGCTGCGCAACACTGCTGCGCGACACTGCTGCGCGGCACTGCTGCCGCAACACCACTGGCCTCCATACATTCTCTATAGGTTTATATGAGACTACATTCCGAGCTCGGCAGCAGTGCTGCGAAGCACTGACATCGGAATCATACCTTTAAGGTATGATGCCAAGCTCGAAATGTAGTCTCATATAAACCTATAGAGAATGTATGGGGACCAGTGGTGTAGCGGCAGCAGTGCCGAGCAGCACTGCTGCGCAGCAGTGTCGCGCAGCAGTGTTGCGCAGCAGTGTCGCGTCGCTTCTCCGTTCACATCAAATTGAGCCTTTTAAACGTAACATTAGGGTTCAATTTGGAGTGCACTGCTGCGGCAACACTGCTACTGCTGCCGAGATCGGAATCATACCTTAAGTTGACGTTGTTGTCAACGTCAACTTATTTTGATATCTAAAACTTTATTTACCAAAAAGTTCATTTCGAATAATTCGATAAATTGAACGCCGCCGTTCACACCGTACAAACTGGACGGTAGCCCTAGACTTACACGACTAAACGAGCATACGATTCGGAAGCTGCGTTGCTCTAAGCCTCTAAGGATTCGGCATATGAACTCCCGGGGTGGGGTAAGGTAATTGATTCTGGGGCGGGGCGGAGAGTGTCCTTTCTATACGATAGTACTTTTGTTTCTATAGATAGTACGGTTGTGCATACTGCGTGCGAGGACTATATAACAAAAATAAGTAACAAAAAGTGAAATTTTTTCACGATGTACTGCTACAAACAGGATAGCCGAGCCGACGGCGCAGTGGTTTAGCGCATGGTTGGTCATAATATCTCGAGCTTTTGAAGTTGGTGCCAGCTGCAGTTGCAGCCGTTAATAACAACCGCATTGGGCCCGCGTGGTGGGTTATGGCCAGTGGTCTCGAACGTCAAAATGCGAAATCGGTAGAGTTGCCAATAATTATCGGTAGATTCGTACTCAAAATCGGTATATTAGGATTAAAATCATAAATACCAAGGACCACCATAGGGTTTTCTTTACAAACGAGCTAAGTTCTGAATGGTTTTTTATCGGTAGAAATACCGAAAAACGATTTTTAATATTACGATATCAGTAGAAATACCGAAAAATGGATAGGTTCGAGACCACTGGTTATGGCCCATCCTTTGTATAAGAAAACCTTGTGCTGTGCCCCAGCAGTGGGGACATTATGTTTGAATGCCTGTCAATTGCGTGCGCGCACCTCGTGTGCACCATAAGTGCCTTGCATGAGTTGCACTAAAGAGGTGCAGAGAAACTACGCATTCGCCACGTCTAAACACACCCTTAAAATGGCTGATGTGCATTACTGCTACAACCTTATAAGCCCTGTAAAAACACAATAAAATGCGTTAATTGCCTATAAAAGTTCACCACTTAAAAAATAAATAAATTGGCATTATTTTCTATAAAACATGGATCTTAAAGTGGCTATCAAGTTGTAGAAAATGGGGATCCATTAAAAGGCTTTTAAATTCTGTCTTGTTTAGTTTAACCAGGCTTTTAAATAAACAATCTGCGTATAAAGAAAATAAGGAGAATATTTTTTTAAACTATTAAATTCTTTTGACAGTCTAAGAAAGTTTAGGTCACGTAGTGTAATTCTATGTGATTTGCATAAGAATTTTGAAAAGTTTCGTCGTATTTCTATAATTGCCTTTTCTAAAATTGTTTTTAACTCATCATCATAAATATTTAATAGTTTAAGTTTGTAATAGCTTCTATTGTCTTTGTGAAATCCAACATTTTGATGTTCATTTTGAAGGCCGCGCGTACTAACATGACGATGTCAAATTTTAACTTCAACATATTTTACAGATGAAAATGGATTCCAAACTACGTCGTACTATTGCGAGTAAATTCAAAGAATTCTGCAAGCACAGCACGCTCCACGGACCTTATTATTTCTACAAAACTAACAGTTGGAGTGTCTGCCTGATCTGGGGATGTATTGTGGTTTCGAGTTTAATATTGTGCGGCTTCCTTGGTCATATGATTTGGAATAAGTACACCATTGATCCTACGTTCACTGTGGTACGTAGAGACAATATTTTACAAGCTTTTATTTAACTTGCAATGTAGTATGTACTTTGTTCAGGTGGAATCTTGCAACTTAATTTTGAAGCAGGTATCTTTAACCGATTGAGCTGAAATTTTGTATACACGTTTGGATGACAATGCATAGTAAGCTAACTAACTAACACAGCTGTGTGATGTCATTCTAAATCCAAGATGGCGGAACACCCAAAATCGTGAATAAGTTATTTTTAATTCACGTTCCTACAATATGGGTATCAAATAAAACGGCTTGCTCAGATTAACTCGAAAAATAAAATGACGTCACTCTAAGTAGAATTGCGGACAAAAGTGCTGTCGGAAAAGTCGGAAAAAGCTTATACCAAAAATAAAGTTTAGACGAAAACTTATTTCCGCTTAATTATGTATAATCTTGGTACGAAAACAAGCAAATAAAATGTTGTTTTTTATTTATCTGTCTCGTGACAAACTAGTCACGAGCAATGTATGTCACGTAGAATAAAAAACATGCCAATAACCAAATTGCAAAAGGCTACTGAACTCCAAAGTTCAATTATTGAACCAAATAAAGTTCGATTAGTTGCTAACTCCATATTAAGTTAGTATCGATGATGGGCTGGTAACTATTGGTTAAAAGTCAGTTCTCCCTCGTAAAGACGAACGTATTGAGGTCTTACTGATTCTGGGAAACGTGATCAGGGGGTCTATTACGAAAAGTTTAATGCGATACATGCAGCTGCGTCCGTGCTTCGTTTTGATTTTTTTCTATTACAATACACTTTCGTATGCGATATTGCGAATCGATTGCGTGAGTTTGACAGTTTCTCTCTAGCGTCATCGTTCGTTCAGTAGTTAAAGGGGCTACGATAGCCAAATTCAAAATGTTTGTTATGTCGTGGGCTAATCGTTGAACTGGGCCGATCGAGATCTGCCTGGGCAGATCACGATGTGCCGGTATTTCATGATCTGGCCAATAATTTCATGATGTGCCCAATCAAAAATTAGGCAGTACAATAAAAGCATCCTATTTGTCGATTTGCCCTACTAGTACTTGGCCACATCGAGATATGGCTGGGCGCATCGTAATAAGTAATAAATAATAATCATAATAAATACTTCCGTTTCGCGACGCTTTTGGCGCTGTAATGCTGTTTGCGCTCTGTCAGCTGGCTTGCGTTCAGAACCTACGCTCCGAGTGCAACCAAACGCTCTAGCGGCGTTCCAAACATTCTTTTTATTATTTTGTATTTTGATGTTTTTGTGTCTAAGTTTCAAATAGTACATGATAGCTTCTCAAAAAAACAGTTTTTATTTAATGTAGAATAAAGGAAAGTTTAAATTATTGGTATTCGAAACGGCAAATCAAGAAATGCCGGCGTATCGTGATCTGCCCAGGCAGATCTCGATCGGCCCAGTTCAACGATTGGCAAGTTATAAATACAACCAACGAACTTCGGACCACTCAGTCACTTGACCACGATGGCCAAGTGACTGCGTAACGCATTGCGTACGTTATTTTAACACGTTTTTATTAGGTTGCTTTCTCGTTTGTTTGTGGGTTTGTTTCTCCACAAAGTTTACGAACGATTTAATACTAACTTCCCGATGAGCTAAGAAGTTGAAACTTTGAACATAGGTCAGAACTAGAAGGCAATGTAATACTATGGTGTCATTGAGCTGTTCTGATAATGAAGCCGAAAGAAGGCCACAGGAACTCTATGATGAAACCATAAAACCCCATCGTATTTGGGCTTGTTAGAATCGTCTTGATGAGTACTCTAATACGAGGTGAGGTTCAGGTTGATAGTGAAGCTGAAAGGCCATGCCATAGGAACTCAATATTGAAACCGTGCAACCCCATCCAATTTGGGCTCGTTTGAATTGTCTTGACGAGTTCTTTGCTGGGAAATAGTTTCCAGGGTCTGATCATGTAGCTGGAAGAAGGACACAGGAACTCTTTAATAAACCACGCTACTCCATCGAGATTGGGCTCGTTTGAATCATCTTGACGAGTACTTTGTTGGAAAATAGTGTCCAGGGTCTGGTGATGGAGCCGGAAGAAGGCCACTGGAACTTGGTAATAAAACCATGCTACCCCATTGAGTTTGGGCTTGTTTGAATCATCTTGACGAGTACTTTAATGGGAAATAGTGTCCGAGGATCTGATGATGGAGCTGGAGGAAAGCCATAGGAACTCTATAATAAAACCATGCAACCCCATTGATTTTGGGCTCGTTTGAATTGTCTTGACTAGTCCTTTTTTGGGAAATAGTTTCCCGGGTCTGATGATAGAGTAGGAAGAAGAACAATGGAACTCTTTAATATAACCACGCTAACCCATCGAGATTGCGCTTGTTTGAATCGTCTTGACGAGTACTTTGTTGGGAAAAAGTGTCCAGGGTCTGATGATGAAGCCGGAAGAAGGCCACTGGAACTTGGTAATAAAACCATGCAACCCCATCGAGTTTGGGCTCGTTTGAATTATCTTGACTAAAAAATCTTGTCTAAACATTTTTCAACCTAAAAATGTGGGGCGCATGCTATAGACAATATGGATGATAAATTTTACAAACTGCGCATCACGTTTTTAGGTTTAAAATTTTTAGATTTAAAATTTCTGTAGGTATAGGGTATAAGGGTTATAAATATTTACAAAAGAATTTATTTTTTAATTTTTAGTTTGTTTTTACTAGTCCGTTTTAATGTTTTAGTCCGATTTTTTTTCGTAAATAGGCCCCTTGATTCTGAAAAGAGCTAAACCTTTACGTAGCGGCTTTAATGAGGCGATTTAAAACTTTGACAGATATAGGAAATTGTTTTAATTTTTGTATAAAGTAATACAAAATATTGAGTTATTTTGTCATCACTAAATATAATAATTCGTGATTTTAATTCGGTTTTCACTATCATTAGAGAATTTTATTTGTTTTGGAAGATTTATGTGTAGATACGCTAGGGACCCGCCTCGCTTTGGGTTCGGTAGGTCGCTAGTTTATTTATTGGATTATTTTATAATGTGTTCGGGACTCTGAGGACAGGTGGCGCCATCTAGCAGCAGGAGGCGAGATGCGGAGATGTTTCGTCGTTCGTTCGCTGCTTCACTTCATACATTCATTCAAGCATTCCCCCCTGCCGCCGGCGGCGGGCGGGCGGCTCTCTCACTTCTATTCCACAAATTTTCAAAATCTCAACGTTAATTATTGCTCTGTAATTTTCATCGAAATAAACCATTTATAAAACAATCATTGAAGATATCCTCCGTTCCTGCCCAAACATGGTCCTTCGAGCCGGATTCTCTGAAGTCAAGAAGAATCAGCAATCGTTTTTGGCGGCATCAACGAGAAAACGGTCAGAATATCTATCTAACCTAATCCCGTTCTATTCGATTTGTGTTAAAGCAGTGCGTTTTACAATTCCAGTGCGTTACCAGCGTATTCCATCCAGCCAACTGTCGAGGCGATACTTACACGTGAGTACATTTCATTTTCTCTTTGACCACCATAATGACTGATGAAACTATAAAATTATCGGTTCCCTCTCGTTCTCCTACCAAACCGCATTTAAACGATGATTATCTTAGTGATTTACGTAAACAAAGGGGTATATTGAAGGGTCGGCTAACTCAGTTTAAAAAATACGTTGATACATTTGATGGGGCTAATCTTAGTAGATTACAGTTTTCTGAAATGAAGTTGCGATTACAATCAGCTAAAGATTATTTCCAAAAAATTGAGTCTATTGAAAGCGAATTAGAGTTAAAGTGTTCCGAGTCAGAATTGCCTAGTCACTTAGAATATTTTAATGGTGTTGAATCCTTATATTATGGTGCAACTTCAATAGCTACTTGTTTGTTGGATGGTTTTGAGGCTGGTGAGAGTTCTAAATTGAGCAATTATTGTAATCATGAAGTCGCGGATAAAACGGAAAAAACCGTTAAGAAAAATATCAAACTACCCGAAATTAAATTACAAATATTCGATGGTTCTTTTGATAACTGGCTTGAGTTTAAACATTCGTATGTTACGGTTATTCACAATAGTACTGAGTTGAATGCTATAGACAAATTCCATTATTTAAAGTCTTCGCTGAGTGGTTGTGCTTTGGAGGTTATCAGAGCTTTAGAGTTCACACCATCCAATTATATTCACGCATGGGAGTTAATTGAAAATAGATTTAATAACCACAGACTTTTGATTCAAAATCATATTAAATCATTATTTATGCTTCCATCTTTGAAACAAGAATCATCTTCAAAAATAAGACAATTAATAGATTCTGTTTTAAGGAATTTACGTTCTCTGAAGTCACTAGATGAGCCTACCGAGTCGTGGGATTCGTTAATTATTTATTTGATTGTGTCAAAATTGGATCCTTCCACCGAAAGCAAGTGGGAAGACCATAAAGGTACTCTACAGAGCAATACGAATAAAATAAAATTACAAGACCTTTTGACCTTTCTTAATAACAGAGCAGATACATTAGATTCTAGAAGTAGTTCAACTCATACTAAATCACAAAACACAAATAAGTTCAATAATCCGAATAATGCGAATAATACTAAAAATATTCAGTATACGCAAAGCTATGTGTCAGCCAATAACATTGGCACACATAGTAATCTAAATAAAACTAATTTACTTAAGCGTAACTGTCCCCTGTGCAAGAAAAATAATCATTTTCTTTATGCGTGTACTACATTTTTAAATATGTCCATACAAGATAGATTAAATTTTGTAGATAAAATCAAAGTTTGTAAAAATTGTTTGCGCACAGGCCATTTAGTGACAGAGTGTAAATTTAGTTCATGTAAATTGTGTTCACAAAAGCATAATAGTTTACTTCATTCGGATAATGAATTAAACGTACCTTCGTTACATACATCGACGGCTTTGCATTCGTCGGCTGATCGGTCCGATGCAGCACATCGTACATGTGACACGGACAGATCAAACTTATCATTAAAATACGTTTTACTTTCAACCGCAATCGTAGAAGTAGCCGATGTCGATAATCGTTTTCACAAGGCTCGTGCCCTTCTCGATAACGGTAGCCAGCATAGTTTTATCACGGAGAAACTTGCACGACGTTTAAATATTCGTTTTATACAGTCCACAGTTCGAATTTCGGGTGTGGGACATAGTGTTACACATTCGAATAATTCATGCGATATTTTAATGCGGTCAACTACAAGTTCATATAATACGCGTTTAACTTGTTTAGTTTTACCACAAATTTCATCTAGCTTACCTACAAATAATTTACAGTTAGAAATTGATTTACCCGAAAATGTTCAACTTGCAGACCCTACGTTTAATGTTCCTAATGAAATCGATATTTTATTAGGCGCTGACATTTTTTGGGAACTTTTATACGATAATAAAATACGTTTACCTAACGGACCTTTCTTACAGAATTCAAAGTTGGGGTGGTTAGTGTCCGGTCCGGTTAATAACAAAGGCTTACGCGAAAATAAGGTACTTTGTCATTTTACACAGTCGTTAGATACACAACTTCGTAAATTCTGGGAATTAGAAGATTTACCTCCTTCGAAAAAGGTTCTAACTCACGATGAGCAAATGTGTGAAGAACTTTTTATAAAAACGACTACCCGCGAAAAGGACGGTAGATTTTCGGTTCGTATCCCGTTTAAGGAATCTGCAACCATACTTGGCGATTCTTACACCTCAGCAAAAAATCGTTTTTTCTCACTTGAGCGCAAACTCGAACGTTCACCGTTATACAAACAAATGTATTGTGACTTTATGAAGGAGTACGAAACCTTAGGTCACATGACTCGCGTGGACGGCTATAGTGAACCTTATTGTTTTTTACCCCACCACGGTGTTTATCGGGAAGATAGCCTTACTACTAAGCTCCGGGTAGTTTTTGATGGTAGTGCGAAATTACCGCCGTCTCAAAAATCATTAAACGACATTCAATTACCCGGTCCAGCGCTTCAGAATGATATTGTTTCTATACTACTACGATTTAGACAGTATAAGTATGTAGCATGCGCAGATGTCGAAAAACTATTTAGACAAGTTTTAATTCAACCCGACCAAAGATCGATGCAATTAATACTTTGGCGCGAGCGGCCGACCGACGTATTAGGCATTTATAATTTAAACACAGTAACTCACGGTACTTCGTCGGCGGCTTACCTCAGTATGCGATGTTTGCTACAACTGGCTATAGACTGCAACGATGAAGTCATTTCACGAGTCATAAAAGAAAATATATTTGTTGACGATTTAATCATATCTTTGGATGACCGTGATTTGTTAATGGATATTTGCAATAGAACATCTCAAGTTTTACTATCAGGTTGTTTTCCATTACGAAAGTGGACATTTAATTTTGAGCTTACGCGTGACCATAGGGAACGTTTTAATGACGATCTTACTCAAAATAAAACGCTTGGACTAGGTTGGTTTAATGACACAGATCAATTACATTTTACTACAAAAATTGATACTATTCACTATGATAGCAATAATTTAACGAAACGTGTTATGTTGTCTATTATTTCTCAAATTTATGACCCGTTAGGTTTACTTGCGCCAGCTGTGATTATTGCAAAAATACTTTTGCAAAAATTATGGCTCTGTAAAATTGACTGGGATGCTCCCGTTTCTCCGGAAATTGTTTCCGATTTCAATCAATTTATTGAAACATTACACTGTTTAAGTAAATTGCGAATACCACGTTTAGTTAGGGGTCCATATGTTCAATTTCAGGAACTACATATATTTTCAGATGCGTCCGAAAGTGCCTATGGGGCTTGCGCGTATATACGTACATACAGCGAAAATTCTGAAATTTCAGTTCATTTGTTGTGCGCAAAGAGTAAGGTCGCACCCTTAAAAGCTGTAAGCACCCCACGTTTGGAGCTTTGCGGGAATCTGATGGGGGCTAGACTTTATCAAAAAATAAAAAATTCACTTTCACTTACATTTACTAAAGTTTATTTTTGGACTGACTCCACGATAGTCCTGGGTTGGATACGTATGTCACCACACCTTTTAAAAACCTTTGTGCAAAATCGTGTGACTGAATTAAATGAATTAACGGGTGATTCAACATGGTTACATGTAAAAAGTAAAGATAACCCAGCTGACCTGTTATCACGAGGTGTTAAACTCGAATTGTTAATAAATAGTGAGTTGTGGTGGTACGGCCCATCTTTTTTGCATTGTAAAAATAATTTAAATTTTTCAAATTACAATAATTTGAATGATAATTTAATAATTCATGATAATTTGCCTGAAATGCGTAACAATTCAGTAGGTAGTCATATTTGTACAATTGATAACAATATATTTTCATTTGAAAGTTATTCATCGGTCAATAAATTAAAACGCATTTGTGCCTACGTATTTCGTTTTGTTTACAATTTAAAATGCGGACGAATGCAACCGCCACGAGAAAAAAAAACTGGTTTCATAACAGTAAACGAGCTGCGCGATGCGGAGCGCACCCTAGTTAGGTTCGTACAAATGCAATCATTTCCTGACGTCTATAACAATTTGCTTAATGGTTTTCATTGTGTTAAGGGTGCACAATATAAACGTATTTCAAGTCTGAATGTGTTTTTAGATGAAAATAAAATAATTAGAGTCGGTGGTAGACTAAAAAATTCGTCAAGTTTTAGTTATAATAAGAAACATCCCATATTGCTTTGTCATAAACATTCTTTCACAGTGTTATTGTTTAGATGTGAACATTTAAGGTTATTACATGCTAGTCCATTACTTCTCTTGGCTAACATTCGTGAATATTGGTGGATTTTGAGTGCTAGAAACTTAGCGAAGAAAGTAGTAAAGGAATGCGTAACTTGTTCAAGGATTAAAGGTAAAACATTATCACCTATAATGGGTAATTTACCAAGTGAACGTATAGAACCATGTTTTAGTTTTGCCTGTTGCGGCTGCGATTTTGCTGGACCAGTCCAAATACTTAACCGTAGCGGACGAGGGGCTCGTTTAATTAAAGCTTACATTTCGACGCTTAAGAACCAAAACCATCTATCTACAAAAAGTCGCCTTCACAGGAGACGAAAAAAAGTTTTCTTTCTTCTTCAAACAATTTAATTATAATTATGTCTGAACATTTACAGGATTAGCATGAGAAAAAAGTTGAAATTAGGTCTTTACATGTATTTCAAGAGAGCTTCATTAGTTTTAAAATTACTGTAGATAGCTGGTATTAGTTAAAATTAGTTACTTAGGTGGTATTGGTATTTTCTAATAACTCCTTATTTAATGCGAAATTGAGGTAACTGATTAAAGGAAGCGATGCGTAAGTTAACCTTAAAAAGAACTGCATTAAAAAGTAAAAATCGCCAAAAGTGTAGATAAATGGTCTTGGTTCTTAAGCGTCGATTTGTCTTTTCGTTTGTTTTACAACGCGTGCAATACATTTAGAACTCGTCACTAGCCTCACTACAAATGATTTTCTTTTAACATTAAAGCGGTTTATAAGTCGACGCGGTAAACCTGAAGTAATTTTTTGTGATAATGGGAAAACATTTGTAGGCGCAGAGAAAGAACTTCCATTATTTTTATTAAAAACACAAGATCAAATTTCAAGTTTTTTAGCCAACGATGGCATTAAATTTAAATTCATTCCCCCGTATTCTCCTCACTATGGTGGTCTTTGGGAGAGTGGAGTGCGATCGTGTAAGTATCATCTTAGACGTATAGTAGGCAACGCTAATCTAACGTACGAGGAATTTAGCACGGTTTTAACACAAATCGAAGCCGTCCTGAATTCCCGTCCCCTTTCTCCTATGTCTACAGACCCTAACGACCTGACACCACTTACTCCTGCCCATTTTCTGATCGGACGATCGTTGACTGCTCCAGCCTGCGACGACCTGACGGCACAGACGACGTCCAGATTGCCACGTTATGACAGAATCGAACAGATGCGGCAGCACTTCTGGCAGCGATGGGCCAAAGAGTACGTTGCAGAACTCCAGCAGAGGACGAAATGGAAAACCCACAAAGACGACATCACTCTGGGCAGCTTAGTCCTTCTCAAAGAAGACAACGCTCCTCCCTTACGATGGAAGATGGGTCGTGTACTTCGTGTGTTCCCAGGCAGGGACGGCATATCTCGTGTCGCTGAAATACGAACAGCGACCGGTGTCACTAAACGTTCCTTCGCTAAAATATGTCCCCTGCCACTGCAGCCAAGTTCCTAAGGAAATAACGAACATCAACATTTTTGAAAGCGGAGCTTTCAAGGCCGGCAGTATGTTCGGGACTCTGAGGACAGGTGGCGCCATCTAGCAGCAGGAGGCGAGATGCGGAGATGTTTCGTCGTTCGTTCGCTGCTACACTTCATACATTCATTCAAGCATTCCCCCCTGCCGCCGGCGGCGGGCGGGCGGCTCTCTCACTTCTATTCCACAAATTTTCAAAATCTCAACGTTAATTATTGCTCTGTAATTTTCATCGAAATAAACCATTTATAAAACAATCATTGAAGATATCCTCCGTTCCTGCCCAAACATAATGTTTCTATTCTATTCTTTTCTATTTTTATATTATGTTAGATTTCCATGCTACTTAGAAGCCGGCACCCGGACAACAATAGAAAATCTATTGTATCTCATTTTCCGGGCATTTTGATGAGTTCAGGCTAGGAAAAGCGGAAACATTCGTCCCTGTCTTTTTCTTTACGTGTAAAGAGTATGGAAAATAACCCCACTTGCGCTTTTTGATGTTTTTCATTGTTATTTCATTAAATTATCTTTCTTGAATAAAAGTTATTGGAGCTACTGCACAGTACGTAAAAGTGTATTTTTATATAGAATTCAATACGTTTCCGCTATTATTTACGCCAAAAATATGACTCTACGCAAGCGCTTTTGATGTTATTCTGATTTTTTTTACAATTATCTGTGACGTTCCTTTATACGCAATTTAATACTTGTAGATACTATAGAATCTCTTTAGCTTGTCGTATGTTTTTTTGTGGCTACAATTTTACGTTTTCTATATAAAAAGAAGGAACTCATCGACATTTTTAATCAATATGAACTAACAATTTGCATTTGACAGCATTTGACCGGGTCTTTGAAATAAAATATTCAAAATAAACTAAAAGGGATCCATTTCTCGTGAAATAATCGTCTTACTAAAAATGAAGTAGGTAAGTAATAAAATCTTTAATTAGCAATTTCTTTATATTTTGCTAATTGTTCAATTCATTTATTTCATTTATTTATTGCATGTCACAAAGTTATTCAATTGAAACTAACAATTTCATTCGATGGCATTGACTTAATCAAAACAAACTAGGGTCCATTACATATGCAAAACAAACTAAAATAGAATCATTTCTCATTAAATGGCCTTAGTAAAAATAAACATCATCATATCAGCCGCACGACACCCAATGCTGGGTATAGGTAGTAAAAATTAACAATTCAACTTTAATCAGCCATTTCCTCAAATGCTGCTAATTGGCGATGAGCCCCTTCTCCCCGTGTGCCCTTTTTCATAAAAGGGCACACGCAAACCAAGTTTTCCTATTATGGACCTTTAAGGCCCTTACAGCCGTCAACTAGCGCCACCAATTCATTTATTTTTATTATACAATAAAAATAAATGAATTGGTGGCGTTATACGTACGTATCCTACGTATATACGTAAACCAGGTCAATATTAAAAAAACCGGACAAGTGCGAGTCGGGCTCGCCCACCGAGGGTTCCGTACAGACCTACATCTATACATAAAATAAAGCTATAGAAAAGTTGTGTCGATACAAAGGAAATATTTTGAAAAAAAGTGGTTGGTAGTTATTAGTTTTTTATATGAAAACTGTACTACGGAGAGTTCAAGCTTTATCCCAGGTTCTACCTACCGGAATTATGTGAAAAATTGCTTAGTTTATAAGTTGGACTCCAAGCTACCAAACTGTAAAAAAATACCATCAAAATCCGTTCAGCAGACTGCTATATATAGATAACCATTTTAAATCCTTTGCCGCCACGTAGAAAATAACCCTTGCAGGGAATACGACAAAGAATTGACCACGGGCGAAGTTTGAAATGGAATAGTACATTACTGCAGCGGCACTCAAGACAGGCATTGAAGAACATACGTTAGTCCATCAATGCCTAGTTGCGGCCAAGGCTTGTGTATTACTTTTAAACTTTTAACTTTTTAGTTTTAAAAGTTTTAAGCTTTTTATTTTAATTTTAAATTACTTACAGTAATTGAAAAAAGAAAATGGAAAGTGGAATGTGCACATAAAGGCCTTTCATTTGATACACATATTGAAAAAAAAATCCGGTTTTTTTCATTTATTTCCAGTTTTTCATTTTTTTCCAGTTTTTTGGAAAGTGCTCATCAAGGCCTTACATTTGATACCCATATTGCAAAAAAAAATTTTTTTTTTGTTTTTTTTTTCAGTTTTTTTGGAATGTGCTCATCAAGGCCTTTCATTTGATACCCATATTGCAAAAAAAAATACCTTTCTTTTAAAATTTTTTTTTTTTAGTTTTTTGGAATATGCTCCTTGATGAGCATATTCCAAAAAACTTTTCAAAAAACTTTCATTTGATACCCATAGGTATTGAAAAAAAATTTTTTTTTCGTTTTTAATTTTTTTTATCTTTTTGGAATGCGCTCATCAAGGCCTTTCATTTGATACCCATATTGCACCAAAACAGTATTTTTTCGTTTTTATTTTTTTTTTTAAATTTTTTGGAATGTGATCATCAAGGACTTTCACGTGATACCAGTATACCGAATATTAAAAAAAATATTTTGGAATGTGCTCGCTCATCAAGGCGACATTTGATACCTATATTTGTGTTTCATTGAAAAGTTCGCTCCATTTCTGAATTACACGTGTGTAATGAGTTTTAATAGAAACATTGCTGGACAGACGCCGGCAATTTTGTATGAAAATCCATTATAACACGTTAGTAATGGATTCTCATACAAATATTGACGGCGCGGTTTAGGTCTGTCCGTAAACTCTGATTTAGTACGAAGAAGGTTGTCAAAATAATGTTCGAATTTCCAAGCATTTTTGAGAAAAAATAAAATAATTACAAACCCTCCGCACCTGTATAAAATACAAGTACTGTTGATTGTCAACAGATGGCGCTGTATATCGATAGTACACTGTATAATGTTCTGTGAAATGGTTTTATCTATCGCAATGTTATTAGAGAAAATGGGTGTATTCCAACAGGACCCTTTGGTTGTGTGAAGCCGAGACTTTTATTGTAGTGGTGGCTACCTCGGCTGACCTTACCGAGTAAACTGTCTTGATTATACTTGGTGCCAAATGCTCCAAGCAACATTGGAATGCGATGCACCCGCATTTTAATGTAAACTGAAACAATCTACCACTGAACTATTCAACACTTGACACTGGCAAAAATTACTTCCAAGAAGAAAGTAGATTGCCAAAACAAAAATAAGAAGAAGAAGACCCCCTGTCATACAGCGTGACACACCGCCATGTTGCGAAAATATTTAGAGCCAAATTTATTACTTTTTAATTTTATTTTTAAAAGTAATTAACTATAACAATATTTGAAAGGATCTGAATAATTAATAATAATAAATATTGATATTTTTAAAAGAATTAGTGGCGCGATTAATCCAAAAGTAATTAAAAGTTAAACTATGACCGCGCAATGCCGCGCATACCATTGTTTCACCAAGATGATTAATAATTACGTATTTTAATGACCATATTTTATTATGATTTAATTACAAATATATAGTTTTCAGATTTATTCCTGTAAGTGTAGTATAAGACGCTATTACCTGCCAAATTTCATAGTTCTAGGTCAACGGTAAGTACCCTATGAATTTTGATTCCTTTGAGAGTATCGAAAATGCGTTTTTTGCGCCCTAAACGGCAGTATCTTTTTTTTACGTTAATTTAGAAGTTTGATTTTTTTACAGCTTCAAGGGCCCGTAGACCTTAGTATATGGTTTAAATTTCAATTCGATACCTCCACGCGTTTCCAAGATAAAGGGTCTTGACAGACAGACGGACGGACAGACAGACAGACGGACAACAAAGTGATCCTATAAGGGTTCCGTTTTTTCCTTTTGAGGTACGGAACCCTAAAAACAAAACAACCATGTCCTCTTAAATTGTTTCTAATATTTTTTTAATAACTCTTTAACAGTTTTCATTATTTCTGTAAGTTTTAAAATCCATTTAAACCAAAAGTGACCACTGTCATTTCAAATGCATCTAACTAGTATTAAGGAATGAAAAATATAAAAGAGTTATTAAAAAAAATATTAGAGACAATTTAAGAGGGCATGGTTGTTTCCTTTTTTTAAATATTTACTTGGTTTACGAGTAATAAAATATATGTATTGGCAGCGCCAGTTGGCCTACATAAGCGCTTTAAACATGTGGCACAACACGCGGCATTATGGAATAGAAAGTTAACTACTTGAATAGAGGCTAATTTGTTTTTTTTTTTATATTTCAGGTCGAATCGACCCGTTACTCGATGTCGAAAATAGCATTTCCTGCAATTGCGTTATGCGATACAGAACCCGTATACGGGCCCAACACTGGAAACATAACGAGTATTTTGTAAGTTATTAAAATTTTATTACTCTTATCTCAGAATTACTACAGCGACACTCAACTTTTTGCAATTACTAATTGTTATAATCCTCATTTTAGTATATTCCAGCTGAAATGCAGAGATTAAAAAGGTTAATAAGCTCTACCTTTCCTTTAATTATGTTAAAATACAATTTGGAGTTTTTTTACCGTAAAGTAGTACAATAAAAAGCCTTAAAAGTTATAAATAGTACATTATGATACAAGTTAGCTTAGGTTACTTATTGCACACAAGGCTGTGGGTTGCAGCCCGAGCCGTAGGCGAGGGCGTAACTCAGCCGAGTGTGCAATAAGTAAGAGCTCACGAGTTTCATACGACGTTTTTCAACACATTTGCGAGGAAAAAACAAAGTAATTTACCACACAACAACAAATACGACAAAAACAAAATGATAATCATGATGAGAAAAGGCTCGCAGGTTTTTTTTTTTTGTTTTTTTCACACGCCCAATGCAAGAATATTTTGCGAACAAAGGGGTTAGTGAGCATACAGCCTACTTCAAAATTATAAATTTAGGTGATAAAATGCTAATATTTTAATATTTTTTAACAAAATATTGTAAATAAGAAATAATTTGATAATAATAAATATTTGTTTGACTTAATTAAGGACCTACACATTTATTTATTCCAAAACTGCAAATGAATTTTCAGCGGCATAAAACCTCTTTGTTGTTACTAAAAAAATAACTGTATTACCCGGTTAAATTGAAAATGCTTTGTTTACTCGCATAGAACTTGCAGTAAGGTACCTATTTAACTTTGTAGGGATAATTCTATAACCAACTAGTGTTTTATATATTATTGCACGCGTTTGTTATAGCTCGGTTTATGGCCCTAAAAGCGATGTATTAGGGCTCACTTTACGAGCAAGTGTGTTGAAAATACCTTTACGAGGTCATTTGTAAAATACCAACAACCTCACAGGAGTAGATTACTAACATCATAAATAACAACGTTTTTTTACGACGTTTCGAAAAACTTGAAATAAAATATCGACTTTTCATACAAATCTCGATCAGAGATATCTGCATGATAAGCCGATTTTTTGTCTGTTTGGTAAAGTCGCATAACAAACGCTGTTGTTTATGATCTTATTCTACTCCTGCGTTGGTGTTTTACAAGTAACCCTGTAATGAGTATCTTCTTAATATATTTTTGACCAATACACTACGAGTATATTCAACCGGTCTTCCGTCCTGTAATCTCCCAAAGCCAAAGAGACATTTGCAAAAGCGTTAATGAACTTCTCTATTGAATTATGTATGGATGGAATTAGCATTAGCTTTCGCTGAGCATTTATTTATCCTAACTCATGTTATAAATGCGAAAATAAAGTCAACAAGCTTACTACACACACACACACACACACACACACACACACACACACACACACACACACACACACATACACACACACACACACACACACACACACACACACACAAGCGCGCGCACACACACACACACACACACACACACACACACTTTACTACAGTCAAATTAGACATGAAAAGATGGTAATGGTTGCATCAAATCAGGGGGCTAATTGTCTAATTTAAAAAATCTATCGCAATCGCTTTCGTTTGACAGATGGATGTGACACATTGCTGCATTTCTTTGGTAAGTTTTTATTTGTCCCAAAAAGAAGCTTCAATGTGTTACAACCTGAAAGTGATTGCGATAGATTTTTAAATTAGACAATAGAAAGGCAGGTATTTTTGGTTTTTGAAAATATTGTTGGTAATGTGGAGGCAATTAAATCCAAGTTCTCGACCTCGGCAGACGACCGGGTCATTCTCAAAATAAAAGTTACTTTATTCAGTTTTTGTCGATTTTGACCCGAATCGACTGATTTCGCTTTGGGAGAACCTTTTGAACGTTCAGTTTCAATAAGGAATCGGAGATAAGAGTTACGAAATAGGGTACATGATAATTGGATGACGTTCGAATCTTTCTTCTTTCGATTTCTTCTTTTGTTACTTAATTCAAGCGGAACGAACGTTGCGAAACTATTTTTGACTGATTTTCGGAATTAGCACCTCTTCTAAGGGCGTCCGGAAACCCTTGGAGCGTTTAAATGAACAAATTTGAGGGAAAATTTAATTGTTTGGTGCTCAGTGTAGATAGCAAATGGATATTAAACTGACTTTTACCTGCGACTTTGTCTACATGGCTTTTTACTGCTCATGGAAATTTTGGTAGTAAAATATAAGATATTGTAGCTTTCTATTGGTAAAATAATTTTTGAAATCGGATATTACGATCGGATCGTATTATGGTAAATTATCTCCTACATCCGAATTGAAACTTTACATTTTGTCATAGAGATTTGGGACGACTTGCCATTTTAGTACTATACATACTTAAAAGAGAATAAATAAAAAGGTAAATAGAAAGAAAAATAAATAGAGAATTTTTAAAATAATATTAAAATAGGTATATTATTGAGTTACAGTAAAGTCTTTGATCTATAAAACGTTTTACCATATTTGCAAGTTCAACAGAATTGCTCTCTATCTAAATTATCATTGATCATAACATAACCAATCATTCGAAAATTTCCAATAATTTTAAGCAATTGCTAGTTACAATTTGCCTGTGACTTTGATAATAAAATAGAATGGTACAGATAGTGAAATATCAATCAAACTCAATTTCGTTACTTAATTATTGAGAGGAACATAATTTATTATTGCGGTGCAAACCCAAATTTATTGATATTTTCTTATACATTAGTATATCATATACCTACGTACCTATTGGGAAATTTTGTTAATAATAAATTCGGTAATTTGATAATACTTTTGTTTAACAGGCAAAGGCGTGGATTCAGCAATGATCAAATTGAAGTATTTTATAGCAGCATCAGTGCTAAGAAAGATAAAAACTATCTAGCACAAACTTTTGTTAATAAAATGCATACTCTCCTTGAGGATATTGGCATCTCGTTCAACGATTTAACGAGTATTGTAAGTTAACATTTTGTATCTTTTGATCTTCTCTCACAAAGAAATAAATATTTCTTCCTACTTCGCTTAGATAGATGGCCAAGATCTTAAGATGTGTGGCCCAGCCCTACGTATGATAGAATGTGTGTTCCATCGATTTTGCTGACTGAGCGAGCGCAAAGCGCGAGCAAAGCGTCTACTGTCGGTGTGTTGTTATAGTAAGATAATATTACGGTACATAGCTATATAGCTACTTATGTTCCTGTATGTCCATAGCTAAATGTAGGGACCTTAGGTAACCTTAGGGTCATTATTATAACTATATCACAGTTTTAACCACCTTACTGCGACTTACCCATAGTAGATACCACTCCATAAATGCAATTTTAGCCCACTTTTATTGCTTTTAAAGTTTAAATATAACAAGTTATATTGTTAGGTACTGTATAGCAAATATCCTATTTTATATTAACTGTTACGAGTATTCACATCAGTATGGGTCATCATAGTTTTAATACTCATTAAAGTTAAAACTTTTATGAGTATTAAAATAAACTTTAATGAGTATTAAAACTATGACGAGAATTCTATGTTTTTTAATCATTATGCATTTTGACATTATACATAATAAAGATACTTTTTATTATCATACATTCTATAATAGTGATGACGACTAATGAATAAAATAACGAAATGCTAATTAAAATTGTAAACCTATTAAACTTTTAGAGTAGCTTGTATACTTCTTGGTTTTATATATTGCGTATTATTTGTTTTATGACCCTTCAAAGTTGGGTGGATAAGTCCATTTAAAAAGTATAAAATTCATTAAAATAATTAATACCTTTAATCAGTCCGTAAAATGTTTAGCAAATTTGTCTAAGAAACTATTTTGATAAACACAATATTTAATATAGCTGCCGAGCAAATTTCCTACGCGTTGCATACAAACTACCTAGGCGTGACGTTATAACTAGGTAACCGTTAGTATGCAGCGTTTTTGGTCAATTTGTGTGCATTTCAAACTGTGATATCTCGGGCAGTTTTTATGCTAGCGAAAAAAATCTTTTACCAATGTATCTTTTTTTAGAGGTAATTTATGTAACATAAAATAAAAAAAAATATTCGTCATGCATATTATGGATTTTAATGATTATGTGATAGTATGTTTAGGCGTTTTCATTAGGTATGGATTCTAATAATAGACCCAAAACTAACACTTATTTTTTGTCATAGCTAAAAAAGCCATGCGATCATTTACTGATATCGTGTGTATGGAGATCAAAGACTCACAATTGCCAAGACATGTTTAGGGAGGTTCTAACAGTATTTGGATTTTGCTGTCAATTTGACATGAAATATTTCAGGTATTTGTTTTTCTATATCTTATAATAATAGTGGTTCTAGCACAAAACCTTGTGGCACTCCCGAGCTGAGTAGCCCTTATAGATTTCCACTTTCGCATGGTGAATATTATTTCTTGAAACATGATTAATGGACCTGTTTAAGCAAGGGTTAATTTATCATTGTCTTGATCAATTATTTAGTAGGTTACTAAGGTTCAATTTATTTTATTTGGGTTACTTGTGAGAATACTATTAAAAAATGTTTTTCAGGTCAAATGTAAAAATCAAGAACGTAACGTTTATACCAGGAACTGAAATTACTGAAGCATTGCAAGTCACTGTCAACGGGCAGGTGATTTTTCCAAATGGTTCCCAATCCAGCGGGTTCATACGAGTTGGTACAACGTTTTATTTATATACCTTGCTATTTTAACTTTAAAAAAGTAAAGGTCGTTGGGCATTTTATTCGGACGTTTGACCTAAGGCGTACACAAACGAAATAGAGCTAGATATGTAGATAAATGTGTATACTACTCAGTGGTATGGGTCGCATTCTTGCGGGCCATGTTTAATTTTTTTATCATTATATCATAGCTTTCAATAATAAATATAAATAAATAAATAAATAAATAAAGACAATACAAACGTTTATTATGCTTGTACTACACATTTTTACAATGCTAAAAAAACAAAAGTTTAATAACATTAAACATTATACTTACACACATACTGTAAAATAACTTTTTTCTGCCGGTCACGGTCGGTACATACAAAAATAATATATACTTTGAAAAGTGGGATTGAATTCTTCAATTTAAAATTGGTTTAGTTTCTGTACGCGAACTTTCACAAAGTAGGTCAAATATGCCCAAAGACTTTTATACATACTGTTACATTCAAATTGGTCCCCTAAAGTATCTGAAGCTTTAATTATTTGGCGAGTCGTTTATATTTCTACTACTACATAGTTCATAGAGCAGAGAGAAAAACAAAATATTTTTCACACACTTTTTCTTTAGCTCTTTATTATTAATGACATCTGTCTGAACTGAACGTTGCCGTTGTCAGCTTAAATTAACATTATCATGTTATGTGGATATAAGCTTATTTTTCAATGGTATCATTTGATGCAGAAGATGGGGTATAAGACAAATATTTTGCTACCATTTTTTTATTTAGGTCTAAATACAGTTTATGCACTAATTATTTACTAATTATTACTAGTAGTATTTATATATATTTATTGTAGATAGGTACTATAAAGGATATCAAGCACATGAGACCTAAAGGTGTATCAACAGAATTCTGTTATCTATAAATACTTTATGCTACTAGAATCATAAAACAGTGGCAACATTATTTTTTAACTGCTTCATTTAGCTTTAATTAATTTTTGTAAAAAAACAAAAACATATTAATGAAACAGACATCTTTGTCAGCGATATCACAAGTGATTGCGCATTTTAAAAAAAGAATGTCTGCCGGCTGTCAGTCAACTGTCAAAAGCGTTTTGTTACGTGCGACATATGCACAGATTTTCCGTTTGATCTGGTTCCGGCTCGTACATGGTGGTGCTAATCTGTATCACTAACGCAGCTAACGAAACGTGTTGGTCGTGGTACTGGTGTTGCTATTTAGTGTCAGGGTTACCAAAAAAAAAAACTTTCAAACATAAATAACTCTTAAAAAATAAATTTTCGTAAAAATCGGAATATTTTCTATAACTTACTTATTACAAGCCTACATTTTGAAAAAATCAGAAACGCTATACATTCTGTGGTTTTTTTCTATGGGACTCTGCCTGATGTTCTTTAAGTAAAAAATGAATTACAAAAGTGAGTGGCACATAATTTTGCGTATCCTATTGGCAGAGTCATAAAAGACGTCAATCAAATAGGAATATTTGTTTAAAATTCGGGGAGATGGCAGAATTGGCACCCAAAACCGTGTAACTAAGAGGAGAACAAAGTGGTGTCATGGGCTTTCTTTGTAGAAATGGAACATTTTTTATTAATTAATGTCACTTAAAAAATCTTTCATCTTGGTTTTTAGTGGAATGCAATAAATACCAGATTATCTACCAAAATATTGGTACAATCGACACGAAAGTAAAAAATATATTTATGATAAGAAACATCTCCTACACCTTATGATACCAACGACCCTTAATAATTACTTTTGCTAAAAAGGAAAATAATAAAAGTCAACAGGCTGTTTCTGAAAGATAAGATGAAAATGAAATAATGAAATACACACATCAACTTTGTCTAGGGATACAGGTGCTATTTTCATACAAACGAGGTAACTTTGAAGCCTTGGTTTCCTGCCAGGGATGTACTGTGCTGTGATCTGATGACGGCTATCCAGGGAATGAATGGAGGAGATTCAGATCGCTGTACACACCCAACTGATCTGACCAGCATTCTAAAAACATAATGGACATGTTTAAAAAAACCGGGAAAATAGCATGAAAATGTATGGAAATCCTCAAACTGAGAACTCTAACCCATTACGTTTTTAGAATGCTGATCAGATCAGTTGGGTGTGTATAACGATCTGAATCTACTCCATTCACTCCCCAGATGGCCATCATCAGATTTCAGCACGGTATGTACCGTACCCTGGCAGAAAACCATGGCTTCAAAGTTACCTCATTTGTATGAAAATAGCACCTGTATCCCTAGACAAAGTTGATGTGTATATTAAAGCAAGAGCTATTATTTACAACGGGTTTGCTTTTAAGAATTTCGTATTGAATCAAGAAGTGTCTAAATCAATTCTCTTACTGGTTCTGCCGATATCAGAATCATAACAATGGAATCGCCCCTGTCGGGCCTTATTTATTAATACCTTCATACCCTTTGTTTAGCCGCAGAATTATTTCGTATTTCGTAGAAATAGTTCGCTAGCCTTTAATACGACTTAGCAATCCACCCACCTGCGGAGATTGAGGAGGAAGTTTATTTATTTATGATCCTTCATAATATAGGAGCTCGATGGAGAAGTGAATTTGACCTACGATTGCGGCAGACAAACAACTATCGCCAGGGTCAACTAATGGATGGGTGACCAACTACCAATTAACATTGGGACCGCGTAGTGGGATTATGACGTATTTTACATAAAGGCGTTTTAGTCGCGCGTTAACAGTGCGACTTACTGCAGCCGCGCTACTGAGCCGCGCAGTCGCTAGCGGAAGCGTTGCGACTACGCCCCACTATGGCTGCTGTAATATGAAGAGGTCCGTGGTGCAACACTGCTGTCGCGCGACTAAAACGCCTGTATGTGAAATCACTCCATCCACCCAGCAGTGGAGACATAAAAAGCTGATGATAATGAAAAAAATGTCAAACAAATTAAATTATATAGCAACCAGACGCTGTCTGTCCCATCTAAACTGCTAGTTGATAGACTCACAGATTATCTTATCAATTATTTTCTTTTTCAGTTGTATGTTTTTGACGAGAATGAAAAGGTGACCTTGTTGAACAACCCTGTGACTTTGACCGCTTCAACTTTTTACGACGTCAGTATCGATGTGTGGGTTATCGACAGCTCTGAACACGTCGAGACCTTGCCTGTGGACAGTAGGAAATGTTTGATGAGCACGGTAAGTATGCTTTTTTAGGGTTCCGTACCAAAATGGTAAAAAAGGAACCCTTATGGTGTGACTCAGTCTGTCTGTCTGTCTGTCACAGCTGGATATCTCGAGAACTACTAATGGTATCTACTTGAAATTTGGAATAGTTTAAGATGGAATTTGCCCAACTATTTTGCAAATAAGAAATAAATAAAAAAATAAATATCTTTTTTACAACAGGGACTGAAAAGGGGTCTTAAAAATTTGAAGTAGGGCTACTAGGGCATGTGGGGTAATTTTAGTATTTTGTTTTTTGTTTTAGGCCGCATAGTTTTCGACTTATGATGAAAAATGTAAAAAAAACCATCCCCCCCCCCTTATCTCCGAAGTTTGCGAAGACAAAAATCTGAAATAATTCTATGTGATAGCAGTTTATATAAAGATTACAGGAAAAATAAAACAATGTCTCAATATAGCACACTTTTATAGAAATTATCAAATTTCTAAAAAAGTTAACATTAGTTCCACTATCGGTCAAGAGATGGCACTGACCTAAAACTGCAATACTAATTTTATTATGCTACTCTGCAGTATGGTTTGATGGTGCAATTATGATGGTACGGAACCCTCGGTGCGCGAGTCCTACTCGCTCTTGACCGGTTTTATTATTTTATGCCTGAGCTACTTCCCAAGCTCTAACGGTATCAGGCTTGACTATGTTCTTGTGTGGAAATAATTATAAATGATTGCTTTCATTTTGTATCATATTGGATTTAGTTTGCGGTTAACATTTTAGGACTAGATATACCTAGGTATAAAACTTTGTTTCAAGTGTTATCTTAATACGATCACTCAAGGCCTTAACTTTGTTTAAGTATATTAATTCGCTAACCAGCGTAGTTCGGAATTTCTAAAAATATTTTCTTGTACTTGCCTTTAGATACAAACTTTGAGGATACAATGTAAACAAAATATGTATACTTTTTGCATGAAACTTTCAACTATACACCCTTAATTTTTTTGAATATCTAAAAGTTAAAAAATAGTTTGATAATAAATAAAAAATTTTGATAAATCGGCAAACTCACAAAGATAGCAAAGCACGTACTTCTACGTATTTATTATTTACGGGTAGTATTTAATCGGGTAACAGTAAATTTCCAATTAGAGTATCAAAAGTACAGAATATAGCTTATTGAAATACTAAGTGGGTGACGAACTGAGGGAGACTTCAAATATTGAAAATGGGTGACTTTAAAATACAAAATTAGTAACTAGTTTTAAACAATACTAAATAATATACTAGAAAAAATACGACTCGCACCAGATCAATACTCAGACGGGAATCGAACCCGCGACCTTTGGATATCCGGTCCAATGCTCTAACCGCTGAGCTACCGAGTTACTAGTGACATCGTCGAATTTTTCCTAGTATATCCTAAACTCTTACGCTGTAAGCCAGCGTTATTTCACCAATGTGAGGAATTACCTCGACATTCAATTGAAATATCTTTCCAGATATTTTAACAATTGATTAAGATGAAATAGCTATATAATTTTTAAATTTGAGATTTTTGCATTTACAATGCTATTTTTAAACAATACTAAATAATATACTAGAAAAAATACGACTCGCACCAGATCAATACTCAGACGGGAATCGAACCCGCGACCTTTGGATATCCGGTCCAATGCTCTAACCGCTGAGCTACCGAGTTACTAGTGACATCGTCGAATTTTTCCTAGTATATCCTAAACTCTTACGCTGTAAGCCAGCGTTATTTCACCAATGTGAGGAATTACCTCGACATTCAATTGAAATATCTTTCCAGATATTTTAACAATTGATTGATGAAATAGCTATATAATTTTTAAATTTGAGATTTTTGCATTTACAATGCTATTTTTAAACAATACTAAATAATATACTAGAAAAAATACGACTCGCACCAGATCAATACTCAGACGGGAATCGAACCCGCGACCTTTGGATATCCGGTCCAATGCTCTAACCGCTGAGCTACCGAGTTACTAGTGACATCGTCGAATTTTTCCTAGTATATCCTAAACTCTTACGCTGTAAGCCAGCGTTATTTCACCAATGTGAGGAATTACCTCGACATTCAATTGAAATATCTTTCCAGATATTTTAACAATTGATTAAGATGAAATAGCTATATAATTTTTAAATTTGAGATTTTTGCATTTACAATGCTATTTTTAAACAATACTAAATAATATACTAGAAAAAATACGACTCGCACCAGATCAATACTCAGACGGGAATCGAACCCGCGACCTTTGGATATCCGGTCCAATGCTCTAACCGCTGAGCTACCGAGTTACTAGTGACATCGTCGAATTTTTCCTAGTATATCCTAAACTCTTACGCTGTAAGCCAGCGTTATTTCACCAATGTGAGGAATTACCTCGACATTCAATTGAAATATCTTTCCAGATATTTTAACAATTGATTAAGATGATTTTGATTTTTTCTAGTATATTATTTAGTATTGTTTAAAAATAGCATTGTAAATGCAAAAATCTCAAATTTAAAAATTAGTAACTAGTTATTCAGAACGGGCGACCAAATTACTATTTGAGCGACAACCTTAGGGCACCCAAAACATTTAAAATTTGGCATATATTTTATTTAAAAAAGGTCACTATTATCCTAATCGATATGACTAGAATACAATGTTGGACAGCTTAAATCAGTTACACATATAGTTACCTACTTGGTATAATATTTTCCACTCAGCATTTTTGTCACTCATTTAGAATTTTCACTGCTAACTTAAATTATTTATCTCCCACATGTAGTCGCCCGTTTTGCGTATTTATGTAATCCACAGTTTGTCGCCCGTTTATTTATTTTGTCGCCTAGAAAATAAACTGCTGCCAGGTTTAGTATTTAAGTATCCCATTAACAGTCGCCTTTAATTATTTCCAGTTACCCAATTAATTAATTCCCATTATTTACGTAAACAAGATTGTCTCTTGATTACGCGTGTCTATTAATGAGCTCCAGAAATCAGTAAAACTTTGGGACACAAACAAACCTCATTATCTTGAGTGCCTAATTATTAATTATTTTAACTTTTAACTTCACATACTTATGACTCAGTAGCTCAGTTGAAAGAGCATTGGTCCGGAATTCCACAGCTCATACAATCGACCCGCGAGGGTTCGATTCCCGCCTGACAATGATAAATTATGATCTGGTGCGAGTCGTATTTTTCTAGTATAATATAGGTATCAGTGGCAAAGGGTCCATACAAGCTGACTCCCATCGGTTTACCTTTTAGAAATCCCACCCCACGAATCCACTATGCAGATCTTAACATTTTATTGAACGGCTTGTACAGGGTCACTGGATATATGACGTATTCCTGCTAAGGGGTTATAGATGAGGTCAAAACAAATATTTTTTGTCATATAACTTTTTCTCAAAAAATTAATAGTTTTTGAGTTAATTGAAATTAAGTTTTTTTTTACCAAAAGTACGTTTTCAGACACAAAAATTTAAAATAAAAAATTACTACTCATTCGATTCCGGATTTTTTATCATTTTGGGATAGAAAACAATCTGAGTGTTGATAATGAATAAAAAAGGGAAAAGATACGCCATTACTTATTTTAAGTTAGACTTAAAAATTTACCGTGTATTTTTTACTAATAATATTGTTCTCTTTAACGTCAAAAATTTGTTTAATATTTTTTTTTTCAGGACAAAGGCGAAGGTGCAGATTATTACCGTGGATGTATATCAATGTTTATTTTAAATAAAGTGGTCGAACACTGTCGCTGCCTACCCTTTAATTACACTGGTAAGAAAATGTTTCCGCAAAATATCACCAACCCTGACCACAAAGTACCTTCGTAGCGGCGGCGTTCCTCAGAGAGCCCACTACGAACAAAACGCCATTTTGCACGCACACATTGACATTACCATTTTACAGGGATTCTCGGGCAGTTTTGGACAGAGCTGAGCCGTGGTTGTAGCGAGTGCTAGTGCGGGTAGAAAAAGACTCAAGTCTTTTAAGGCTCTTATTAATACCAATGACCTTGCTGAATGACCTTGAGATGCCTTGAGCTTACACGTTTCGCGGATAATCGCGCGCCTCGGCCACAGAAAAGAAAATAAGTACAGATGACCTACTAAATAAAGAACTATGTATGTAATCTAATTACAGCCTCTCCCTTAATACCAGCCTTTCAGATGGGTATTTAACTTTCGTTTAACAAATTAAATTCTTCTTAATTTGCTCGTCTTAAGGTTGTAATTTGTAGTGCTATTAACCTAGAATTACTAATCCTGCACCTAATGGCCTAAATACAGCCAGGTAAATAATGTGCAATTCCTAAGATATTTGTCCTGCAAATGAGGAACTTATATTAGAAATATATTTCAACCTAACATCAGCCGGTCATCAAAACTTTACGGCAATATACTGTAATGTTATTACTTTTAGGAGGTCCTTTGCAAACGTTCCCAAGAACGTAAAACCATACGTATAAATAGGATAAATAGGTAATCTAGTGTAAATAAAGCTAAGAAACGGTGTGAGGAAGAATACCTTATCATAGAATGTACCTTAAAGGGCTTGTATCATAGGAACGGCCCATTATAGGGCCGTGAAACTTTTCCCATGATAATTTCACATTGCATTTTGTATTCTTATGTCGGGTTGAATCTTATTTAACACCATTTTTATTCTTTGCTGAGAAAATTATTTATTTGTAAACATATGTCTGTCACTATAATTGCCATAGCAACGCGCTAATTTTTTCATTCAATGTCAAAGCCATAGATTTCCAGCTTGTCTTCAGCGTAGCTATAGATAAAAACCTTATTACATACAACGTCTTACAAAAAAATCACAGTTCTCGTGCTGTACCTACACGACTTGAAAGGGCATTGAAAATGAATCGACCTAATAGATTATTCAAAAAAATAGAAATCATAACATAACGCGTATTTTTCGGTCGAAAATTTTAAATATATTTTTCATAAACAAAAAAATGTTGTCTTCAAAAACAACTTTTCTAAAATATTTTTGCATCATCGTAAACCCTTTGAATTCCGCGTCTTTGGAGCTCTCATACGTCCTCGTGTCCCTGCACGCGAACCACCCGCCGCGTGATATCGCATCTCGCTCCATGCAAAACTCGTGGCTAATGGTACCTCTACAGCCCCGACCGTCACCAATATCGAAAAAAAACCAGGCCAAGTGCGAGTCGGACTCGCGCAAGAAGGGTCCCGTACCAAAAAACGGCAAAAAATACGTTTGTGGTATGGGAGCCCCCCTTAAATAATAATTCTATTGTGTTTTTAGTATTTGTCGTTATAGCGGCAACAGAAGAAATACATCATCTGTGAATTTCAACTTTCTAGCTATCACGGTTCATGAGATACAGCCTGGTGACAGACAGACAGACAGACAGATGGACAGCGGAGTCTTAGTAATAGGGTCCCGTTTTTACCCTTTGGGTACGGAACCCTAAAAAGTATAATGACCTAAAATGTTCCTTCGTTAGATAGCAAGGTGCTTTTTTCATATTTTTGAAATTCGGCTCCGTTCTCGAGATATCGGAAAT
The DNA here is from genome assembly GCA_943789525.1 of Agriphila geniculea. Classification (NCBI taxonomy): domain Eukaryota; kingdom Metazoa; phylum Arthropoda; class Insecta; order Lepidoptera; family Crambidae; genus Agriphila; species Agriphila geniculea. Next base: position 27,431,479 of record OX038875.1, on the reverse strand, counting down.
TTTCTGTGAAAAGACACAACTTTTCGGTCTAAAAAAAGTCGGTTCTTTTCGAACTCCAAAAAAGTTTTTGACTCTTTCAAAATATTTTTCACATCTTATGCACATCGCGTCTTTTGAGCCCTTATACGTTCTCGTGGCCCTAAACCTCAGGGTATCACGGCTGAGTCGCACTTTCAACGAAAATTTCAGGGACCTACTAGAGCGAACGAAAAAACATTTTCAATGTTAAAAACTCCTAACTAATGCGCGAAAAAAAATCAGCTGTTTCATACAAAAATTAATAATGAAAATATTAAAATGTATGAAACAGTCGTTTTTTTTTCGCGATTTCAGAGTTGGTGCCGTAGTGAAAATTATTCAGTTTGATGGTCCTTATCTACCATATTCGGCATTTAGAGGTTATTTTGTAACACGTCATATATTAAACCAAAGACTTTTTGCGGTATTTTTTTTCTTATGCCATTTTTCATATATTTATATTCTATGTTGTTTAATATTTACAAGAGATGTATTAATTTCAAAGACTTAAGATAATAAATTTAATAGAAAAGATACTAGAAAAAAACGACTCACCCGTAGCAGCTCAGACGGGACTTGAACCCGCACCCTTGGGATTACGGCCCAATGCACTGACTAATTATGCTACCGAGTCGCCAGTGGAAGTGGCGAAATTTTCTAGTACTTTTTACTTTTTCGCTGTAAGCCAGCGTTATCTCATCAATGTGAAGACTTGTTGAGGGAATCATAATTTTAGAGCCTTTAAGTGTTTTATTATCATTATTGATAATTACAAAATTAATTGAATACAAACATGGTTGTTTTATTTTTTAACATCACGTACCTGGTTGGAATTAGGGAACAAATTGGCTAATGTTAAAACAAAGAACGCCGGAATTAGGGTTTCTCGCCCTTCCTGCAATATTGGTGCCAAATTGCTCGATGTCATGTTTTTTTAACATTAATAATATGTAGATTATTAGACTAATATAAATCTTATAATCGACAAAACGCAAGGGCTGTTATTAGGGGTACTATCTAATTGGCATACTGGAGAATTGCGCACTCTGTGGCACTTTTATGTAATATTTGTAAATTGCAAACGTCAAAAAATTGCGCAGCGCGACACAGGTCCATTCAGCAATAAGCCTCCTCCCCCACTGATTTTTTAGACGAGAAAATGGCGCGACGACATGTGACCGTGCGCGAAATGGAATATAACAATATTGAAATTATTTTTGGCTACTAATCAAAAATCTAAAACAACCATGCCCTGCGTCTTTTTTTCTAAAATATTAACAAAGAAAAAATAATGATTTTTGACTGATATTAACCGAGCGAAATGGATTTAAAAATTATAATGGAGATAGGTTCAGGATTTTTTTCCATAACTTATAATAAAAAAATTAAAAAAGTGAAACAACTATGCCCTCTGATATATAATGTAGTTTAACATATATTTTTTTGACTGCTGTAACTGTAATATTGATGGAGAAAAATGCATTTAAAAAAGATGGAAAATCATGCTTTGAGATATATATGAGCCTTAAGTCTTTATAATTAGATTAATCTCTTTTTTTAACCGACTCCAAAAAAGGAGGAGGTTCTCTGTTAATCTGTATATTTGTTTTTTTTTTGTGTATGTTTACCGATGACTCGAAAATGACTGAACCGATTGAAATAATTTAAACGTTATTAGATCAGGTTTGTTTTCAAGTTAGTCCAATTTTTTAAAATTTGAAAATCGGTTCAGTTGTTTATAGCTATGATTTCGGTATTAACTACCTCGATGATATGGTCGCATAACTTCTTTGTTTATGAACCGATTTAGATGTAAGGAATTCCTTCAGCATTATATGCTCCCTCAAACTAATTTATAGGGATCATAATTAGGTACAACTTTTTGTATGGAAGAAGCAATCCTGGAATCGTGAAAATAAATCTGCTGTTTCATACAAAGTTACTAGCTAACTCTGTGAAAATGTTAGTTATTTAATTAACACTGTACTGTACTGTATCTATCTATCTCTCTAATGAGATATAAGGTTTTATTAAATTTGGAAATTCATAATAATTACTTTAGCTACGCCCTCAATATTAGCTACGTTTTGTAAGAAAATCTTATCTACACATTTTACGTTCGCGGAAGTGGAAATCGGAATAAATAAGGCTTTCTGAAATTAATTCAAGGAAATATCAAGAAAAAACTCGTATTTCTCTTTTCTTTTATCTAAATTTAGAAGACATGAAAGATGCAAAAACTATTATAATACTTAAAACGTAGCCAGGATAGTTTTTTGTTTCAGGGGGGTTTGTACCCCCCAATCCCCGCCCCCTCGCTGCGGTTATGATAGAAGATAATAATTTGTTTCAGCATCTGAACTCCAAGTAGCAGATCATAGGCAGTGCTCGTGGGAACTGATTCCGTGTGTCTACAGCACAATAGGTTTGTAATAAATGGTTTTATAAGTACTAAAAACACGGTAAAAACATCGACATTAGCCATTTTTAATGTCCCCACTGCGGCGGCACAGGCCTTCCTAAGGAGGATGGGCCACAACCCATCACCAGGCCTCCTTCACTCGCTCAAGGTCGCGCGATAAGAATCTACCGCTAGCCGTGCCTACGAGGGCACAAGTGAGCAGCGGGCCGCCACACGCCCGCCTGTGTAGTCGCGCGGCATCTTAATACCTGCGTAGGTATTGGCTCTTTATAATAGTAACAATGTCGAATCGCCATTACAGTACGGATGTCAAAATCAAAAAACCAATAAACAACTGTCGTTTTTCACATTATGAATATGCTACACAGTTTATTTAAAGGAAGACGAGCCTAACGTTGCGTAGTCAGAAAAGGTAAAAGCACGCTATAGAAAAAGAGGCAACTACTAGGAGCGCTGCGCGACCTGAATTGCACTTTATTGTGTTGGAGCAAAAGTCGCTATTTATTTAAATGACTTTGCGGAATGCTGCTTCTGTACTTGTACTATTAGTTATTCTGTGCCATCACGCAAGCTTGATGCGGATTGGTGGGTGTTAACGACTGCATATGCAGCCAGGGCTAACAGCTTAACGTGCCTTTAGAATCACGGAGGAGCTTAAGATAATAAATTTTTGGTCACCCATCCCATCACCAACCCTTGCAAAAGTTGCTTAACCTCCGCAATCGGAGGGCCAGGCGCTAAACCACTGCGCCACCGAGCTCCTCAACATAAAACACGTAAAAACATACTCGAATCCAAACTCATCAAGACTTATTATTAATTTTATTAATTATGTTACAGTACTAGGCACGTATCTTTAAATTTTTTTCGACGGAGTGGGGATAAGTTCGCGCATGTGCTCTTGTGAGCGACCAATAGCGCGCGCCCCGCCCCTCACCGCTACGCATACCCAAAATTCGCGTTTCGCGAAATCCCCACCCGATTTCAAGTTATATGCCTCGTACTGTATTAACTTTGTGAATTTAAGCAAATATGAGTATGTCTTGCGTTGATGTAATGCCTACTCACTGTTTATGAGAATGAATGAACAAAATTTTTTCAGTATTTTCATTAAATGTATACGTTTTCATCGTTAAAAATAATTCAACATAATAAGATATACTTAATCAAAGCGACCTTTGGATATCCGGTCCAATGCTCTTGAGACGTGGAGAAAGAGCATTGGACCGGATATCCAAAGGTCGCGGGTTCGATTGCCGTCGAAGAATTGATCTGGTGCGAGTAGTATTTTTTAGAGTTCCGTACCCAAAGGGTAAAAACGGGACCCTATTACTAAGACTCCTCTGTCCGTCTGTCTGTCTGTCTGTCACCAGGCTGTATCTCATGAACCGTGATAGCTAGACAGTTGAAATTTTCACAGATGATGTATTTCTATTGCCGCTATAACAACAAATACTAAAAATATCCTACTAATATTATAAATGTGAAAGTTTGTGGGTTTGGATGTTTGGATGTTTGTTCCTCAATCACGTAAAAACAACTGAAGGGATTTGGTTGAAATTTGGCACACAGATAGTAGATAGCCTAGATTAAAACATAAAATACTTTTTATCCCTATATTCCAACGGGAACGGGAACCACGCGGGTGAAACCGCGGGCGGCCGCTAGTAATAATATAAATATTTAAAGGGGGCTCCCATACAACAGACGTGTTTTTCTTTTTTGCCGTTTTTTGCTTTATATTAATAACGATAACAGGTAGACAGTTGTTTTCACAAAATTCAAAAATTCAAAATTCAAAATAATTTATTCAGTCTAGGCTGTTACAAGCACTTGTGAATGTCATAGAAGCTACGCCATCGGTTCGCACACCCTAAGCGGGAGGCCTTGTAACGAGAAGAACCGGCAAGAAACTCGTCAAGGGCTGCTTTTTTCTCCCTGTATATTTCATACAGAATCGTCAAGATTGAAAAATGAGCTCCACATTTAAAGTGAGGTCATTTTCCATCACAATAATTATCAAAAGGTTACACACAATGGGTAGGTAGGTTAAAATTTAATATCTACTATATTCAGATAGGTAATCGTGAGAGTAAATAACTTTCAACTAGTTTAGAAATCACTCCGTCTGCTACTCTAACCAAAAAACACTTGATACAAGACATAAAAATAAAAACGCAATTCTTACAATTCAATATGCGTTAAGATAGGTACTCAGAAGCAGACCCATTCCCACTGGCAGCACCCGTTCACGAGCGTGACGCATGGACCAGCCATCGCTTCGCTCAACCATATTTGAGGGAACGTAACGACCCGCCCCACACGACACCACCGCAGAAATGATTAAAGAGAGCAATACATACTTAGGCTACCCATCCTAAGGCACTGAATTGAAAACTAATATCCAAAAGCTTTTCATAGGCCTTTACTTACAAAACTATAGACAAAAAAATACGAAAACATCGTGATAACGAAAGCAAAATAATCATTTTGGTCATTAGCAATAAAAAAGTGGAAATCAAAACAAGGATTAGTTATTAATTCTATGTTTTGAGTAAGAAGTGCCATACTGATTGATAATCTTAAACAGAAAAAAATATATATGCGACAGAGATGATGTATTTGCCGCTGTAACAATAAATACTAAAAACAAAATAAAATAAATATTTAAGGGGGCTCCCATACAACAAATGTGTTTTTTTTTGCCGTTTTTGGTACGGAACCCTTCGTGCGTGAGTCCGACTCGCACTTGGCTGGTTTTTCTAGTATATTATTTAGTATTGTATAAAAATAGCATTGTGAATGCAAAAACCTAAAATTTAAAAATAAAAAGAAATAGTTAAAACATAATGTAAAATAATACTTTTCTAGACGATCTTTAACAGATCGCCTTTCAATTTGACAACTAGTGAAAATTGTGGATAGCTGAGTCTGAAAACTAAATTATATTATTACTAGCGACCCGCCTTCGCTTCGCTTCGGTGTAGTGTGGATATTATACATATAAACCTTTATCTTAAACCACTCTATCTATTAAAAAAACTGCATCAGAATCCGTTGCGTAGTTTTAAAGATTTAAGCATACATAGGATTATAGGGACAGAGAAAGCGACTTTGTTTTATACCTACTATGTAGTAATACATCTGATAAATTGACGCGAATTGTTATATGTACGCACCTTTCAAAGAAAAACTCTAATCAAAAGTATTTAAAGCATAGTAAAAACAATGGTAAAAACATTTGTAAAGCAACATGGACTATCATAAAAGATGAAACTTGTGGGACGTACAGTAAAAGTTATATAACTAAAATCAATGATAAGGGAAAAGACATTACAGATCCAAAATATATTGCATCGACATTTAATAATTACTTTATAACTGAGACAAACAAATCAAACAACATCACACAGAACACAACAAAAACAAACTTGCAAAACAGTATCTTTTTAACACCAATTGACGCAAACTACGTTATGAAAGTTATTACGTCTCTAAAAAACACCCAATCTGAAGGCTATGATTATTTAAGTACAAAAGTGTTAAAGGCATGTAAAGCGGAGTTAGCGCCAATTCTAGCCTATCTTATCAACTTATCACTACAGACTGGAACATTTCCAGAAAAACTCAAAGTTGCTATTGTAAAGCCATTGCACAAAAAAGGGGAAAAAACTGACATAAAAAATTACCGCCCCATTACACTTTTATCTATACTCTCAAAAGTTTTTGAGAAGGTAATGCATGATCAGCTTAGTAGTTTTTTGAATAAATTTAGAATAATAAATAAAAACCAATTCGGATTTCAAAAAAATAAATCAACAGCACACGCTGCATTTGATTTGGTTGACAAGGTTCTGCAAAATGTTAATATAAATAACTACACTACAGTGATATTATTGGACATGTCAAAAGCCTTTGATTTCGTTTGCCATGATCTACTCTTATCCAAATTAGATCGCTATGGAATCAGAGGCCCGGCATTAAGATGGTTCCAGTCCTACCTAGACAATAGAAATCAAAGTGTGGAAGTAACTCAATTAGACGGAAAAAATGTCATTCAAACATATAAATCAAACTTATTGCAAAATAAATTTGGGGTTCCACAAGGAAGTGTGCTGGGACCATTATTGTTTATATTGTACATAAATGATTTAATTGACATAAAAAAGGACATGATACTGTTTGCTGACGATGTTTCTGTTATAGTGACGACAAATAAAAATCTGACAATTGAACAACATAAAACTGACATATTAACAACTTTGACATTAATAATAAAATGGCTTCAATATAATAATTTAAAAATAAATTTATCAAAAACTAGTATAATGAATTTTAACAATTTTAAAAATCAATCAATTGACATTTGCTTTGATGGTCATCTTCTGGAAAATACAAAAAGTGCCATATTTTTGGGTCTTTTAATAGATACAAAACTATCATGGAAGGGGCAAATAGAGAAAGTATGCGGCAAAATTAATAGGTTTGTATTTGCATTATACAAACTAACTAAAGTAGCAAGTGTAAATGCAGCCATTATTGCTTATTTTGCGTATATAGAATCTGTATTAAGATATTGTTTGATAGTATGGGGGAACGGCACTGATATTAAACAGCTATTTATTGCGCAAAAGCGGTGCATAAGAGCTATCTGTAACATAGCTCCAGATATATCATGTAAGCCCTATTTTAAATCTTTAAAAATACTGTCCTTACCGAGCCTCTATATTCTTGAAGTGTGTGTATTTGTAAAGCAAAATATGGATAAGTTTACAATGGCGAAAGACATAACCCAAAGGTCGAGACGTGACCCTTACAGACTGGTTCTAATGACGGTCCCAAAAACTCAGCGATTCCAAAAAAATTGTCATGCTATGTCTCAAAAAATCTTTAATAAAATACCGAGTCGCTTTAAGGATTTATCTTTACAGCGTTTCAAAACCCTTTTGCGTAGGTGGTTGCTAGAACACACATTCTATTCCATCGATGAGTTTTTGAATCATAAGGAGTCCTGTTGTAGTCAATGCACGGCTTAGTTAAATTTAAAACAAAAGAAAGTAGGTATTGACATAAACTGTTTCTTGTTAATTAATGATATAAATTAAAATATTAAACTTTATAAAATCAACAATGAAAATCCCATATTTGCATGCTATCTCATATGGCTAAATAGGTTTTAAGCACTTAACAAATGACGACCAACATTATTGTAAAATACCTACCCTATTTACTGCAAATAAATAATTCTATAATTCTATTGTGAATAAAAACACAAGTTAGTGTATTTTACATGGTACATTATTTTTTTCATTTATGGTGTGTTTGCTTTATTTTATTTTTATTTATTATGTTAGAATTTTGAAAATGAAAGTATTATTTAAGTACGTAATTTTTTTCAATGGGTAACATTTGTTTTTAGTTAAAATTAACTTATTTTAATTGTATAAGTGAAATCGTTACAGACAAGCAGATGGCAGACCTAAATAGCATCACATCTGAAAGCAGGTGTTACGAAAGTTGCAATTACGTACAATACGAAATGGAAATAGACTATTTCAAGGAAATTGTGTAAGTATAGTATATCTCGCTAAGTGCTAACTCCCTCAATAGTAACGGTTTTTCAAAATTCAAAATTCAAAAATAATTTATTCAGTCTAGGCTGTTACAAGCACTTGTGAATGTCATAGAAGCTACGCCATCGGTTCGCAAACTCTAAGCGGGAAACCTTGTAACGAGAAGAACCGGCAAGAAACTCGTCAAAGGCTGCTTTTTTCTCCCTGTATATTTCATACAGAGTCGTCAACATTGAAAAATGAGCTCCACATTTAAAGTGAGGTCATTTTCCATCACAATAATTATCAAAAGTTTACACACAATGGGTAGGTAGCTTAAAATTAAATATCTACTACATTCAAATAGGTAATTGTGAAAGTAAATAACTATCAACTAGTTGAGAAATCACTATGTCTGCTACTCGAACCAAAAAACACTTGATACAAGACATAAAAATAAAAATGCACGCGGTTGTATACGGAAGTCCAACTACTTAGATGGGTTGCATCATCTTGATTTAATATTTAAAAAAAAATGCTTCGACAATTTCACACAGCGCCATATTCTAGCCCCAAACTAAGCAAAGCTTGTAATATGGGTACTAGACAACTGATATACTACTTTTATAGGTACTTTCTAAATATATACTTATTATACATAGTAACACCCAGACCCGTCACAGTAATTAAAATTCATCATTTCAATTTCTGCCCGGCCGGGATTCGAACCCTGGACCTCATGCGTGGTAGACCGGCATGTTGACCACTGTACTACACAGGTCGTCAATTTAACTGTTACCACACCCTTGGACACTCCATACAACCGCTCCGTTATAACTACCTATTACACAGACACTACACAGATGACGTTTTGTACATGGGCATCTGTGTGTGTAAAGCTAGGGCTGCTACGGGAATCGTGTCGCCTTACTCACACAAATAAACATATTAGTTTTTTACCATTTTAACAGTAAATAATATATTAACTGGTGCTAAGAAATGTTTCCATGAGTGGTAATAAATGTTTTGCTTTCTTTTTGCAACTTAAATTTACGCCGCCGCCGTGCACAAAAGTTGACAGCTGTTGACACACAAAAACGAGCACACGATTCGGTACATGAATCATTACATTTTTGTAGAACGGTTTACCTTCGCCATAATTTCACACCTCGCCACTGTACCTACATTTTAAAATAATGTATTGTGTTTCAGCTCCAAAAATAAACCCTACAGTAGATTTGCTGTCCACTTCACCGAAGAAACTTGTTTGAAGTATAGAAAACAAGTCCTTTACTCTTGGGATCAAATGTTAGGTGGGTGGTTATATTTTGAATAAAATAATAATCCCACCATAAACATTTTCATTTAAAATGTTGCCGTGACTTCCAAATGGCTCGCACTATCAAAAAGTTATCAGACCTCATGTACAGCCAAGTTTCTAACTCTGCTCACCCTAACTCTACAAGCCCTAACTTCAAATACTCTTCACCTTAGTCAAAATATGTGGCGTGGCCGTTTCTTTACTACAAGTTATCAGAAAGGTTTCGATGTAGCGAAATGGCCAAGCCACATATTTTGACTAAGTTGTAGAGTTTTTGAAGGTAGGGCTTGTAGAGTTAGAGCGTGTAGCTTAGAAGCTTGGCTTTACATGAGGTCTAAAAACTTTTTGAGAGTGCGAGCCATATGGAGTTTTGGCAACATTGTACATGAAAATGTTTTTGGTGGGATTTCATTCCTTTTTGTAAGTAACTTTCCATAAACAGGAAAAGCAAGGTGGGGTCAGAATGGTGGTCTAAAATCGTGTAAAATTCGATCAACATCAACCAGCGTACTTGTAATATCATATATTTTATTCTGTGGTAGAACGTTAGTAGTTTATTCTGTGAGATTATTTTACTCTTTAACGTAGAATGTGACAGTGCAAAGAGCAAAATAAATTCTGCATGATGTTTGCGCTACGAAAAAAGTAATTTTGAAATGAACACAATTTCTTTTTAATGAATATTTTTTCCGTTGCTTTAACAACTAAATTAGATACTATTTCAAATTTTTCAGACCTCTATTATCAAAATTTTGCGAAAGTCAAGTTATGAGGGTTAAGCGGTTGGAGGGTTAAAGTCCAATTTCTTTTTTTTGTTGTTTGTGTATTAATACTAGCTTACATACCAAATTTCAGCTTTCAAGGACTTCAGTACATATAGTGTATTATCTATGTTCAGTTATACTCTGTGTTATTCAGAGGTGTTTCACAAAACTGGGGTGCAAGACTGTTCTAACAAAACCTGGTTTAATTCTTGTAAACCAATCTCAATGCACCTTTTAATCCTTAAACGGTGGGACTAAACGTTAAACTGTCACTCTGAATACGAGTTGCGCTAAAATGGCGTTAGTCCGCAGTATAACGCCATGTTAACTTTGGCCCCAGTTTAACGAACGCACTCTGAATAACACAGTATGAGTTTTGATGATCATGAATGAGTCAGTGACAAATCGGGATTATTTAGATATCAATAAAATCTATATTATAAGAGCTATGCAATTGAAACTTTGTATTTTTAAATATTCAAAAGTGACTCGTTAGCTCAGCGGTCAGAGCATTGGACCGGATATCCAAAGGTCGTGGGTTCGATTCCCGTCCGAGAATTGATCTAGTACGAGTCGTATTTTTTCTAGTAGATTTAGTATAGAAAGTTTGTATGTTTAATAAATTTACTACTGACATCTTATCCCAAGGATTTAGTTTATCTGGTATACTCCAAACCCAAGATATGATTGTTCAAAAAAACAACGAAGCGCTTCGAGAAAAGGTTGGTAGTGCCCTTAAGCTTCGCTTGGACGTCTTGGCGGGGGTACTACCGTGCCCCCAGATAATGAGGATTTTTAAGACTTTTTACCACGCAATACTTACCTTTCGTATAGTGCTGTAAATAGTTTAAACCCCCAATATACTTTTTGCAAAGATTTAATCTTTGATTTTTTGTGTTAGTGAACCATTTGATTTATTATTTAGTAGGAAAGTTAGTTTTCTGTCTTTCTGCAAGTAAAATATTGCAGAAGGTATATTGAGCTTTTTATAAAAGTTTACTGAGACTGGTAGCTTACTAGTTGGCCAAATACTTACCTCCAACAATTTTATTATACTTCAACAAAACCAATATTCTGTTACATTTTCAATCAAATACAGCTTACGTACGTACCTAAAGATTTTATTAAAGATAGTCACTTGTAAAGATTCTAAAGATTGTATACAAAAGTATTTTTTTTTTCATTTCAGCAAACCTTGGAGGTATATTTGGATTATGCGTTGGAGGATCAATCATTAGTATCGTTGAATTTATTTGGTTCCTGATCGATGTTCTGTTAACAATCACAACCAGTTTCTGCGAAAAGAAAAATGCTAACAAGAGAAGAAACATACAGAAAGTGTTCGCAACTAGTGTTTCACCGACGAGAAACCATAAGCTAGCCTTTGTTCGATAAAATATACTCAACAGGAAATAGGAGCTAGTATAATATGGTTTTCTATAAAAACGAGAAAATTTCTGAGGTTATTTTAATATAAATTTATTTGAATTTGATAGTATACTATTTAATTTCTCCTAGGTAGTTTTATTTTATTTGCAGTCTCCCATGAGAACTAGCAAAGTTGTTTTTCTGGTATAAAGATTAAGCAGTTAATCTAACCCAAAATATTTTTTTTTGAACGACAAACGACATGAAGAGACACATCTGGGTACATCCTCAACTTATGATTATCACCTACTTTTTAGGGTTCCGTAGCCTAAATGGCAAAAAACGGTACCCTTATAGATTCGTCATGTCTGTCTGTCTGTCTGTCTGTCTGTCCGTATGTCACAGCCACTTTATTCCGAAAGTATTAAGACTGCACAGTTAAAAATTGGTAGGTAGATGTATTCTGTTAACCGCTTAACGAATTTAATACAAAAATAAGAAAAATAAAAGATTAAGGGGGGGCTCCCCATACATGGAACTGAAACTGAAAAAAATTTTTTTCTTCAAACCAACACGTGTTGGGTGTCTATAGATCGTCTTTAAAAATGACATTAAGGTTTCTAAGACAACTTTTTCTCAAAGTCAACCGTTTGAAAGATATTCACCGCCAAAGTGGTAAAATGTGTGTCCCCCCCCTCCTTTAACTTTTGAAATAAGAGAGTGAAAAATAAAAAAAATATATATATACTGTAGATCTTAATAAACACTTTCAACCAAAATTGGTTTGAACGAGATATAGTAATTAGTTCTTGAGATATAGCACATTTTCCAAAACCGCAAATATAACTTTGTCATTCATACTAACACTATGAAAAACAAAGTTATTTTTACAGACGAAAAATTATAGGTGGTATTAAATATGGTATGGTATAAGGTAACTACGGAACCCTATGGCGCGTGGCCCGACACGCACTTGGCCGGTTTTTTATACTGTGCTCTTGCTAAAAGTACGAATATAGCAGTAATTATTAGCACTAAATATTTTGCACGATTTATTTATAAACCATTACATACTTTTACTATTAAAAACTTATGGAAAATATTTTAACTTAATCAAGATTTGCAAACAATATCGGGAAACTCTGAATATTGTTGGTCCAATAAAATGTATTAAGCAGTATAAATATAATTAGTTAAAAATTATTACGAAATGATTGAACTATTGGTGGAAAAAATGTAAAAAAATATTTTTTGCATAGATTTTTATTTTCTAGTTAGCTTTGGTTTTTAGACTTAAAATCGATTGGAATAAATATTATAACTAACTTTTTGCGTCCTTTTATTCAATCATTGTTTCATCCTTCGAATAAAATATAAACTAATTAATCCTTATCCTTACTAATATTATAAATGCAATAGTCCGTTTGTTTGTTACGCCTTCACGACTTAACCACTGAACCGATCATCATGAAATTTCACGTACACGTGTCCAGGGGTACTGAAAAGGACATAAAGTACTTTTCATCTCATAAAGGAGTGTTCTTGAAGGATATCATAAAACTTTCCACGCAGATGAAGTCGCGGGCGGCCGCTTGTTCAATAATAAATATGATATGATCTACAAATATGAGATGTTGTGTATTGATTTAATTATACCCCGCTGATGACAAACAAATTAGGTTGTTTGATCTAACATACAAGGATCGGAAATTACCATAACCTGCCAAGTATTAAACAAAGATTATGACGTCACCGCAAATACTATGGAGGTGTAAGGATTATTACAATAAAATGCTATTAAATTACTCGTAACAATGTACAACCATAGAATAAATAATAGGTACAACAGAAGTGGCCAACTTCAGAGCGCTTGTGGTACAAAACAACGTATTTCAATATGTAAAAAATTCTCTTTGCCATACATTCTCAAGAGAAGTTGCAACTTCTGTTGTAAGTACATTGTTAAAGGGTAGTATTTAATTGGCTAACAATTAATTGCCATTTTGGGTATCAAAAAAACTGAATATAGTGTACTGAAATACTAAGTGGGCGACGGAGGGTGACTACTAATGTTGAAAATGGGTGACTTAAAAATACAAATTGAGTAACTGGTTATTCAGAACGGGTGAGCAAATTACTATTTGGGCGACAAACTTAGGGCACACAAAACATAAAAAATTTGGTATATAATTTATTTAAAAAAGGTGACTATTATCCTAATCGAGATGACTAAATAACCATGCTGGGCAGCTTAAATTAGGTATATAGTTACCTACTTGGTATGATAGTTGCCCACTTAGTATATTTGTCACTCATTTAGAATTATCACTGCTGACTTAAATTATTTGTCTCCCAAGTCGCTCGTTTCACGTATTTTTTTGTAATCCACAGTTTGTCATCCGTTTAGTTATTTTGTCGCCCAAAATAAACCGCTGCCAGGTTTAGTAAACAGTGGCCTTTAATGATTTCCAGTCAATTAATTCCCATTGTTAAATTAATCGCATTGTATATTAATTTTAAACAGTATACAGTTACACTTTTCCAAGTTTCAAACGTTTAATAAAATTCTATCCAAGTTAGGTTCAAGGCAATCTTGCAGGGCGGAAATAAAAGACTTAACGAGTACACTTGTGATGCAAATTTCTTTCGCCCAGCCTTTAAGTGTTATTCAAGAAGAATTTTGTGAGACAATGGCCTAAAATTAAAACGGTATGAAGGCCAATGGGTTGCTTTTTGTTATTTTTTTTAACATGAAACATACTTTTATCCGGGTTATAGGAGTCCCTTTGGAGTTATCGTACGTCCACATGGATGAAGTCGCGTATGGATTATAATTAATTTGATATTATTATATTATGAAAGATATTATGTTATTCAAACAAAACAAAGAAAACACTCCAGTTCTGAAGTCATGCCATATCACTACAAAAACAAAGTCCCGCGCCGCGTCTGTCTGTCTGTTTGCGATAAACCCAAAAACTACTGAACAAATTTTCATGCGGTTTTCACCTATACATTCTGTGTACTAAGTATCGGGAATTTGTCAATAAAACAAAAAATACAAGTTATTCATCTAAATTTATTTTATCGCCTTCAAAGTAAGCCCCATCGCTTGCAATACAACATCTCCACCGCTTCACCCAGTCTTCCATACATTTTTCATAGGCTATTTGCGGTATGGCCTTTAGCTCATTCAGCGAATTTTCTTTTATGGCTTCCATCGACTCAAAACGTTTTCCTCGAAGTGGTAATTTTAACTTGGGAAATAAAAAAAAGTCAGACGGAGCCATATCACGTGAATACGGTGCTTGGTCGAGAACTTTTGTTGAATTTTTCGCTAAAAACTCTTTCACTATAATGGCTGTGTGTGATGGTGCATTATCATTTTCCATTGTAAAAATAAACCATCCGGACTGGTGAGGAACTGCTATCTCAGATCGGTGAAACTCGACAAGAAAGATGGACAGCCATGGTAACCAACACTGACCTGACGCACAACAGCAAGAAAGCGTGGAACACAATCCGGAAACTCACCGGCGAACCCCCCATTGCTTCCGCGCCAGGTCAGATTACAGCTAATCAAGTGGCACATCAACTTCTCCTGAACGGGAAAACCAATCGTCGACTTATTCGAACACCTAGACTCCGCAGTTGTCCAGAAAATGGAAATCCCATCAGCAGGCCCTTCTTGCTCACAGAAATCACTACAGCTATCAAATCCTTAAAAAGCGGTAAAGCGTCTGGAGTTGATAATATTTCTGTTGAGCAAATCAAAAACCTCGGCCCTGTAGCTATCTCCTGGTTACTAGAGCTTTTCAACTATTGTCTGGATTCTGCGCGAATTCCTCGTATCTGGCGAAAATCTAAGGTGATAACGTTACTAAAACCTGGGAAGCCTAGCAACGATCCAAAAAGCTACCGCCCTATATCTTTGCTGTGTCATAGCTATAAATTACTGGAAAGAATGCTACTTAACCGCCTAACCAGTATCATAGACCAAAAGCTCATTCCCGAACAAGCTGGTTTCCGACCAGGCAAATCTTGCTGTAATCAGTCTTTAAACCTCACACAACACCTTGAGGACGGGTTTGAACTGGGTCAAGTAACTGGAGTGGTATTCGTTGATCTTTCCGCAGCATATGACACAGTAAACATAAAACGGCTTCTGTGGAAGGTGACCGAGCTCACAGGCGATCACGCTTTTACAAAGCTTTTGAGTGAACTACTCAGTAACAGACGCTTTCAGGTCCACCTTCTTTCAGAAAAAAGCCGCTGGAGATCCCTTAGAAATGGCCTCCCCCAGGGTAGCGTGTTGGCGCCGACGCTTTTTAATATCTACACAAACGATCAGCCATACGCGTCGAATACTAAACGATTTATCTATGCAGACGATTTGGCCCTGACATCTCAAGCGCCGTCCTTTGAGAAGGTTGAAAGAAATTTAAGCGGAGCACTGGAAATCCTTAGCTGCTACTATAATCAAAATTCTTTGCGACCGAATCCCTCAAAGACACAGTCTTGCGCTTTCCACCTGCGTAATAGAGAAGCCCGGCGGCAACTAAACATCCGATGGGAGGGTGTTCCGATTGCTCATTGCTCTACTCCGAAATACCTCGGTATAACACTGGATAGAGCTTTGACATACAAACAACACTGCTCTAACACCAAGCAGAAAGTGAGCACTCGGAACAATCTCCTGCGTCGCCTTACATCCTCCAAGTGGGGAGCTTCACCACAAACTCTGCGTACGACCGGTCTAGCCCTTTCTTTTTCGGCTGGCGAATACGCCAGTCCGGTCTGGAGCCGTTCGGCACATACACACCTTGTAGATACAGCACTTAATGACACATGCCGAATCATTACGGGCTGTCTAAAACCAACTCCTGTTGCTTTGCTGTATCTGCTGGCTGGTATTGCTCCCCCGGACGTTCGCAGGGATGTGGCTAGCTCCCTGGAGCGCTTTAAAAAAGAGCATGACCCACGGCACCCCTTACACCACCACGTGCCGGTGACCCAGAGGCTTAAAAGTCGCCACAACTTCCTCAAGGAAGTTCCTCCTCTGGACGGGGAAGCTAAAGACACCCGCTTAAAGCTCTGGAAGGAGAAATACCTCACAGACCCAAATACTGAGCTGGCGGAACAACTCCCCCCTGGCCATGATCTACCTTGGGCGACTTGGAAGTCCTTAAATAGACTAAGGACTCAAGTGGGCCGAAGCAGGGAGAACATGCTCAGGTGGGGCTACAGCTCGGAGAGTGCATGTCTGTGTGGTATTTCCCCCCAGACAATGGCACATCTTCTGTCATGCCCTGCGTGTCCCAACACCTGCACACGCGAGGATCTTTACAAGGCCACTGACAATGCTATATCAGTTGCTGAGTTCTGGTCCTCACAAATATAATTATATACCGAGTCGACACGCTAAGAAGAAGAAGATTGTAAAAATCGCCGAGGACTCAAAACTATCACCAACAAAAAGTGTAGTAATTAGTGTGATGCTCCGGGGCGGGACCACCTTAAGCTAGGTAAATTTAATATGCAAGAAAAAAATGTATATAAAATGTATATAATTGTATACTCAATTAAAAAAAATGTATATCTATAGTTTCGTTGTAAACATTATATCAATGTGGTCCCGCTGGAGAGCATACTCCCCAGCGGGACCACCACGATAATTCCGTCACTGAAGGCTTTTCAAATTCGTTTATGACACCAAAAAAATGTATATTAAATGTATACAAATCTACTATAGTCAATTTGATATTTAGTTAAGTCTATGCCAATTTACGACTACTTTTAAATTTCCTTTCGGAACATTAGAAAGCGCGTACTAAAAAAATAGGAGTAAGTTAGCGTTGTTTTCTATCAGGGCGTTGGCGTGATATGTTACAATTAAATAAGCTAATGAGA
The DNA here is from genome assembly GCA_943789525.1 of Agriphila geniculea. Lineage (NCBI taxonomy): Eukaryota > Metazoa > Arthropoda > Insecta > Lepidoptera > Crambidae > Agriphila > Agriphila geniculea. The sequence continues at coordinate 27,414,124 of OX038875.1, read as the reverse complement.
TTATTTAACTCATTAACCGTTCTGTTTATTTTCATTATTTTTTAACACACTTGCCTGCTTAGAGCATCGCGGCTTCTTTCGATTTCGTGGTTGGCCCCATAGTAAAAGTTGTTCATTAAGCGCTATCGCACACGGGAAACTTTTGTCTCCGCAACTTTTTTGTCTCTCACGTGATTTGTATGAAAAGTTGCAGACGACCGTGTCGCTTCGTGTGCGCGCTTCCATATAAACCCGTGGACTTGATGTGAGAGACAAAACAGTTGCTGGGAGACTAAGTTGCCCGTGTGCGATAGTGCTAAGCGCTATCGCACACGGGAAACTTTTGTCTCCGCAACTTTTTTGTCTCTCACGTGATTTGTATGAAAAGTTGCAGACGACCGTGTTGCTTCGTGTGCGCGCTTCCATATAAACCCGTGGACTTGATGTGAGAGACAAAACAGGTACTGGGAGACTAAGCGCCATCGCACACGGGGGACTTTTGTCTCCGCAACTATTTTGTCTCTCACATGGTTTGTATGAAAAGTTGCAGACGACCGCGTCGCTTCGTGTGCGCGCTTCCATATAAACCCGTGGACTTGAGACAGAGACAAAACAGTTGCAGGGCGACTAAGTTGCCCGTGTGCGATAGCGCTAAGTTGCCCGTGTGCGAACACGTGGTCTGAACACCTCTTTTCATTAGGGTTCCGTACCAAAATGGTAAAAAAGGAACCCTTATGGTGTGACTCAGTCTGTCTGTCTGTCTGACTGTCTGTCTGTCTGTCTGTCTGTCTGTCTGTCACAGCTGGATATCTCGAAAACTACTAATGGTATCAACTTGAAATTTGGGATAGTTTAAGATGACATTTGTCCAACTATTTCGGGAATAAGAAATAAATAAAAAAATAAATATCTTTTTTACAACAGGGACTGAAAAGGGGTCTTAAAAATTTGAAGTGGGGCAACTAGGGCATGTGGGGTATCATATGAAAGAGCGTCGTTTGCACGTTTTTAAACATTTTTTCTTTTTTTTTTAGGCCACATAGTTTTCGACTTATGGTGAAAATTGTAAAAAAAAATACCGTTCCCCCCTTATCTCCGAAGTTTGCAGAGAGAAAAATCTGAAATAATTCTATGTGATAGTAGTTTATGTAAAGATTACAGGAAAAATAAAACGATGTCTCAATATAACACACTTTTTAAGAAATTCAAAAAACAATCAATTTTTTTTTAGTTTTACTACCAGTCAACAGATGGCGCTGTCCTAAGCATGCTAACCTAAGGAAAAATATAGTTCCACTATCGGTCAAGAGATGGCGCAACCTAACACTACAATAATAAATTGGTGGCTGGTTCTAAAATAATTACCTACTATTTGCCGTACGAATAAACGAAGAATAAGTTCCTACTTAGTAATATAAACAGTTTGCAATGTGGAGTGGCTGAAACGTTTTTCAGTCACCATAAGCAGCTGTGGTTAAGATTTGTAAATTAACTGTCCGCCTGTTCGCCCTTCCAACTGTCTGCCGTTTATCCTACTTTTTTAAAGACTGTACTAAAGTAACATATCCAAATATATTTATGATTGTACGGAACCCTCGGTGCGCGAGTCCAACTCGCTCTTGACCGGTTTTTTTTAGATATTCAGACAATGGACAATATATACATGTGGCTAAAAACCTGGCTCAATACTATGATTAAACCGAATGAAGTAATTACTGATGACTCTAGTGCATTAATTGGAGCGTGTGTGAAGGCTTTCACAACATTTGAATCTACTAAAGAATATATCAAGCACTGTTTTAAGCTACTTGAGGGACAAACAAAAATTATTCCTGCGTGCTTCATGCGCTTGGATACATCCCATTTTGTAAAGTGTATAGACTCCAATGTTTTAAATTGATAGACGAACGAGTAAAAAAAATTTATGTCAGAATCTTGTTTCAGTTAAAAAATTGTAGAAATTACTCAGTTGCCAAAGAAATAATACGAAATACTATAATTGTATCTGTGAACAGATATGATCGATGCACAGAGGGCAATAAAAAAACTAAATGTGAAGTGGCAAAAGAAAATTTATTAGACGCTCTAAAAAACTTAAAAGAAATAAATGACAATGAAATGGAAACACCAAATGCTGAACAATCTATAATTGAAGCAGATGAGCTCCCTGACAACGAGGATGTATTAGGCTGGGTTCACTCACAAGTAGAAACAGAAAAGTTATATGCCGATCTTTGTGAAGAAACAAGATATGAAAATGTGTATTATTTTCCGAATTTCATTGATACTTTCATAAAACTTCTATACAGGCTTCCCCTTTGGACAAATGTAATGGTGCAATTCTATAAAGATACAAATGATTCACCAAGTAGCACTAACGTTGAAAGTTATTTCAAAAATATAAAACATCTGTTATTAAATACAAAAACTGGATTGAGACGTGTAGATAAGTTTATCATAAAGCATACTGATTATATTACAGGTGAAATAAAATCAGCACAGTGTTCTTCTTCCAGTAATATAGAAAATTATAATAATAAACAAAACCCGTGTCTGGAGAAAGAAAGAAATTCAAATACACCAAATAACATCAAAATTCATGACGCTAGTTTTACTCAAGAATCAGAATTTCAGACCAGTCCAGTTTATGAAGAAAACTGGGGCAATAAAAGCAAGAATGAAAAAAAAAGCCTTTAATAGAATCTGTTAAACCAAAACATAGCAAAAAATATGTATCGTTATTGCCAAATGGAAATATAAGTCGGTCAAATATTGATAACTTGATATTACGCAATACATTTGCTTTCGATTCTGTGGTGCATGCATTCGCAGTCGCTTACAAAGAGTACAGCAGCGTTAGAATATCACTGGAAAGTAAAAAATCACCATTTTCGATACTAGTTAAGGCCATTTCAAATCAAGATGATACTGTGGATGTTTTACGATTAAGAGCGGAAATTTTGTCTAAATACTTTGAAACTGTAAAGCAAAACATTATACAGGTTGTTGACTGTAGTTGTAATGTAACCTGAATTTTTGAAGGTTTGTTGTTAAATGATTATTACAGTGCAAAAAACGTGAAGAAATGTTCCATATGTGATTTTAAATCGGAAAGAAACTGTCCCATACTTCCACTTGATATTCGGATCTTGGCAGAAGAAAATTTTAAAACTGGTTTAGAAAAATCTGCAAATTTTATCTTATCTGACAAAACTCGCTCATCACTGCACCCGTGCAATGTAGATAATGAGGCAATGGTTATTGATAAGTACGAATTATGTGATATAATAGTTTTCGAAATTGCTAGCAACGTAAATATTAACGAGATACCCCACAGTATAATATTGAAACAAAATGAAACATACCTACTCTGTAGTTTCTGTAATAGAATTCGTACCAGGATTATTAGGTGCTTTAGGGCACTATAAGGCACATTGCAAATCTGGCTCCAAATGACACTGTTACGATGATAGTTTAAGCAGAATTACGAGCACTGATGAATAAAAATATATGCAGGTAGACATTTTAATATATGCCAAAGCTCATCAATAATTAATTGTTTTGTATTATAGGCTGGGCCGATTTTAATCATTTTTCAAAATCTGCATCAGAAAACCCCTCAAAAGTTGCGTAAAGTGACGTAGATTATACGAAAAATAATAATTAAAAAAAAATAAGATTATCACTATGAGCCCTCTAATATAGCGATCGATTTTTTATAAAATACCTGTATTTCGTGTATTTCACAGTCTTTAGAATTTTGCATTACATGACCCCTCAAAATTTGCACAATTAGATGTAGGTTGTAGGAAATATAATTAAAAAATAGCAGATAGCAATTGAATTTAAAAAATAAAAAAAGCAAACTCGATTTTTCGAATCGGTTTTGATAAAATTCCTGTTTCATAAGCTAATTTTTTTAATTATTTTTCCTAGAACCTACGTCACATTACGCAACTTTTGAGGGGTCTCTTGGTCTTGATGCAAAATTCATAAGTCTGATATAAGTACACGTTTATAAGTATTTTATAAAAAAAAACGAACGCTATTAGGGGGCTAAAAGTGATAATCTTATTTTTCTATATTATTTTTCCTATAACTTACGTCGCATTACGCAACTATTGAGAGGTCTTGTGAAGCAAAATTCGAAGAATGATTAAAATCGGCCCACCCTATTTTGTAATCAGTAAACGTAGGTACTACTGAAAGGAGACGGTAAAGAAGTGGTAGTCTAAAACCGCCAACAATGAAAAGTATATCATTTAAAAGCTAATTTATGCTATATCATTAACGATTTATTCCAACTTTTTATTTACTCCCGTTTTATTTAAAATCACAAAATTAAATTGTGTATTTTCGTAATGTTGTCCACCCAGATAACAATTTTTTACTCTGTTTGAGTATGCTAATCTGAGCTGGCTGACATTGGGAACATTCCAGCAGATCAATCGTCATGTCATTGTTTACCACAGTACACATTGTATAACTGCCCGGCATATATATTGGCAAGAGAATGAAAGAGACAAAAGATGCGCAGTAGTCATAACCTTAGTGTTTATGGCTACTGCGCATCTTTTGTCTCTTTCTTTCTCTTGCCAATATATATGCCGCCATCGGTAATGTTTGTTTTGTAAAAGTTCGATATAAAAATGCTATTTATGGCGATCGATGACTCAGCGGTTAGTCTGTTGGAATGCACCATTTAAAAAAACTAAATTAAGCTCTTCTAAAAATAATAAAATATTTTTTGATTTAATTTAAATGACGCTAGTAATACTAATAATTCAGTGACTGAAGCTCAAATATAGGTATTTTAGGTACCTACCTACTTTAGGTTGCTGTTCAATATGCAGTTCCTACCTTCACAATCTCTAAATAATAGTTAGCCTTAGGTGTAGTGTAAGTGTAACCAAATCACACCTAACTATTACTTAGAAAAATACTAGTGAGCTTACTTCTACTATAAAAAAATAATAAAAAAGTATAGGTACTGAGTGATCTTGACTATTGTTCTAGCCAAAATTCTAATAGCAAGATATAATAAGTATAATTATAAGGTTCTTATTATGAAAGTATAAGTTAAGATCTTGACTGTAATACTTAAATAATGTACGTTATTTCTATGTACGTATTAACTTAAAATAAATATATAAATAACTCGCATTAGTCTGTATGTTACGCTGTAAATACTGTATCCTAGTTATTAAGAGGAACCTATCATTGGCCTTACTGTTAAGTAACTACTAATGTTATAAGATATTATAAAAACGCTGTTGGTTTCTAAATAAATAAAGAAAAAAAAAGTAATAATTCAATATGGGGAAGAGAAATAAGACAGAATTTCAATGTAAAACATAATTATTACATTATCTTTATCAGTTACAAAAATACCATCTAAAAAGCTGGCAGGTGGTAGTATGGTATCTTGGTGCTGTGCCCAACCCAGATACCACACCATAGTCATGACAATGTGCACAACTCCAACTGTCCTCTTTCCAATTATGCATGAACAATAAATACTGTTCGATCTGTTGACGCAAATCTTCACCATTTAAATTCAACAATACATAAGTAAAATATTTTGTTTTCTATTATGTTTTGAGGTTATTTTCCCTCTTATTGATAACTTGTAGGCTCCACAGGTGCTTGTGCTCCACCTTCTTGCACTGCACGATATTCATGAGCCTGCATCCAAAAGGCACGACACACCCAAGCATCTTCAGGGACCTAAAAATTGAATATGTTTTAATACCTACTTACATTTTAACATCAATGCCCTGTACTTAAGTCTAACTGTACTTTATAATTTTAACTCGTCAACGCCCAGAAAACAAGACACAATAGATTTTCTCTTGTTGTCCGGACGCTTGCAACCGCTTGAGTGTTGATTTATTATTATTAAGTTATAATTTTAAAGAGCACTTTTCTTTGTTACTTTCAAATAAATCTGATTAATTTCTTACGCAAGAGAAATCTTACCTGATGAGTAAAATATATTATTTCCTACATAAATGTGTTCTTCACTCCTTGGGATAATTCTGTGGTGACGACGACCATCTGATCAGTAATATTCCACAGCATACACAACCACAAGAGTGCCCAACATTCCACTCCAACTGATAGTTGGGGTCCTCACTACGATTTGCCTCCCAGATTGATATATTCTTGGCATAGCTAATCATCAATCATCTGCAATAATGTTTATATTGTCAGTCTCAGTTATATTGACACACATCTATGAAGGGAACACACACTTACAATTTCAGCGTAATGCCTGTTGTAGTTTTGTGAACCAAGGGCATGGTTTTAAACAAGAGCTTGAAAAGCTAGACTGAATAAAAAACTATTCACTTTTTGATTTACTAAAGTGAAAAAATATGCATAGGTATATACATACCACTTATACCACAATTCAGTAATAGAATAGTTCTGGACTTGGATCAATGACAATATTCATTCGTGCAATTGCGTATTCGCCCGCAAAAGTAGATATGTGATGTCACAGTTCACACAACTTATGATCTGACATGATAACTGAAACAACAGAATTAACAATAGGCTAGGTATTTATAGGTTAACACACTAATTACTGTCGCCAATTAAAATATAGAGGAAAATCTTGTGATATCTTGTATGGGTAATTAATTAGATTTCAACTTACATTGGTGACGAAATATCCAACGTCAAGAGAGCGGTCCAAAGAGTCCAAAATCACATATTTTAGTAAAACCTCTCATTCTGTGTTGTGGTTGTGGCGAATTCATGACATATTCACGATCACGACCCGTTTTGCAGGATACCATGTACCTACCTATGTTGACTTTGTTACTTGTTGACTATGTTACTTTGATAAAGAGTTGTTATTGTTAAAATATATATTTCTGTCTGAACGATAAAACCAAAACTGTTTACGTACGTTGTCAGGTTATGTTATTATGTCTGACAAGACAATGACATAACTTTAATTATGGCGTCCACAATCGGCCAATGTTGCTAGTTCAATTATTATGTAGAACTTTTAAAATTAAATATTTAAAAAACTGGAGTACTTTAGAATCTAATATTTAGACAAATTATGAACAAAAATGGGAACTTTATGTAGTTTAAATTTCAAATCAGTCGGAGTTTCGCTACCCGGCTCCATACAAAATCTATACCGTCTCCTTTGGAAATCGTGATCCATCTTGAATTATATTTATGGATTTACTAGCCATTAAAGTTAATAAGGAAGGAGCTATGTTTTTAGACATGTTTCCCAATCTTTGTGCTATTTACTACATAATGTGTTTTTTTATAGCCTTGGTTATTGTTTGGAGCACAAACATTTTAATTTTCTAAAGCTGACCAGACTGGTCAAGTAATGGGAAAACATGTTTTGTAAAAAGTTCAATTTTCTCATTGGTTTTGAATAGATATTGTCATTTCTATTAACTTTTTTCAATATAAGTATGCGTATCCAAAGGATGACCAGAGGGGTATTACAACCTCTTAAAACTTGACAGTTTTCTGAATGTTCATCACTGACGTCCATTATACAAAGTACGCTGGACAGGATAATGTCTTGAAATGACAGCAATTTTTTGTGCCGATTTGAAAATCGTCATATTGGCGCTGAGAGCAGTCGATTCTATACTATGGCAGTAGTGATAGTGAGTGTACTTGGAACTAATTAGTTCCAAGGACACTCACTACTGCCATAGTAGAATCTACTGCTCTCAGCGCTAATATGGCGATTTTCAAATCGGAACAAACGACTGGTGACGTTCACATGTCCAGCGTACTTGTATAATGGACGTCAGTGATGTTAATCAATGCGTCTCTTTCGTAGTTATACATCGAGAAAAAGACACATTGATAGCCATTCTTAAGAGTCTGGGGGTCTATTATGAAAAGTGACTGCGTCACGCAATTGCGTACGTTATTTTTGTAATAGGCCCCCAGGCTTTAGGGTCAGATATTTGTATAGGTGTTAGTTGTATCCAAAAGATGACCACAGTAGAGGTTTTGTTTAGCTTGAATCGTCAAACTTTAGAGACGCCTTTAAGGAAACTAACTCTTCATTTTCAATTTCTTATCGTTTGGCACAGCTGTGATGGCTTTTTTGTTGTTATTTATGGTAAGAAAAAAAACTTAAGATTAGCATAGTTATTTATAGTTTCATACTAATTATATCAAAGTGTTTCATTTAACATCCTATAATATGTAACTATCTTGAACTATGAAGGGTAGTTTAGCAAATTAATCGACTATTTGAGGTGGTAAGGTATTGGGTAAAATAGTAGGTGGTCATCTATTGGTGAATGTTGGTCAGGTTATCGGGACTTCTGATTTTTTTACTTTTAGACAGGCCTTAGGAAAAATCTATTTTAATAATATTACAAATGAGGCAAACATTTATTAAGATATTATCTTAATAAATTTTGTATTTGAGGTATCTGTACTAGTAGTACAGTACTAGTAGTATAGTATTAAATTTTTATCTGTGGTATTACGTTTGTATGGGAAGCTCACGGTTCGCCGGACTCTCAAGAAATGTAATGATTAAACGTAGGTACTAGGTACTACTTTAAGAATTTATCCAGATTCTAGGTTTTAATGGTTTTAGCGAGATTTACGTACGCCTATTCCATGTTTGTACTATAGGTAAGCACTCTGGAACAGTACATTTAAAATAATCTCTTTTAACCTTTTTTTAATAACACAAATTTTTTTTGTTCTCTTTCTATGTTTTTTATTTGTTTATTATAATAACTTGTTTCTTGTATTAGTTTTAAGCTAATTCTTTTAAAACTTTAATGAAAACAGATTCATTCTTACCAGTAATGTCCAACATTATTAATCTTTGGCATTTTAACATTTGTATTATTGTATATTTGTAAAAAAATACTTAGTGACACTTTATTTTGTGTTTTATTTTAGCCCAATTTTATGAACATATCTATTTATTTATTTTATTTAATACATGGAAAACCAGCAGCTGTACAAATGAGTGTAGAAAAATCGTAGAAAACAATAAGCTGATTATAGGTTTCCACTTATAGTGACAACAGGGTGGATTTTTGAGGCAGGTACCTTAGCCGTTATAGTTACAGGAAAACGTTCCTAGGAGACCATCCATAACTTTTTAAGATATTTTTGTTTACTTGTTAGCAAATAAAATGATAAAATACCAAAAAAAAAATTTTATTCCAATCGATCCTATTTCGTGTGGGGATTAAAAGACCCTATGGGACCGTTTAAGGTATGAGAACTAGAAACGACAAAAATCGCCAAAAACGTTTCCCATACATTTTGTACTCAAAAACGATAAATCAAGTCGAAATATTTTTTGTTGTCAAACCTATTTCTTACTGTGATCACTTACTATGAATACTCTTTAAGGCTAACTGAAATTTGAGAACAGAAACTGTTTTTTTTTTATTTAGATCTAATGTTGTAGAAGATTGTGCCTGCGTGTGAAGCCGGTGTTGTGACTTAGGTACTGTAGTTTCTGTTCTCAAATTTCAGTTAGCCTTAAAGAGTATTTTGATCACAGTAAGAAACAGGATCGTTTGACAATAAAAAATATTTCGACTTGATTTATCGTTTTTCAGTACAAAATGTATGGGAAACGTTTTTGGCGATTTCTGTCGTTTCTAGTACTCATACCTTAAATGGTCCCATAGAGTCTTCTGATCCCCACACGAAATAGGATCGATTGGAATAAAAATTTTTTTTTTTGGTATTTTATCATTTTTTTTGCTAACGTTATTTTTTTTTCCAAAATCTATGAATGCAGTTCAGAATATCATAAAAAGTTATGGATGGCCTCTTAGGAACGTTTTCCTGTAACTATAACGGTTAAGGTACCTGCCCCTAATGTACCGTCTCAAAAATCCACAATAATTAAATATTATATACACATATTTTTTTATTTAAACAAATAAAAGTACTTAATTCTATGTGTGTGCGATGCATACCATGCCAGCATGAGCTTATATTAAATAAATAGATTTTCAATAAGTCTTCGTTTAATATAAAAAAAATAAGACTTTGCTATAACCTTTTAGTAGGCGCTTCTCTAATGTTCCGAAAGGAAATTTAAAAGTAGTCGTAAATTGGTATAGACTTAACTAAATATCAAATTGACTATAGTAGATTTGTATACATTTAATATACATTTTTTTGGTGTCATAAACGAATTTGAAAAGCCTTCAGTAACGGAATTATCGTGGTGGTCCCGCTGGGGAGTATGCTCTCCAGCGGGACCACATTGATATAATGTTTACAACGAAACTATAGATATACATTTTTTTTAATTGAGTATACTATTATATACATTTTATATACATTTTTTTCTTGCATATAAAATTCACCTAGTTTAAGGTGGTCCCGCCCCGGAGCATCACACAAATAACAGATCCCGCTCAAATTTTGCGCGCTTAATCAGTACATAACAGTGCTAACAACATGCAGTAAAAAAATTAGAACGACCTCTTTTAAGCCGGTCTTTTTATTGACATATTGCCGATACTTTTTACACAGAGTAGTATATAGAGTGGTTCCATAGAAAGGTTAAAATGTATAAAAAAATAAGTTGAAGAAGTCGACAAAAATTAAGCCGACTAGGAGCTTGCATCGAAAAATCTGCATTAAGACCTGGGCACACCGGCTGCGTAGACACGCGCGCCGCGTAGACACGTGCGTAGAGTCTGTCTAAGGAGTCTGTTTACATGATAAATTATTAAATTATTTATAAAAACTTATACTGGCTGGTAACCCTGTTGGTGCTGTCAAAATTTTAATTGTAAACATATTTTTATTTTATTTAGACGGGTATTGGTGGGGTGGTTGGAGTTAAGGTGGGTAATAAAATTACCTTTGAAATTACCCATGTAAACAGACTTTTAAGACAGACTCTAGTGACGCGCAGCAAAGATACGTACGTGTTCGGTGTGATGTCCAATAGGGAATGCCATCGAGTACAACGTCACGAGCTGCAATGCGTAGGGTTACGCATCAGTCTACGCGTTACGCAAGCGGTGTGCTATGTCTCATAAAGTTCCAGACATTACAACGTCATGGTACGTCTACGTGCACGCTTACGCATCCGGTGTGTTTCGCACTTAAACCTTTTGAGCCATAACAAAATAATGTATTATGGAATTGTTTCTCCTTTATAGACCTACAAAAAATTTGCGATAGCATATATCTGTTACCGTTGAAGTACGGAATCCGTTAATCTGCAAATTAACTAGTTAATCTGCAAATTAACTGGTCGAGTCAGTTAAAGTGCGAATTTTTTCTTTAAATAGATGATTTCCGCACTTTAACTAGTTAACCTGCACATTAACGGATGCTACACCGTTAAAGTGCAGAATACAGTGAGTGAAATAGCCAAGGCTTCAGGAAATTTTAGTAAAAGACCTATATTGAAAGTTTATTTCACAAAAACTTCATTTCTAGCGCTTCGCCGGCCGCTCCCGCGGCACGCTCGCTCCGCTCGCTTGCTCGCGCGTTTTTGGTTACAATACTACCCTAACCTGTTTAAGACTTTTCCATGCCGGGAAGCTTCGCAAACCCCCCTCCCTCCCTGTACCCCGCTTTTGTGTCAACCCCCTTTTATGTTATTACATAATCTGCAGATTAGCTAGGGAATCTGCAGATTACCTAGTTAAAGTACGAAGTAAAACAATTTTTCGCACTTTAACTGATTCGACTTTAACCGATTCGAGTGAATCTGCAGCGTTAATCTGCAGATTCATTGATTTCCGCATGTTAACGGGGACTTATCTATCTTTTAAGAATAACTTACTATACCAATTTTAACTTCTAAAAAATTGGTCACGTAAAATGCGGTAATTTGGAAATAATACAGTATTAATTCATATGCAAAACAGGTCGCACTGCATCACATTATTCACATTCCCGGGTACCTCTAAAATTTCTTTACGAGAGAAGAAATTAATTTTATTTATTTATTTATTCTTAAGTTACACCAACAACGATATAGGTACATTAGATTTTCATTATATCGATTTTAAGACTATTAAGTACAAACATGCTGTAATTACAGGTAATTTTGCGACAGTTCCATATCCATATCATCACATACCGGGAGTAACAAGATACTCAACGAAGACGAGGTCTACGTATTCTGCCCATCATCAGGACCATTTTTGTTTAAAATTATTGTTGGGAAATGATTTTATTTTTTTGTGTTAAAAAAGCATTGCATACATTACTGTTCTGTTCAAGAACCTTATATTCATATTCTATGACACAAGGTTCTTGGTTCTGTTACTTAACAGACATATTATGTCAGCAAACCACAAAACAACTGACCCTTGCTTAATGTCAAAACGAATCAGTCTATGACAAGAAGCTTATACCCCCAATGGAGATTTCACGGCTAGTGTTATAGTGAAGATAGAAAAAATGTCCTTGAGTGACGTTACGGCTTATTGCTATCTCTTTTTTTAGTGTTACAATACTTTTTCGTTTCTCACGAACGAACGAACGACGAACGACGAACATCGAACACTAGCCGTGCAAACTCCATTGGGGGTATAAGCTTCTTGGTCTATGATTTGTGTTGACATTTGTAAACAAAGAGAATGTAATAAAACTAGCGTTTTCATCAGCGAAATTTTTTCTAAGTCTATGGTTTTCACTGACTTCTTACTGACCTCCATATAATAGGACAAAAAATCAAGTCAGTGAGCGTTTTACTTGAAAAGAGTATAATCTTGACATTCCATTAAATGCGTCGAAGCCTATAACCATTGTTTCTCCGCTAGGAGTAAATTTTGTTCTGTGCATTATACTTCAGATTCGTCCTTTGATATTAGTATATTAGTAATATAGGATATTAGTATAATTTGATATAAGTATTAGTATTAGATGATATAGTATCGCTTGCATGTATCACCACTTAGCACGTTATTTTAAAGTAATAACCTAAAAAACCTAAAAAAGAGAAGGTTTTTGACTTAAAATTGACAGATATTTTGACATTTCCGGTCCAAGCTCGCCCCGTCACTACTACACGCCAACCACTTCATTCGCTTTTCGTGCTTCGCCACGGACGCACGCATACAATCACAAAGTGAGGATTTTTCAGAATTATATTTTATACAGTAAAAATTTAATTATACTTAGTTAAAATGCTTCGTGCAGAAAGGAAAGTTTTCAAGACGGAAGAGGACAAGAAGAAAAATACCAGATGGAGAAATACTATTAAATGCGTAACTGCCATTTTGGGCTTTTACCGTTTACTTGGCTTGAACGCGTAACTGCGAGACTGGGCTTTTACCGTTTACTTGGCTTAACTGCATAATTGTTTGCTTACCTTTATGAATGCGTAACTGCCATACTGGGCTTTTACCACATCTTACTTTAATGTACATGGGTACAAAAAGAGCGGACGTAATGCTAATAGCATTCTCTCCCACACAACATTGTTTGCTAAGATTTAAAAATGCGTAACTGCCACACTGGGCTTTTACCATTTAATTATTTGTCTGACACGAACTTACCATACTGGGTACTTTCTGTCATAAGGCATGTGTCTAATAAGGTATGAACCAAATATCTATTGCACTCGAAATAGTCACACCGGACTATTTCACCGCATAGATAGGTCAGACAACGCAACTGTAACAAGTGCAGCAAAGGTGCCCTCAAAGGTTACCACGTTGAAACCGTTGCCGAGCACCAATCGGGTGACTCCGCCGTCCGCCAAATTCGCCGCCATCCACCTTCCAGGCAGGCGGCTGCTCTGCTGGAGCTGCAACAGCAGCCCTGACAGCAGCTTAGTTCATCAGGTATGAATTTTGATATCATAGATATCCTTGGTGTTGAGTTGATCCCAACGGAATAATAGAGTACCATCGGTACTGAGATAAATTTCTAGCTTGCAAAATTGATATAATATAATTGTGTATGCTTTTATTATACACATTGTTACAACTGTAACGAAAAACTGCCAGTTTAAAGTGCCTAAGCAGAGCTGTAAATAAATGATAAAATTTATCAACTTCATTTAACCAGATAATAATAATAAGTTATACATGTAATAATATTAACTTATACATATAATAAAATAATAATAATAATAAGTTATACAGCAACTAGCTGATACCCGATATTTCACAATTTTCATGTGAAATAGCTTTTATTAATATAGGTAAGCCTTACGCTAGTAATATAATAAGTTTATGGCCTGCTGACAGAAATTTAAATAAGAAATTGAATAATAGAATCCTTAATTTTTTTTTTAATCCATAAATGCAGTTAGTGTTTATTGGTGGTACACAGTTTTAATAAGTAAAAACTTTAAACATTTGCCTTAACTAGGAGATCCTATGTTTCATGCTTATTATTTATGTTTAAGCACTAACTAATTAGTATGTTTATTTCTAAGCTATGCCCTTGTACAATGTACAAATTATCTGTCTATTAATTTTCAAATTGAATTTGTGTGTGTAAAATATAAATTGATTGATCTTAATGATAATGATTCTGATGTGCAGAAATCATTAGCCAAGTATATAGATATATTATGGTAATAATGAAGTATAAGGAGCAGCTTTCCAATATAGAACACCTTTTTTTATGACAGTAATTTAAGACAGTGTTTTGCACTTCTTACATTATACAATGGGGCATTGCATTTGTTTGCATCATTTGTTGTGCACAACAGTACACGGTCAACTCTAGTGCAATTGATGCTGTTCACTTAAAAGGCCACCAACAGTTGAGTCGAATATGAATGATGCATCGGGCACAGGCCTGAGGTTAACGATATTGATCAACGAAAAAACTGTAAGTAAATCGGGCGCAGTACTTAAATAAAACATAAATTTTAAAACTGATTTATATATTTATTTGCTGGTACATTTTGTTTAAAACAATTTAAACTTGAAAATAACAAACGAAACATGCAGTCAGGTATGCCATATGCTTCATCTCCGACGGCAAACGAACAGCGAGACGCGGCGAGGAAGCCCCATCAAAGATTTGTTTCGTCTATCGCAGCAGACCCGCAGGCGGCCGTTACGGTCTATTGAAACAGTTGCTGATGATGCATTCGTCAACATTCACATTATCGAATGTACACGGAGTATGGACACTCGTAAGGATCTGGTGCGGCATTTATTTGTATTCAGAGAATACAGGCAGTGGTTGCCAACTACAGTCACATAGGCGTCCACATAGTTGTTTGAGCCGGTAATCGTCTAAATTCGGCATATGTGGAAATAACATTTTCGCTGCGCTACGAAGGACACCTAGATTTATTATTATTTTCTTTTATACTCACTCGTACTCACTTGTACAATCTTCAGAGATATATTAAATTCTAACATTTATATGACTAAAATTCGGGCGGAATGCATAACAACTACATAATACGTATGTATTTTAGTGACAGACAATAATTTGTCAACTACACCTTTAGTTGGTGGTTCAACATCTCTGTTCGAGAAAAAATGTTTTATCAGGTTGTCATATCAATCAGGTTAAGTTAAAATCTAACAGAAGTCATAAGTTATCCTATAAAAAAATGCTTATTGTTTGTAACAAAACACTTTCTAAAAATGCCAGAAGTCGTATTAATTATTATAAACAGTATAAAAGTTAACCTATATTAAAAATGGTAATTGTTTGTAAGAAAACACATTTTAGAAATCCCATCAACTTTATGGTTTTAATATTGATATGAAAAGTGATAGAAATATACTTATCTTTTGGGTATTGTAGTGCCCATATTTTACAAAATTACTGCCGCCGACTATGACGTCTTAGACAGCATTATCTCCCTGTTATATTGGACATTATATTTACTCTAACAATGTGTCTCAGAACATTTTTAAAAGAATCGAAATACACAATACATTTAAATTCATTTCTTTATACAACTACCTTCACAACTTTCCATTAAGGTCTTCCACAAGAACAACGTTCACAAAACTGCAAAATAGCTTAAATTTTGACTATTTTATGATCAAACCTGTAGATACCGTTATAATATTATATTTTACTTTATATAGTTGAATGTCATCGATACTTACACCGAATTAGATATGACATATAGTTGTGGACTATTTTCTCTGGTACCTCTCAACAACGGGGTAGACTGGGGGACACTTGTGGCCAGGAATCAAAAAATTGATAAATAATTGCATAAAAATTATCTAGCTAGAACATGTAGCTTATTATATTTTCATTGCCTTTTTTCTTATTGTATTCAGTGTAAAGTATTCTAGACGTTATTATTCTGATGCTAAATAGAAATTATTCGATTCACTAATTAAAAAAAAAACACCAGTTTTGGTATTTTCGGATTGAAATTGAGTAAATTCGAATGCAAGTAGAATTAAGTAGTAGAAATACAAAACAGTAGATATATTTTTTCTTTATTTCTAGCATTTGGATCCAAAACATTTTGAATTTTAGATTTTAGCGTTCACAACGCTATTTTTGTTTATTGTTTTACAAAGACAATTCTGTCATTATCAATCGGACAAGCTATTATTTTTATTCTTCTCCACCAGTTTCTTATTCTAGAGTTGTTACAATTGTGCCATCATGACGTCACAACTTTAAGCCTTGGTACCCATAGTTCACATGTAATATAGTGTCTAATTTAAAATACTAACATCCTATAACTTCCAATTCCAGGGACGGAAATTTATCGCACAAATAGACTGGTTTTTTACAACATTATCAAGGTGATATTATTTTACAGGTATACTACTATGTTATTGAAGTTTCTCTGTCTGCTAATACTATCAGAAAGTAAAGAGTTTGGTTTTAAAAATGGTTCCATTATTCACCAAATAATAATGTAGACAGAATAAACACAAATTTTCTTAAAGAAGTGTGTAACACAATTATCAGTATTATTTAATACTGGATTCATTATTGATTGTACAATATGAGCTAATCTCAAGGTTCAAAGAATTAAACGACGACTTTGCGTAGACTTACATTGCTCAAATACAATGGATATCTTAGATTTATTACTTTTTATTAAATATTTTCCAATTTAGTTCTTTTTCAACTTTTTGACTTTAAAATGAAAAAGGAAGTTTCACATTAATTAGTTACATTGCCTATTACACATAGAATGCAAACAATATAATCAATTAATTATTTGTTTAGTTCAAGTATGAAACGTTAATTCTTCTTAATTAGACACAAGTAAACCATTTTTTAATTACCTTCTTTTTCGAGAATGCTACATATTATTATTATAATAAACATTTTATAATAACTTCTTTTTAGTTATAAATAAAAAATAAATATAAGAATACAAAAAAAATGAAATTCTTATAATAACGTAATAATGGATTGCTGAAATGCAAAATTCAATGATAGTGGAGTAGACTCAAGTCCATGGTAACCAGTTTTAGCACTCGACGTACGCCGATACCTACATAGCCATCACATTTTTTTTTATTATAGAAGTTCCACGTAACATATGGTAGATGATTTCACTATCTTTGCAAGATATCATCGGTTAAAGATAATTAAACTGAATTTTCCAAACCAATCTTGCTTATTGTTTTTTTTTTGGTACCAACCATCTGTAGGTACCATCTTTGCTACCAAAACATTAAGAATTATGTTAAATTTGACTGGTTTTCGTTTTTAAATTTAAAAGAGTAATTAATTACATAAGAGATGATATTTCCATTTTCTTATTATAATTCTTTCAACATCTACATGTGTAAAATACTAATATCAAAGGACGAATCTGAAGTATAATTAATGATTAAACGAACTTACCTGTAAGTGAAGTTCTGTCATAATTATACGAAGGATTCGTCCGAAGATATTAGTATAGAATCCCACCCTCCCTACTCATTATTGTAAATTACAATAACTATTTACCCACTGAAGAAAATGAGGAAATATCATAGGATTTGGACTTTAAACTAAATGAAGTGGTTGGCGTGTAGTAGTGACGGGGCGAGCTTGGACCGGAAATGTCAAAATATCTGTCAATTTTAAGTCAAAAACCTTCTTTTTTTTAGGTTTTTTTAGGTTATTACTTTAAAATAACGTGCTAAGTGGTGATACATGCAAGCGATACTACATGTGTTAATATACTAATATCTTCGGACGAATCCTTCGTATAATTATGATAGAACTTCACTTACAGGTAAGTTAGTTTAATCATTAATAGTTAGGGAGGCGAATAGGGGAATTTTCGGTAATACTCGAGCGTGGCAGTTTAAGATATGAGAGATACCTTGGACCTAATAGAACAACCTTGTAAAGTATTTAGCTCTATATGTAGTGACGCGCGCCTAGGATAGACGATCAGATTAGTAAAAAAAAATCGATAGTCTGAAATACTCGAGCGCGTCAGATTAAGATATTGGGGGTTGATTTTAGTGTTTTAAGACTAAATTTAACTAATCTGACGATAAGTTCTTGACGCCGCCGAGTTATAGGGTCGCGAACTTGTAAAAAAAAAACGTTAATCCGGCATTCTCGAGCGCGATTTTTTATTTTTTTATTTTGAAGAATATAATCTAAAACGTACTAAAAATACAAAATCTGCCGGTTTCCGCATGACCGGGAGTGTGGAGGAGCCATTTCGTCTTCCGAAAAACGCGTTGCGGCATATAAGTCGCGAACGATACATTTTACAAAAAAAAAGTTTAAATAAACAAAAAAGGTTAAAACTTTTTGACTTGAAGCATCATAACTTGTGGAGGAATGCTTACAAATCCGACATCACTGACCTTGCACCAACCGATCATGGGTGGAATGAAAATAATAATAAATTGGAGTTCACGTGGTTTATCGGGAATCAATTGCCCGATGCGTATGAAAATGTTGTTCTATCGCCGGATATTCTGGGCAACGAGAATGACACTGAGGACAGGAATGACGAGACGCTTGATTCAGGTAAATTTTTGTACTTCTATAATATTCTCTCAACGAAATTACTGAATAGAAATAATTGTTACGGATGTTGCAGACACTCAACAGGAAAGAATTGTGGATGAGGAGCCACAATATGAAAGTTCGAGTGAAGAAGAAGAAGATGAATTGTATTGAGCAAAAATGTAAAGATCATACTTAACAATACAATTATAATCCATTTTTTATATCATTTCATTTTTTTATACAATAAATAATACAATTCGTACTACATTTCATCTACATTTACGTTGGTTGTAACTATCGCTTTATTGTCATTCTTAAATTCCCCGTTCTATCAAGGAGAAAGAAAGGAAAAAAAAACCAAAAAACCTTTCCGGTCAGATTAAGAGAACACACCAACATTTTTGTCAGATTAAGAAAATATGCTTTCAGGATACCGAGATAAACCTCCCCTATGAAAATCTGACGCGCTCGAGTATTTCAAAAAAACTTTTTTTTTTTTTGCATTTTCAAAAATTCATCGTAACTTATGGTCACGCCGAAATCGTCAGTTTTTTTAAAGGGAGCTTCCTTGGGGCCTACTTAACACCCCTTCCGAAAATCTGACGCGCTCGAGTAAATTTTTTTTTTTTGCATTTTTGACTACTTTATATGCCTACCCCCACCACGCAAACCGGCAGATTAGTATACCGTTGTTATCAGAGGCACTTGGGGCATACGTAGTATGAATATCTGACGCGCTCGAGAATGCCCAAGTAACTGTTTTTTTTTACATTTTTGAAAAACCGTACACGCCAAACCCACCGCTAAAATGGTTTTTACCATACGAGCTTTTCTTTTCGAAATTATTTTATCTTTCGATTTTGATAGGTCTCGACGGCGCCGTTGAATTACGCCATTTAGCTACCTCGCCTCCCTAACTATAATTATATGTTTACGTGATCCGGCACTCACGAGACCCGTGACCATGGAAAGACTCTGATAGATAAAAAAGTCGGATCTCTTTTATCTTGGATTCATAGTGTAAGTATTAGTAAATGAACCTTCCCATATTCAATGTACCAAAAGGTCGTAAAAAACGCACGAGATCTACGGTTTTTTTAAGTGTTACAGATGCAAAATAGGTCGTAATATATTAATATACGACCTATTTTGCATCTGTAACACTTAAAAAACCATGCCACTGCATCACAGTACCTATATTATAGAACCTGCTCACAAAATTTCACAAGAATCTGTTGAGAAATGTGAACTGTAGAGAAGAGCAGACGAACAGCGGGACAGCGGGACGGCCGGATAGACATACGAAAGCATTTTTGAGACGCTTCGCGCTCGCTTAAATTTAAAGTCGATAAAAAGGAAAACATTTTTATCTCTTCATTTTGCCAGACCAACGTATATTGAGGAACCCAATATTTTGTGCCGAGTTAAAAAAGCAACAAGTCATTTTGATGCTATTAATTTATCCTTTTTTCCCGCCAAATGGTTCACAAAATTGGAGAACGAGTTAATCGCGTTTGTGTGGGACGCATCATTTGTCAAGTTCCATAGTTAAAGATTGAATTCCAATAACAAATATTTAAAGCTGATAAATATAATACAGCAGTAGGGTTAAAGCTTTGATTATTGATATGTCTAGATAGATAGTCGAAGCTACGAATTCGTCAAAATTAATATCATCCAACAGTTGGGTAAGTAAAACATGCACACATTATAAGTAGTGTGACCTATTTTTGTTTATTATGTCTGTCTGTCTGTCGGTCTGTCACCAGGCTGTATCTCATGAACCGTGATAGCTAGACAGTTGAAATTTTCACAGATGATGTATTTCTGTTGCCGCTATAACAACAAATACTAACATTAGAATAAAAATATATTTAAGGGGGCTCCCATACAACAAACGTGATATTTTTGTCGTTTTTTGGTACGGAACCCTTCGTGCGCGATTCCGACTCGCACTTGTCCGCTTTTTACAATACTCTTTGGACGCTATGATGCTAAAAACGCACACCAACCTAAAAAAACCAGCCAAGTGCGAGTCGGACTCGCGCACGATGGGTTCCGTACCAAAAAACGGAAAAAAAAATACGTTAGTTGTATGGGAGCCCCCCTTAAATATTTATTTTGTTCTGTTTTTAGTATTTTTTGTTATAGTAGCAACAGAAATACATCATCTGTGAAAATTTCAACTGTCTACCTGTTGTTGTTATTAATACCGAGCAAAAAACAGCAAAAAAAACACGTTTGTTGTATGGGAGCCCCCCTTAAATAATAATTTTATTCTGTTTTTAGTATTTGTTAATATAGCGGCAACAGAAATACATCATATCTTCAACTTTCTAGCTATCACGATTCATGAGATACAGCCTGGTGACAGACAGACGGACAGACAGACAGACGGACAGCGGAGTCTTAGTAATAGGGTCCCGTTTTTACCCTTTGGGTACGGAACCCTAAAAAGTTGTATTGTTTAGTACTTCATCAGCGCAACACTCTATCTAAACATTTATGTAAGGGTTAAAGTAGCAAAATTGTGCATGAAAAGTATTATTGTGTGACGTTAAAATAAGAAAAACCTGAAAACATTTCTTAATTAGAATGACAACAACAACGAATCGTTTACATCACATTTACATGTGTCTACCTAACTAGAACCTCCCATATGGGGTTGTAAAGGTTATCACACGCTTGGGTGTAATTTTTTACGTCGCGTCGTAACGGAGTGCTCATTTGTCCGGAATTCCGTTGTAAACTTTGCCCTACATTTACGTCGCCACGTTAGCCCGTTGATGACGAGTGTTTTATGTCTCTAGATTAACTTAACGTGATCACAAAGTACGTAGTGGAGATTTTGTGACGTGATTGTCAATATGTGTGTCGTATGCATTAGAACAGTGGTGCTCAAGTGGTATTGCTCCAAGGGCTATTTTGATAATCCCGATACGCCACGCGGGCACCGCCAAGTTAATAAAAGAACATTTGTTTTATAAAGGAAACTGCATTATATAATAAACTAAAAAAATATTAAAAACACGACTGCCCTGGCAAAAACGAACTAAAATGTTAAATAACAAGTGCCATTGCAGTCGTGGGACCGTTTTGTAGATCAATTTTTAATCAAAGAGGTCCCCCGACTGCAATGGCACTTGTTATTTAACCTTTTAGTTCGTTTTTGGCAGGGCAGTCGTGTTTCTAATTTTTAAATTTATTTATTTTCATTTTACATATATTAGTAACAAATTATATAGTTTTGGAACGTGCTCATTAAGGCCTTTTATTTGATGCCCATATTGTAATAATTGAAGATTTTTTTTTCATATTTTAAAGTGACGTCACACAGACGCTTTATTGATTTTTTTTTTATTATAGCTTGTGTCACTCAAAATGATATAAGGATTCTAACAAGATCCCATACATCCAAATCCGTTTAGCCATTTAGAAGTTATGGTGGAAAAAAGAAACTCACATACCAACAAACATACTTGAACCCTGAACACATATACACTCCTTTTTGGGGCAGTCGTGTAAATAAAAAAAAATATACCACTTTTTGTTTTATTAATTAATAATGTGGCCTGGTAGGTACCTAATACGCATATTCATTTTCATGCGTACCTTCTAACGACTCCTACCATACAGCGTAGTTATTGTTTATTTAATTTGTTTTACCCATATTGGTTGCGGGTGTCTAGAAAAAACCGACTTCAAAAAATACCTGCCTCTAAAAAGCAAGAAATAATATTCAAATCATTAGATACGCATTATAACGTCTATTGAAGTCGGGTGGGGTACGAACGTACCGTACGTACGTACGGGAAGTACAACTTCCTTTTTTTATTCTTAAATCCCCACCCGACTTCAATAGACGTTATAATGCGTATCTAATGATTTGAATATTATTTCTTGCTTTTTAGAGGCAGGTTTTTTTTGAAGTCGGTTTTTTTGTTTTTAAACAATTTTTTATTTGTTTATTTTTAGTGTCAGTCAGTACCTTCTGTATTAGATAGTGTAGGTAAGTATATTATTTAGGTAGAAAAATCAGCTCAGCCAAACGTGAGTTAATCGCGGAGAAACATACTATATACAGGTCAAACTGAGAACCTTATTTTTTTTGTAGTCGGTTAAAATGACTACACTAAAGGTATCCCCTTTCCAACACAAAAAACTTCATCTAATTCGGTTCATAAATAACAAAGTCGTCAAGGTAGTTGATGCAAAATCATAGTATTTTCAGGATTACTTGAAAACTACTTGACCGATTTGAAAAAAAATTAAATGGGACCATCTCGCAAGCAAACTCAATCGAACAAAAAAAGAATCATCAAAATCGGTTCATAAATGTCGAAGATAAGCGCGAACAACGATAAAAAAAAAAAACATACAATCGAATTGAGAACCTCCTCCTTTTGTTGAAGTCGGTTAAAAACAGGCCGCGGGCTACCAGGTACGTACCCGCGAGCTACCGGTTGGGCACCACTGCATTAGAATAAGATGATGATAATATCACCGTTTACATTTTACAACTGCGTTAAAACTGTTACTGTAAAACCCCGAATTCTGATAAATCTTAAGATTTTTCAGTAAAACCTAAGAGGTAAGAAGCGAAACACACCGGATGCGTAAGCGTAAGCGTGCACGTACGCGTAGAGTACCATGACGTTGTAATGTCTGAAACTTTATGAGACATGGCACACCGCTTGCGTAACGTACGCGTGCACGTAGACCGATGCGTAACCCTACGCATTGCAGCTCCCATGAGACAAACAAGTTGCGTACCTACGCAGAGCGGAACGCATTTATGACGTTGTAGTCAATGGCATTCCTTATTGGACGTCACACCGAACAAATTCGGACACGCACGTATCTTTGCTGCGCGTCACTACGCGCGTAACCACGCGCGTGACTACGCATTCAGTTGTATTTGTTTACAAATTGTACCGGTACTACCGGTAGTAAGTGGTGTTTTATTATGTTTTTATATAATGAATAACGATATTAAAGAAAAACTAATTTAATTAGTGCGAAAAAATTAGTCCATTTACTCAATCTTCGTCTGACATCGCGCACTAGAGTCGCAAAGATGGCTGCCGCAGCGGCTGGGTACGCAAAGGACAGGTTGCGTTGCGTGCCGCGTAGACGTATGCGTAACCCGCGGGCTGATTATCTAATTAGAAACCACCTAGCGACCGGTTGCAGTTCATAGATGATAGTGATCCATTGCTACTTCTTTTTGGATTAAAAAAAAACATACCAAAGAAAAGTAGTAATGAATATGGAATGAAACCGGTCGCTAAATAGTTTCTTTTTAGATAATCAGGGTGCCGGTGTGTCAGGGGGTTACGTGCGTAACTAGGCGCGTGTCTAAGCGCGCGTGACCACGCGCGTGTCTACGCAGCCGGTGTGCCCAGGCCTTTAAAGTTAAAACTGTCCTATGATCATCGTTCGTTTCAAACTATTGCCACCATTCACTATGTAAATCTTATGTTTAAACCTCAAAGACACGGTAAATATTAAAAAAGGTTTATTTTGAGTGATATCTAACTAATAAACGTACCATCTAATTGAATATGCCTAGTTAAGAATTGACTGATGGGTAATTTATATTTCAATGAATAATTAAGAAATACTCATAATTTATTATGATAAATAAAAATAATTATGATGAAAAATGTATCAGAATGATGATTACAATATTTAAAGCTTTTCCTGAAAGGTCATTAAAATAAATGATTTTAACTTTATCCTTATTTTTAATATTAAAACAAAAAAATAATAAACAGTTTTTTTAATCCAATATATTTTACCAACCATCATTGGTACAACCCTTTAGGTTCTTATAGCCGTCAAAATTCATGTATTTTTATTATTTACGTAAACTAGGTCAATATGAAAATAAGGAAACAACCATACAGTTTCTAATATTTATTAAATAACTCTTCAACAGTTTTATTTCTGTAATTTTTAAAATCCATTTAAACCAAAACTGGCCACTGTCGTTTCAAATTCATTTTTATAACTAGTAAAATGAATAAAAAATATTAAAGAGTAATTAAAAAAATATTAAAAATATTTGAGAGGGCTTGGTTGTTTCCTTTTTTAATATTGACCAGGTTTTTTGGTTACGTATAATAAAAATAAATGAATTGGCGGCGCTAGTTGACAGTAACAAAGAAGAATAAAATAGATAAGGGCAGTAACAAATGATCTCTAATCCTAAGATTTACCAATATACGTACATAAGACAGCACAACAAGTTAACAGTTGAACGGAAAAACAGCCTTTTATTATGTACCTACCTAAATATGTATTACATTACACGGTATTCAGGGCAAGATAGGGCCCTTATTCAGAATACATTGCTTTTTTTCAGCTCCTTTTGCAAGCAAGTGATGCAATCGCAACAAGCAATGTATTCTGAATTAGGGCCCTAACTAGCCCGGAATACCGTGTAGTGTAATACATGCAAGCATAAAGACGGTCTCAAGGTCAACTGTTAAAGGCCAATGCGCCGTCGTATTTACTTTAAAATTTAAAGTAAATACAACGAAGTGCTATATTATTATTTATTATTCAAAATTGAGCATTAATATTAACTCTTAAGTCTCATATTTTTTTACTGCCCAATAACGTTTTATCGTTTATACTTTAACATCATTAACATCAAAGCAAAGTATAAAAATATGGTATAAATCGTAACGAAAAAGGAGATATTTTTTTGAATATTTTCTTTGTTTTTTTTTTTCATTGTATACGTAAATCACCAATCCTTAGAAATCTGTTGTAATGTATCTAAAAATAGAGAGGGGAGTCGTAAAGATATAATCAAGAAGAACGTACTGGCAATAAAATGAAGGTTCATTAGGACACTCGAGGATTTTGTTTGACGTGTGACGTCATCGTCTTTTACCTAATATCACAGACCATACAACAAGTACTTACGCCTAATATTTACAAGGGTCAAGATCAAGAAACGAATCAAACTAATACTGATAATGTTTATTTTGTAGTTTGTTGTATGTACAATAATCAAATAAGTAATGATGACTAAAAAAAATTGTTTATAAAGACAAAACGTACCGTAGAGCTACCTTTTTGGCATAGTTGCCAAAAAGTTTTGATGAATATGTATTGAAGAGTAATTAATAATATGAATTGTTGTATGGTCTGTGAATGAAATAAATATATTTTTTTAAATTTGAGATTTTTGCATTTACAATGTTCACGAGTCACTGTGACTCGGTAGCTCAGCGGTCAGAGCATTGGACCAGATATCCAAAGATCGCGGGTTCGATTCCCGTCTGAGTATTGATCTGGTGCGAGTCGTATTTTTTCTAGTATATTATTTAGTATTGTTTAAAAATAGCATTGTAAATGCAAAAATCTCAAATTTAAAAATTATATAGCTATTT
The DNA here is from genome assembly GCA_943789525.1 of Agriphila geniculea. Lineage (NCBI taxonomy): Eukaryota > Metazoa > Arthropoda > Insecta > Lepidoptera > Crambidae > Agriphila > Agriphila geniculea. The sequence continues at coordinate 27,387,854 of OX038875.1, read as the reverse complement.
CATCTTAATCAATTGTTAAAATATCTGGAAAGATATTTCAATTGAATGTCGAGGTAATTCCTCACATTGGTGAAATAACGCTGGCTTACAGCGTAAGAGTTTAGGATATACTAGAAAAAATTCGACGATGTCACTAGTGACTCGGTAGCTCAGCGGTCAGAGCATTGGACCGGATATCCAAAGATCGCGGGTTCGATTCCCGTCTGAGTATTGATCTGGTGCGAGTCGTATTTTTTCTAGTATTGTTTAAATATATTTTGCTTGTACTTATCAAAAAAAATCAAAAATAAAAAAAAAAACAAAAATATCTTTATTATTTACTACAAGTAATATTTAGCAATGTGTGGGTCTCTTCTTTTAAGTTTGAAAAAACCTGTATTAGAAGAGGCCCCTCTCTTTAGTTTACAATAATAAATTTGTAGTACATAACTAGGAACTTATATTAGTTCTTATTTTTAACATAATTAATTATACCTACAAATTTACCTTAATAGTTCAAAGTGAAATATTTGTCATGCTTTATCTAAATTTGCTCTCCGTATTCAAATAATCCTACTAATATTAAAAATGTGAAAGTTTGTGGGTTTGGATGTTTGGATGTTTGTTCCTCAATCACGCAAAAATTACAGAACGGATTTGGTTGAAATTTGGCACGCAGAAAGCAAATAGCCTAAATTAAAATATAAAATACTTTTTATCCCGATATTCCCACAGGAATGAGAACCACGCGGGTGAAACCGCGGGCGGCCGCTATATTAACATATTACTTTCTTATAGTTATACTTATTGATACATATTACATACACTTATGTTATTTGCAAGTACCTCTTGTAAGTTTGTGATCAAAATTAGAGTTTGGTTTCGCCAATTTCCTAACTAAGGGCAAAATTTAACAACTGCTAATTAACTAAGTAATTGCTTTTTTGCTTCAGTCGTGGTCACCCCTGGAAAGGTGTCGAAACGTCGGAAAACCCAAAAAACCAACAAATCAAAACTAAATAATTCTAAAATAACATCTAAATTAACCAATATACAAGCTGTAATCCGTAAAAAGTGTTTTATTTCTAATGAACTGTAGGTACGCGCGGAAGCCTTAGAAGTGTATAGTTTAAGTAAATTGCGATTGAAATTTTATTGTAATCGTCCAATCCGTTAAAAACATTCGATCGAAATTGATTCAAAAGTAAGGTTACTAAGTTACTAAGGTTTGGGCTTTAATTTGGCCTATTTACACATCCTTTTGGGTAAGTATCGGTGAAAATTTTTTTACTGAGAATTTCCGGCGTTATCAGTAAACGAAATTCATTGTTGAATTTTCTCATAAACTTTTAATAAATTACATTACGGCTTCCAATTTTTATCAGTTGCTTTTAATCTACAAAAGTCTAATTCGATATTGCGACTTGGTAATTATAATTATAGCTTATGGCTTATATAAGGTCCTTCTTAAATAGTGCACAAAATTTTAAGGGGTCAATGTACTCATGCATACAAACAACTTTTACTATGGGACCAACATTGAAATCGCGAAAAAAATCAGCTGTTCCATAGAAAATTTAAAATCGAATAGATCAAAATGTATGGAACAGCTGTTTTTTTTCGCGATTTCAATGTTGGTCCCACAGTAAAAGATGTTTGTATGCATGAGTACATTGACCCCTTAAAATTATGTGCACTATTTAAGAAGGACCTTATACACTAGAAACCTTATATACTAGAAAACATCAAATAGGTACACACACACACATGGGTCACAACAGGATGAACCGATGACCGTAAATAAATAATTAGTTGGCTGGGGCGGAAAGGTTCGCTTGTGGGTAGGCTTTAGGCACAGTATACAGGGTGTCCCAAAACTTTGCCACACAGAGGGAAAGTACCTCAAATATTGAAGATAGGAAATTTTACTGACAGAAGACTTCATTTTGTTTTTAATAATAATTGGAACTGCATTCAAATATTTTTTAATATCGCCTGCCTTAACCAGGAATCGAACTCACCAAACATGAAAAAATATTTTTTATTCTTATGATATCGACTACCTTTGACCCGCGACTTCGTCCGCGTGGACATTCGGAAAATCGCTATGAAACCGAGATAAAAAGTATCCATGTTTTGCCATAGGCTATAACTATCTGTGTGCTATTCCAAATCCATTCAGCCGGTTTTACGTGGTTGAGTAACAAACATCCAAACATTAAACTTTCACATTTATATGTTATGTTCCCGTTCTCGTTCTCATTCCTGTTCCCGTTACCGTATTATTTTCCATTAAACATTTGAACCCCCGTTTCAGTCCTTTAGGTGTTGAATAATGTCCACCATGTCATGTTAGCAATAAACATCCCATAAAACCTCAATATCGACAGCCATATTGATTTATTAAATTTTTTTTTTTAGAAGTACTCGTACAACGTTTCAAGTCGATATGTCTATTGAATATTATTTTCCCTTTAGGGGTTGAATCATGGCACCATGTTGGACTTCAAAATAAATACCATTTTCCCCATCAACATCCCATTAAATCATTTAACGATATCCATTTTGATTTTTTAGTGGGTATATAAACCTAAACATTTTCGAAAAATCACAAAATACGTGTTTTTGCTCAGTTTTTAAAAGTGCTGTTGCGACGTTTCAAGTCGAAATGTCTTTCAATAAAAAAAAATCCATACAATATAAGCCCCATTTCACCCTTTTAGAGGTTGAATCATGACCACCGTGTTGGACTTCAAAATAAATACCGATTTCGTAATCAACATCCCATGAAACCTCAATAACGATATCCATATCGATTTATGAAAAAAAAGTATAATATGTAAATTTTAATTTAAAATAATGTTTGCATGCTATTGTTAATGGTTGAATAGGCAGATCTTTTAAAGACCTCCAGTGTGCCCTACTAATCAAATGCAAATTAATGATATTCTATTCTGTTCTATGGGTTTATTTACCCCATTTACCCCTAAGGGGTTATTTATCGGAAAATCACGAAATACGTGTTTGCTGTTAAAAGTTGTTAGTTTTCAAAAGTACTCCTACGAAGTTTCACGTCGAAATGTCTATTTATTATTATTTTTCATACAAAACATGAACCCTATTTTACCTCTTTAGGGGTTGAAACACTTTGTTAGACTTAAAAACAAATGCCATTTTCGCAATCAACATCCCATAAAACCTCAATAACGACATCCATATCGGGTTTGGGCTTTTTACCCCATTTATCCCTTAAGGGGTTGATTATCAGAAATTTACGAAATACATGTTTGATCATTTGTGTATAGCAGTACTACTACGAAGTTTAAAGCAGTAATGTCTTTTTAATTTTTTTTTCATACAAAGTTTGAATCCCATTTAACCCCTCTAGGGGTTGAATATTGTCTACCACTTCAAAATAAATGCCATTTTTGCAATAAACATCCCATAAAACCTCGATAACGATACCCATATCGATGTTGGGCTTTTTTTTACCCCATTTATCCCCTAAAAGGTTGAGTTTCGGAAAACCATGAAACACTTGTTACACGACTGCCCAAAACAAAAAGAGTGTATATGTGTTCAGGGTTCATGTATGTTTGTGGGTATGTGAGTTTCTTTATTCCACCATAACTTCTAAATGCCTGAACTGATTTGAATAAATGGGATATTGTTAGAATCCTTACAGCATCCCGAGTGACATTGGCTATTTTCTTTTAGAAAAAATCAACATGGCGACTGTACGACGCCATTTTAAAAGGTGAAAAAATATTTTTTTCTACTATTATTACAATATGGGCATCAAATGAAAGGCCTTGATAAGCACATTCCAAAACTATATAATATGTCACTAAAATGTGTGAAAAAGAATAAATAATTAAAAAAATATTAAAAACACGACTGCCCTGCCAAAACGAACTAAAAAGTTAAACAAAGTCAAAGTCAAAGTCAAAATTAGCTTTATTCAAATAAACTTAATTATTAAGTACTTTTGAATCGTCTATATTTTCCTACCACCCGTTCAAGACTTTTTTAACTGACAAGAAGAACGGGCGCAAGAAACTTATCAGCTTTAATAGCAATAAGTAACGATATTTACAAACTTAAATATATCGTTACCAGATAATTACAACAGGGTGACAGGATTATTGGCAACAAACATAGACTTATTATATTACTATCATTGGCAACAAAGTACTTACAGTAGTTATGTGTTACATCATTTCCACGCATTTTGATCTTTAAGATAATCGTCTACTTTATAATAACCTTTACCCATGAGCGTTTTTTTAACATGGTTTTTAAATTCATGCAAAGGAAGATCAATTACTTGTTGTGGAACTTTATTAATAAAGGCTATGCCTTTCCCCCTAAATGAACCTCTAGTTTTTGCAAGCCTAAATCTTGGAACGGCAAGTTTATCTTTATTTCTTGTATTAAACTGGTGATTATTGCTGTTCTTAGCAAATGAATCATAGTGTTTTCTTACATAAACTAAATTTTCATATATGTATTGGCCTGCCAAAGTTAAAATATTTATTTCTTTAAACAGTTCTCTCAAGGTATCTCTCCGCCGAAGATTGTATATGCCGCGAACAGCTCTTTTTTGGAGTACAAAAATATCTTCAATACTGGCAGCTGAGCCCCACAATAGCAGTCCATAAGACATTACACTATGAAAATATTTAAATTTGAGATTTTTGCATTTACAATGCTATTTTTAAACAATACTAAATAATATACTAGAAAAAATACGACTCGCACCAGATCAATACTCAGACGGGAATCGAACCCGCGACCTTTGGATATCCGGTCCAATGCTCTGACCGCTGAGCTACCGAGTCACTAGTGACATCGTCGAATTTTTCCTAGTATATCCTAAACTCTTACGCTGTAAGCCAGCGTTATTTCACCAATGTGAGGAATTACCTCGACATTCAATTGAAATATCTTTCCAGATATTTTAACAATTGATTAAGATGAAATAGCTATATAATTTTTAAATTTGAGATTTTTGCATTTACAATGCTATTTTTAAACAATACTAAATAATATACTAGAAAAAATACGACTCGCACCAGATCAATACTCAGACGGGAATCGAACCCGCGACCTTTGGATATCCGGTCCAATGCTCTGACCGCTGAGCTACCGAGTCACTAGTGACATCGTCGAATTTTTCCTAGTATATCCTAAACTCTTACGCTGTAAGCCAGCGTTATTTCACCAATGTGAGGAATTACCTCGACATTCAATTGAAATATCTTTCCAGATATTTTAACAATTGATTAAGATGAAATAGCTATATAATTTTTAAATTTGAGATTTTTGCATTTACAATGCTATTTTTAAACAATACTAAATAATATACTAGAAAAAATACGACTCGCACCAGATCAATACTCAGACGGGAATCGAACCCGCGACCTTTGGATATCCGGTCCAATGCTCTGACCGCTGAGCTACCGAGTCACTAGTGACATCGTCGAATTTTTCCTAGTATATCCTAAACTCTTACGCTGTAAGCCAGCGTTATTTCACCAATGTGAGGAATTACCTCGACATTCAATTGAAATATCTTTCCAGATATTTTAACAATTGATTAAGATGAAATAGCTATATAATTTTATATAATTTTTTTTTTTTTTTTTTTTCATCTCAAATTTAAAAATTATATAGCTATTTCATCTTAATCAATTGTTAAAATATCTGGAAAGATATTTCAATTGAATGTCGAGGTAATTCCTCACATTGGTGAAATAACGCTGGCTTACAGCGTAAGAGTTTAGGATATACTAGGAAAAATTCGACGATGTCACTAGTGACTCGGTAGCTCAGCGGTCAGAGCATTGGACCGGATATCCAAAGGTCGCGGGTTCGATTCCCGTCTGAGTATTGATCTGGTGCGAGTCGTATTTTTTCTAGTATATTATTTAGTATTGTTTAAAAATAGCATTGTAAATGCAAAAATCTCAAATTTAAAAATTATATAGCTATTTCATCTTAATCAATTGTTAAAATATCTGGAAAGATATTTCAATTGAATGTCGAGGTAATTCCTCACATTGGTGAAATAACGCTGGCTTACAGCGTAAGAGTTTAGGATATACTAGGAAAAATTCGACGATGTCACTAGTGACTCGGTAGCTCAGCGGTCAGAGCATTGGACCGGATATCCAAAGGTCGCGGGTTCGATTCCCGTCTGAGTATTGATCTGGTGCGAGTCGTATTTTTTCTAGTATATTATTTAGTATTGTTTAAAAATAGCATTGTAAATGCAAAAATCTCAAATTTAAAAATTATATAGCTATTTCATCTTAATCAATTGTTAAAATATCTGGAAAGATATTTCAATTGAATGTCGAGGTAATTCCTCACATTGGTGAAATAACGCTGGCTTACAGCGTAAGAGTTTAGGATATACTAGGAAAAATTCGACGATGTCACTAGTGACTCGGTAGCTCAGCGGTCAGAGCATTGGACCGGATATCCAAAGGTCGCGGGTTCGATTCCCGTCTGAGTATTGATCTGGTGCGAGTCGTATTTTTTCTAGTATATTATTTAGTACTATGAAAATAACTAAAATATACTAACCTTGCCGTTTCAATATCAGTTAAAAGCCTTATTTTCTTAACAGCGAATGCCGCTGAACTAAGTCTACTTGACAAGGCTTCGATATGTGGATCCCATTGCAGTCGAGAATCTAGTGTGATACCTAGAAATTTTGTACTTTCAATAAACTCGACTTCATCGTCATTCAAATTAATATTTAATTCTGTCTGCTCAACATTAGGCAATGAAAATTTTACACATTTAGTTTTTTTGGGGTTAAGTGCTAAATTATTACTATTAAACCAGTATGAAACTTTAGAGAGGGCACTATTTACTTCGTCCGAACAGTTACTACCACTGTTTACTTTGAAAACTAAAGAAGTATCATCCGCAAATAGTACTGTCTCACATAAATTATTTGCGTAGTTGGGAAGGTCATTTATATAAATTAGAAACAGCAATGGGCCCAATATTGATCCCTGCGGCACACCCATATTGATGGGGGCTCCAGTAGATTCAGTTTTATTTATCACTACTTTCTGAGTTCTATTGAACAAATACGATTTCATTAGGCTAACTGATTTATCAGAGACACCATAATGTTCTAGCTTCTTTAATAGTGTTTGGTGATCAACGCAATCGAATGCCTTAGAAAGGTCACAGAAAATGCCAATTACATCTTGCTTTTCTTCCCAAGCGTCAAGAATATGTTTGAGAAGTGCAATTCCAGCATCAGTAGTACTTTTACCCTTGGAAAATCCAAACTGATTTTTATGAAGTATATTATTGTATGTGAAGTAATCTAATAATTGGGAATATATAATTTTTTCAAATATTTTACTAAGTGCTGGTAGTATAGATATTGGCCTAAAGTTAGCTGGGTCACTTTTATCCCCAGATTTAAAAAGAGGAATCAATTTACTATTTTTCATTAGATCAGGAAAGACCCCTTCGTCAATACATTTGTTAAAAATAAAAGCCAAGTAAGGGGCTAGTATATCAATTATTGATTTAATAATGCTTGTTGACATGCCCCAAAGATCTTCTGTTTTTTTAACATTAATTGTTTTAAAAGCTTTAATGATATCTGCACTATTTATATATTTAAAGGAAAAACTTTCATAGCACTTATCAACACTAGACTCCAGAAGGGAGACAGCGATGTTGGGACAAGCACTAAGAGTACTGGTAGTTTCTACAGGTATTCTAGCAAAGAAATCTTCAAAAACTTTAGCGACCTCATTGTCAGATTCAAAAGTTTGATCACCAGTTTTTAAACAGAAGGAATTTATATTGGATTTTGATTTGCCCGTTTCTTTGTTAATAATATTCCAAGTAGCCTTAATTTTATTGTCAGCTAATTTAATTTTATTTGCAAAGTACTTGGACTTTGCTAAGATACAAACTTCTCTGAATGTTTGTGAATACTTCTTGACAAATTCAATGAAGTTAGGATCACAAGAAGTAGCTTTCTCTGCATAAAGTTCGTATAATTTCCTTCTGCTCTTATATATACCGGGTGTGGCCCAGTCACTAAATTTCGTACTATCATTACATTTGATCACTTTTTGTTTAAAAGTTTCACTAAATTCAGTTTGAACTATGCTAAATAAATGATTATATAGGTTATTGGCTTCAAAATTTGGTTCTGGTAATGTTTCAATTTTACTTGTGACATTGGTTCTGAATTTTTCAATACAGTGTTTTTTTATTGGTCTACACATTATTTCCCGTTTAGGCGGAACATGATGGTGCTCAATAGAGGCTAATTGTCCACTGTGGTCAGATTTAATACAATTCAAAATTGCTTTTTCAAGAACATTACAGTTACAGAAAATATTATCTAAGCAGGTTGCCGATGTGGGTGTGATTCGCGTTGGTTCATGAAAAGTATGTAGTAAATTAAATGATTTGAATAGGTTTATAAACCTACTCGTTAGCTTGGCTAATTTAGGATCTAAGATGTCGACGTTAAAATCTCCACAAATCGCGACTTTTTTATTCTTCCTACAAATTATTTTTAAGACTTCCTCCATAGTGGACTCAAACTCAGAGTAATTCGCGGTGGGGGGTCTATATACACATACTATAATTATTTGATCAAGTTCCACACAAGACAACTCAATGGTTCGTTCAATTGAGAGGGATACTACATCTTTGCGCTCTTTACAATGTAAACTATTATGTAGAATAATAAGTGAACCCCCTCTTATAGCAGATTTCCTATTAAACGAGCTAGCAACTTTATAATTATCCAAACTTAAAATTAATTCGTGCTTTTTCAGCCAATGCTCTGTAACACATAACACATCAATATCTTCAGAATTTAAGAATAAGCTAATTTCTAAATCTTTGCGAGAAAAGCCTTGTATATTTTGATGGACAATTCTTAAATAGTTTGGCTTTCCTATTGTCGGTTTAGCGCTAGAGGACGCCTCTATTGTCTCAAATGGTAATTTAAATGTAATAAATTATTACTAAAATTATTTACAGAATTATTTGGAACAACAAGTGTCATTGCAGTCAGGGGACCTCTTTGGTCAAAAATTGTTCCATAATAAGGTCCTCCGACTGCAATGGCACTTGTTGTTTAACTTTTTAGTTCGTTTTGGCAGGGCAGTCGTGTTTTTAATATTTTTTTAATTTTTTGCTTATTTGTTTTTAGAAGTACTCCTACGAAGTTTCAAGTTGATATGTCTATTTAATATTTTTTTCCATACAAACTTTGTACACCCATTTCAACCCTTTAGGGGTGGAATTTCCGAAAATCCCTTTTTAATGGGTATTTCACTGTATAAAATATCTATGTACAAAATTTCAAGTCTCTAGGTTCAGTGGTTTGGACTGGGCAATAGTCTGTCAGTCACCCCTTCACTTTTATATAAGAAATCAAAAGCGTTACTCATAAGTATAATTTTTATTAGGTAACACAGCATTTTAAACAAGAGAAAGACCATAAAACTTAACATTTAAATTTTAAATAATTACTTTAAATTATAATCAATTTGTATCGAATCGTATGCGATTTAAAAAAACTTTGAATGCAGTTCCATTACATTTTCACATAACAAAATTCTTCTTCTTTCAGTAAAATTTCCCACCTTCAATATTTAAGGTGTAGCAAAGTTTTGGGACAACCTGTATATATTTTATATATACTGTGCTTTCGGTTTCCAAAAGTTGGACCGACTGGCAATCTTGTGCGTGGTCACTAGAATCCGATCGCCTGTTCTTGAGATTCTTGGGAATGGGTCTGCTTCCTACCTTACTTGCAACCTATCTTAACGCATATTAAATTGTATGAATTGCATTTTTTGTTACAGCCTAGACTGAATAAATGACTGAATTTAGTTTGTACACTGTAAATTGATTCATCAAGAAATTATCTAAAGGAATAGTGTTATTTATTTATTAATCTAGATGTTAATTGTAAAATTTCTGAATGTAATGTCTAGAAAGGATATAGCTTTTTGCGCTCATTTTTCTTGTCAGCTAAAAGACGTCATAATGGGTGGTAGGGTAAAAGAATTGACGATTTAAAAATGCTTAAATAATGTCAGTTTTTTTTACCCCATTAAAAATAATTATTTTTTAGTTTCAATTACAGATTTTCTAATGCCATCTACCCCTCATGTAGAAAAATTATAATGCCTGAAATATAGAATAAATCAAAGATTTTTAGTTGTTACTGTTGTTGTTGCGATTACCTACTCGAATCCCAATTAACTTTTTTAACTTAATGTTTTAATGAGGTAAAGATTGTGAGCTGGATGCAGAATGGCACATCCCATTTTCCAAAATTCTTTAAAGAAAATAATTCTATCCCTGAGTAACAAAGGTTTTATATTTATGACCCTGATTCCCCCCGAAAGTAAAATTCCAAGCGGAATAAGTAGCAAGCGCTTTTGATTTGATTGCTATTTTGATTAGATAGGTACTTACTGAAAAAAAAAACAATGAAGACGACTTTTTTATTTTCATATTAGGTATTATGTTACGGCTAATACCCGAAGTGCGGCTACATCAGAATCTAGTTTCAACCGGCTAAAACTAGGTGTAGCCGATAGCTGTTGATTTAACCTAGGTGTAGCTGATTTGCTCGTGGCTAATACTGGGTGTAGCCGGTTAAAACTAGGTCTAGCCTTCTTTGTGCATCTTCTGAGGGGGAGAAATTATAGGATATTAAGAAAATTATTTCTGTTGTTCTGTTCACTGTTAAAAAAATCTCGAAATACAATTTCTAACCTATATTCAGGACCTACAAGAGTAAAGCAGATCAGTCACACCTAGTTTTATTCAACAGCAATCGGCTACACCTAGTTTTAGCCGGCCTAAACTTGATTTAGCCTCACTTCGGGTATTAGCCGTAACATATACATATGACCATCAGCCATTTTTAATGTCCCCACTGCTGTGGCACAGGCCTTCCTTACGGGTGGATAAGGAGGTCGGGCCATAACCCAACATGCAGGCCCAATGCGGATTGGTGGGTGTTAACGACTGCAAATGGCAACGGCTTAGGGTGCCTTCCAAAGCACGGAGGAGCTCGAGATAATGAAATTTTTGGTCATCCATCCCATGACCGACCCTTGCGAAAGTTGCTTAACCTCCGCAATCGCTGGGCCAGGCGCTAAACCACTGCGCCACTGAGCTCCTCGCATGTATTTATACCCAGCGATAAATACACAAAATTCTATCAAATAGGAAGTCAATTTAGGAACTGATGTGAAACAGTCATTCTCATTACCTTTCCTTTGCTTCGTAGTTGCGGGGGAAAAACATTTAGTTTTTATACCAAACCACAGGGAATATGTGATTGAATCTATTTTCGAGTCGAGTTACCGATTAAAGATTTACGGCGGCATGGCAATAAGAAGGGACGAATGAAGCCGGCACGGTGGCGCGTATTCCGCCACCATCAGCAGTGTTATGTGCCATGTATTGATAACTTATAGCGTGCGATGCCAACTAGCTGCAATGCAGTAAGCGTTCCGACCGCGCAATGGAAAGAGAAATCGTTTGCCGCGCCGCTGTTTCCCCCTTCGACATTTACTCAACTGAAATACCAATGTTAAATGAGATTTTACGCTGACAGTGAAGTAGGCAAACAAATATTGTATGAGTGACGTTTTGTCACACTGTAACGGTGTAACACACGGTTTTTCTGACTTCGTTTAATTTAGGGAAGCAAGCCTATAACATGTTGATGACGATGTATAAAAATAAAAAAAATAATTTCAATTTCTATAAGTAAAAATAAAATTGAGTTTCGTTTAAATTGGCAATATGTTACAATTACAGTATCCCTATCAATTTTATTCATTCTTTGTAAATATACCGCATAATTTCAGAAAGATTCATTTTAGCATAACTATACAAATAAATCATATTTACAGAGACAATCGAATAATGATATATTAAATAATTTAACAATGGCTCTAGTTATGTCTTTCGCTATTGAATAAAGCAATAAAAACATTATCTTCATTTGTTTTACGGTTCACTTGTTTATGGTAAACAAACATTTGAAGAACAGCTGCGTTCCATCCACTAATGAAACGTATTTCCAACGAGATGAGATTCACAATTTTACAACCGAACTCCAAGTTCGGTTGCTTTCATTCAGTAGCTTTCAGCGCCTTCGGGATTTCAGACGTATCGCTGAAAGCTCCAAAAATTCCGAGTGCAAATTGTTGTGCTGCGAATTCGAAAACTGATGTTCTTAAAAAATAAGAGTATTCTAATTTTGAATGATTGAATGATTAAATTCAAAGAGGTTTTACAACTTTTGTCGTGTTTATGAAAGAAGTTTGAATTTGTTTTATTTTTTGAACAGTGAGAATGTGTGTTCCATTTTCAAAATAAAACTTTTTGTGTCCAGTGTGATGAAAAATTGTACAAATCATATTTCGAAATGCCAATGTCCGCGTTGTGACAAAGTGAGTAATATGGGTGCTAAATCGCACGGTTGAAAATGTTTCCCAATGCGACAGTGACGGATTTCAACCCTTTAACAGGGTTAAACTTGAGTGCGGCGCTTAACGTATCGTTCCAGTTTGGTGCGGAACTGGACATTCTGTTTCAGCCCGAAAATGTACTGATTACTTTGTACGTTCCGGTTATATTATTATCGCTAGTCGCGAACATCCTTCTCATCGTCGTTGCGGTCAAATGCAATTATACGAAAAAGTAAGTACTTTTTTCCTAATTTAATTTAAGAAGCCCGCTATTTCGTAAGCGTTGACATTCGGAAAATGCCTAGGTAAAGAACCTTTGACCAGAATAAAAGTATTCTAATGTTTCAATCCAAGCTATAAACTATCTGTGTGCCAAATTTCATCCAAATCCGTTCAGCCGCTTTTGCGTGATTGAGTAACAAACATCCAAATATCTAATCATCCAGATTTAATTTAACCTTCACACCCTTTACTATGTGGACACGTGTCAAAATCTTGGCATAACCAGATGACGAAATAATAAGTGATACTAATTTAGATTTTTACCAACTAGACATTCGTGTGTCCGGTTTCTTGTGTCGAGTTGGAGAAAAACTCCAAACTTGGTTTACATTAGTAATATTAAAGTAGGAAGTTAAAAGCTACTCGTCTCTTGGTTGCCTGTTTAAATGTATTTTTAAGCGAAAAAGTATGTAGGTAGGTACCTAGGTAGGTAGGAAGTAGGTACTTCCTGATAATCTTAGTGAATGTATAATAATGAAAAAGTACTTCTATTATTATTTATTGAGCTATTGACCTCGCGTTAAAAAGTAGCTCGAATTGTATGTTTTTAAAAACAAATAAAATAGAATAGATATTAGTTATTTCAACTAATAAGTACCTATACTATCCAAATAATATACCTAGATTATGTCACAAAGTCACAACCTTATTTATTTTCAAATATCGAATATTGGCCAGACATTTTTTGATTGATGAACTTTTGAGTCTTCTAAAAATAAAAAAAATAAACAAAATTTGCTTTCCACCGCTAACAAAAAAGGTTTGTTACGTTTATGATCATTTTTCGAAACGGCTGAAATAAGTATGTTTTTTACATATCATGACAAAACCGAAAAACCGGCTCGATTGAAAAATCCTGCTCACAAAATTTCACGGAAATCGGTTGAGAAATGTGATCTGTAGAGGAGAACAAACAGATAGCCGGAATTCGAAAGGAGTTCGGAAGGACATACGAAAGAATTTTTGCCCAAGCTGAAGCAGAGACGCTTCGCTCGCGCTTTGCGCTCGCTCGGTCAATTACATTTAGCCTTTTTTAAATTTGAGATTTTTGCATTCACAATGCTATTTTTATACAATGCTAAATAATATATTTGAAAAAATACGATTTGTATTATTTTCTAGAATATTATTTAATATTACATTTAAACCAGAGGAGCCCATACTTTTTCCTAAGGAGATCGACCAGCAAAAAGTTATGACTAAGAGATCGACATTTTGACCATTTAACCCACCAAATATGTATCAACAAAAAAATCACAGATCTCGTGCCTTTTACGACCTTCTGGTACATTGAAAATTTAATTAAACAAAACAAAATTAATTGTAAAAATATTTTCTTTTTATCAATATTGTTAGACATTACAATAGACAACATAATAAACATTAATATTTTATTGAAAGGTATTTTATTGAAAGAAATTTAAATTTCTGCACAAAATAATCTAATAAAAAATCTAAACAAAATCAAATGCAACCCGCGATCGCGAGACTCGGCGCGGCACTCATCACTCGAATGTGCGATAATATTTAACCCACATCTTATTGCAATAGTAAACCATGTTTACCTAGGCATCATTTTCACACTCTTATTCAGAGACCGTTGTAAAAATTAATTTGGAATCCTAGCGTGACTAAGAGAGACATGAGACATAGCCAGATCGTGTAATTTTAAATCTCGAAATTGAAATAACTGCAAACCCACGAATATATTTTGGATCTACTTCTTTTCTGTATCTAATCTTAAGTACATATTGAGGCCCGATGCGAAAACCTCTGTTCTTATTCAACTTTTGCTCAAGATTCGTTTATCCACTTACACACAAATAGTGTCGGGGGTATCACGAAATCTGAAACAGTGCAGCAATGCTCAGAAACAGATGTACTGAAATAGTTTTTTTCAATGTTCACGTGCAAGATATAGTCTCGGCTGGCCTTTTGCATAATAATTATAGAGGAACGTTGACATTATTAAAATAATTAATAAATGATATCGTGTTCTTCGTACGGGTATTATTAATGATTTTTATTTAACTTAGCTGTTATACCAAAGAAATAACAAAAGAGTTTTAATTATACCTATGTTATACTAAAATTTGTCAATTTACTAAAATTATACAATATCATTCCGCAAATATACCAATTTTGTACCAAGATGTGAAATAAAACATTCTTCGGTGAGCAATTCTAATGTTAGACCAATTTAAAAATGACATTTTTAGGGTTCCGTACCTACAAATCTAAAAACTATACATTTGTAATCAAATCATAAAAATATAGTCTTTATTTAAGTACTTACTGTATGGAACCCTCGGTGGGCAAGTCCGACTCGCACTTGTTCGGTTTTTTATTAATATAAATTCAGATCGTAGCAATACCACAGACTAATAAGTTGCAATACTGTCCACAAAGCAAAGATTAAGTTGCAGCTTTCAATAAGAGACGTATTATAAAAAATGTTCCCAGGCATTTAAGGCTTTAACATGCCTCAATCCGAGCGGGTCGATTCCTGATGGTGTGAAATCAACTAACTTTGGGTTCAAATCAGTGCGCGTTCCAACGCGGCGGTTGCGTTGAGAACTAGCACCGAATTCTCAGTTTTTACATATTTTTATTAAATTTCTTCGCTTTCAAATTAGTTAAAAAAAATCTGTTCAATTAAGATTGAAGGTATTAACATCGCTGATTTGTATGTGTTGGTTTTAACATAAACGAATGTTCTGTTTCCGAGAAATTTTGCAAATAGGACCAGAAACAAAAAAAATATCCCGTGGGCCCTGGATATTTTTTTACATCAAAGGTGGTAACATTTTTACAAATTCTTTCAATTAAATCTATTGTGTATTATTCCAAGTACATTATATATTTTTTTATAATAGCTTTACGTTCGTAATCTTTCAATAATATGAATTGGATTTGACCCTTCTTAGCGCCTTAATGACCAATGGTAGTTTGTAAACCAAGGTATGGTAGAACACAATATCAATCTCAACAGTATTTCTCGGTCAGAACTAATCATAGTGTTATGTTTCTAACTACATGAGAGGATTATTCTCTAGGAATCACCGCTTATTCCTAGATAATAGTCAGCCATTGTTAATAATTGACATGGGTAGGTATTTCAACAACTATGAATAGAATTTGAATCATATAGAAAGCTATGATGCTATCCACCTACGCTTTCTATTCAAGTTCAGACTGAAACAGAGAATTTAATCTTAACTTCTAGTTTTATTATAAACGCGTTGAGTATGTTCGTTACGCTTTTAGGGGCCTGATTACTCTAGTTCTGAAAGATAAAACTAAAACTAAAGGTCTCTACCCACTATACCGTGCCATAACATAACCGTGCTAGAAACATATGAGACACCAAAAGCAACACGTTACGCTCTACTATGCCCACTGAAACGGATCGACGGCGTTCTGTGTCCGTATGTTACCCGTATGATGCCCGTATGCAACCCGTATGGTGCCCATATGCAACATCAGGAATCCTTTTCATTTTGCTTTCATAACGGTCATCATACGCAGTTACGATCCGTATACTCACTGGCTCGGCAACGTCCGTCGCGTGTCATGCACAGAGCATGCATATTCTCGCCGACAATTGTTGACGTTCCGTGCATGGCACATTACGTGCATGGCAGGTAATGGAACGGTCTAGTGGGAATAGTGTCAAACTTTACGATACAAAGAATATTTTTTTACCTAATACGTTCCTAGCACGGTCATGGTATGGTACGGTGTAGTGGGTTTAGACCTTAAATTGTAAGTTTCATTTACAATAAAATACTCACTTTAGTTCTATTAAAATTGTTGAAAGCTATGCCCAGGGAGTCTACGATTCCAATTTCAGATAATTTAAATGAGAATGCTAAAGCTAAACCAATTTCTAGTGATTGTTTAGATTTTCGGCTTTTATTTTATACTAGCTTTTGCTCGCGACTTCGTTCGCGTGGTCATTTTAGAAAATCCTTGGAAACCTTAAAATGCTGGTAGAAGGCATTGCCTTCCCCGTTCCCGTTCCCTTCCTCTTCCCTTCACTTTTGCACCCCCATTTCCCTCCCATTTCCTTCCTATTGAATCATGCTCACCGTATTGAACTTGAAAATAAATATCATTATCGCAATCAACATCCCATAAAACCTAAATAATGACATCCCTATTGGTTTAAGGGTTTATTACCCCATTTATGCCCTAAGCTAAGCGGTTAATTTTCAAAAATTAAAAAAATATGTACTTATAATTTTGCTTAATTGTTTTTCAGAGTGCTGCTACGAAGTTTGAAGATAAAATGTCTATTTTATTTATATTATTTTTCCATACAAAATTTGAACTCCAACTTCACCCCTATAGGAGTTGAATCATGTCCACCATGTTAGACTTCAAAATAAATGTCAATTTCCAATCATCATCCCACAGAACCTCAATAACGACATCCATATCGATTTTTATGTTTTTTTACCCACCCCCCATAAGTGTTAAAATACTAAGAGCAGGCTGAATATATGTTGCGTTAGATTTCCACCCATAAGCCTAAATAATAAATTTAACGATTTTTACTTCGAAAATTAAGGATTTTTATACACAACTTCATCCCCTTTTTCACCCCTGCGAGGGTAGAGTTTTCAACTACGCTGAGACACGTATTTATATTAATTTTCAATCTTCAGCCTCAACATACAAACTTTGGACCCCCGTTTCACCCCCTCAGGGGGTGAGTTTTGAAAAATCCTTTCGTAGTGCACCCCTAAACCTCATAAGGAAACTATGTGCCAAATTTGGAGTCTCTAGACCTAGCGGTTTGGGTTGTGCGTTGAATGTCAGTCACCAAACAGTTTCTTCTTTTATAATATTTAGATAAGAAAATGCTTACAATTCACAAGTTTTTTTAACAAAATGTATGAAATCTACCAGATTTCATATATACTCGTATATTACTTGTTACTCACTGCTATGCAAAATTAAATTAATTTTATAAATATATTAGTTCTCCTCTTTTTTTGACGAAATAACGTTATTTTATATTACAAGCAGTTTATTAGATTTCAAAGATACGAAATTGAATTTTATGTTTCAGTAACTTAATCAAATATTGTCGTTGAGTAGAATTCAATTTTTAAATACTCTGTCCGTAGCATTTTCTCGGAGGGCAATTTAAATTCAACTCAACTCTGAAAAGTATGACGATGTGGCAATTTATTTCACATCGTGCAGTAAATAGATTGGTTTATAAGGCGATCGTGGGACAAAATCAAAACTAGAAGAATGTTTATTTAAATAATCTTTTATATATTGTTGTGTTGTGGCATTTAGAGGTAAGACATGCAATTCTTCAGTGGTGAGGATTCTGGGTGTAGTGCGCTTCCACCCGGCCTTTGTCACTTAACATCTTGGCCCTATTTCACCAGGTCGACATTTGTCAGTGACATATGTCGGTTAATTTTACAATTGTCATTACTTTACTTAGGGATATGTATGTTGTGAAATAGCGATATTTTTTACAAGTCGACATATTTGTAGATTTGTCAGTAATTCTTGATATGAGATTGGAGCTGAGTCAAGTTTGCGTGACAATTGTCGACTTGTAAAAAATATCCCCTATTTCACAACACAAATTGTCCCCTACTAAAATAAGGAAAGTACTGTAAAAATTGCTGACATATGTCACTGACAAATGTCAATTTGGTGAAATAGGGGCCAGGTGTCACATCAATTAGTGTAGGCCAAGCAGTGACCAGTGTAAATGAAAAAAAAAATGCTCCTGTGCATCGTCAATATTTTTGCTACCGCACATTAAATACTTATTTTTAAATTTTAATAATAATAAAAAATGTGGATTTTGTGTTCCTTGAGTTATCTTATATCCCTCTTATCGCTATTGGGAGGGTGCGAAGGTATAATAATCGATCGCAGCGCTCATGGTGGCAAAAAGTAGAAATAATGAAGGCTCTGTAATCTGCTTGAAAACGATATTTAATTTATTACTAGCGATACAGGAATAATTATATATGTTTATTATCACTTAGTAAAATTATTAAAGTAGCTTTATCCTCTTGTTTTACAAAAT
Source organism: Agriphila geniculea (assembly GCA_943789525.1). Classification (NCBI taxonomy): domain Eukaryota; kingdom Metazoa; phylum Arthropoda; class Insecta; order Lepidoptera; family Crambidae; genus Agriphila; species Agriphila geniculea. Next base: position 27,369,020 of record OX038875.1, on the reverse strand, counting down.
CTACAACTACAAAAGAAGCAAACAAACCCTGATATAACCACAATAAAACACTCTTTTTGAATAGATCTTACTTGCCATATTTAATTTAAATGACCAAAAATGATTTCACAACACTTTGTCCATCCAAATCATAGTAATTTTGAAATTTACATGAATAACACAATATGTATAGTATTTTTTAAAATTTTGTCACAATGCCGCCATTACATATCAAAACGTCAAAACGGTCAGGTCAGAGCATGGAAATAGTACTATAAACCGGAATGAGCGCATCGCCCCAAAACGAGCCGACAGAGAGGTCAAGTAGATGTATGTGTCCTTTTCTTCATTAGGGTGACCAAACCGTATGGTTGGCCGGAGACATACATAATACTTTAAACTGTTTAATATAAACTTAAATACCTAGGTAGTTCTTTATTTATAATTAACACTTTTTACCGCGTTTTTATTAGGTTGCTCGCTCTTTTGTTTGTTTGAGCACAAATTTTGCAAACGATTTTATACTGAATTCCCGATGAGCTAGAGACTTGAAACTTTGAACACAGGTCAGAAATGGAAGGAAATGCAATATTACAATGTCATTGAGCTGATCTGATGATGGAGCCGGAAGAACGCCACAGGAACTCTATGATGAATGAAACTATACAACCCCATCGTGTTTGGGCTTGTTAGAATTGTCTTGACAAGTACTCTGACGGAAGACGAGGTTCAGGGTTGGATGATGAATTCTGGAGGCCATGCCATAGAAACTCAATATTGAAATCATGCAACCCCATCGAGTTTGGGCTCGTTTGAATCGTCTTGACGAGTGCTCTGTTGGGTAATAGTATCCAAGAGTCTGATGAAGGAAGCCGGAAGAAGGCCACAGGAACTTTGTAATAAAACCTTTCAACGCCATCGAGTTTGGACTCGTTTGAATGGTCTTGACGAGTACTCTGATAGGCGGTGGTATATTTTTAATTTAGCTCGTTAACTAAAAAACAGAAAATAATTATTTATTAAAAAAAAATTTGGAACAATTTATTTATCACGTTTTTATTAAATTGCTTTTTTGTTTTTATTTTTTAAATATGGTTTAACCAATACAAAATCTAGTTTATTCAATTCAATTTAAGTTCAAGTGTAAATAATTACGCAACTTTAAAGTTTATTCCATTTTTTTTATAAAAATACAATGTGCGTGAATTTCGGAAAAACAAATGAATGTTGGAAAAACAAGTAAAAGTAGGAAAACATTGTCTAGTGACCTGTAGTCAAAAAAAGATGCAAACGATTTTCGACTTAATTGACCTTTGAAATTCGGTTGCTTTTTCCCATAATTATACTTGTTCATTTACTTTGCTGTTTCATTAAAAACTGTTATTTTGGTAAATATGTCAATAAGGTCTAAAATTCTTGCACCAATTTCTTTACTAGTGAAGTTAATAAAATGGGTGCATGAGATTTACGACGACACAATGTTAAAAATATAAAAAGAAACCAAGATGGCGGCCAACTATATTGTTCGTGGGCCGATTTTGATGAAACTCGATTTTGTTACTATTTTGATAAAAAATAACAACGAAATGTTAAAAATATAAACAAATATGGCAGCCAACTCTTTTATTTGTCATTGGGGCTGATTTTAATGAAACTCGGTTTAAGGACTAATTTGACAAGAAAATAATAACACAATATTGAAAAAATTAAAAATCCAAGATGGCAGCCAACTTTTTTGTTTTTGGGCCGATTTCGATGAAACTCGGTTTTTGGTAATATTTTGACAAAATAATAACAACGCAATTTTTTAAAATACTAAAAATCTTAGGCGGCGGCCAACTTTTTTGTTTTTTTGGGCCGATTTCGATGAAACTCGGTTTTTGGTACTATTTTGACAAGAAAAAACAACTCAATGTAAACTGATGGAAAAATAAAAAAAGATCAAAATGGCTGCTAATTTGTTTTTGAAATCGGCCCAAGAACAAAAAAGTTGGCCACCATCTTGAATTTTGTAAGTTTTCAACATTGCGTTGTTATTTTCTTGTCAAAATCGAACCAAAAACCAAGTTTCATCAAAATCGGCCCTAAAACAAAAAAGTTGGCCGCCATCTTGGATTTTCAGTTTTTTAAAAATTGCGTTGTTATTTTCTTGTCAAAATAGTTCCAAAAACCAAGTTTCATCGAAATCGGCCCAAAAACAAAAAGTTGGCCGCCATCTTGGATTTTTTAATTTTCAACATTGCGTTGTTATTTTCTTGTCAAAATAGTACCGAAAACCGAGTTTCATCGAAATCGGCCCAAAAACAAAAAAGTTGGCCGCCATCTTGGATTTTTAGTTTTTTAAAAATTGCGTTGTTATTTTCTTGTCAAAATAGTTCCAAAAACCGAGTTTCATCGAAATCGGCCCAAAAACAAAAAAGTAGGCCGCCATCTTGGATTTTTAAAATTTGCAACATTGCGTTGTTATTTTCGGGATCCCTTGTTTTCGCATAATTGTTTTATACCTAATTTGATTTGGCATAACGGATTTGGCATATTTTTTTTTGTCATAATAATACTTTCGCATAATTGTTTTTTGGCATACTATTTATATTAGCATAATTATCATTTAGACTAATTTGTTTTCGCATAATGTTATTAGGCATATTGTCTATTCGCCTAATATTATTTAGACATAAAAATCAAAAACAATAAGAATAAATATTTTTACGCACTTATTTATTTTCATGCAAAAGGGGTAGGTATTGTATTAAAATGCCAAAAACTCATAACACATACGACCCAAATATCGACTCATAAAACACCTATTTTTAAAATACCGAAAATCCTTAATGTCGATTTTCAATAGACCGAAACTTAAAAGATCGATTATTAAATGACTGATGATAGTTCGAAACCCTGAAAGTTAAAATGCCGATAGTTAAAAATTCCGAAAGTCTGTTTAGGTCTATTAGGTGCTACGACGAGCGAGCGTAGCGAGCGAGGAGGAGGTAAGGTTCCATTGCGCCCAACAACGCACGAGCCGAGCGAGTGAAGCGAGCGTGCCGCGGCAGCGGCCGGCGAAGTGCCAGAACCGACCTGCTGGCATGTAACCCTCAATTAACCTTCGGTTTTTTAAGCTTTGGGATTTTGTATTTTAGATAAAATGTTCTTTCGTGATTTTAAACGTCGTGATTTTTTGTTTATAAAAATATGCGTAAATAACATTATGCGTGTTTCAATTTATGCTAAAGAATATTATGCTTAAACATGATTATGCTTAAAGTAGTTATGCCTAAAAAAAATATGCATAAGATGTTATGACTACATAATATTATGTGTAAACATCATTCGGCGAAATCATATTATGCTATGACATATTATGCCTTAAAATTTTATGCAAATACATAGGGAACCGTTATTTTCATGTTGAAATAGTACCAGCACGCGTAGCATGACCAACATCGAGATAAGATTCGACTCAGAGAACAATGGCTTGTCTACACCGAAATGTCACTTTTGTCGGGTTGAGATCGAGATACTCATGCTCGCATTTAGAACTAGTAGACTCGTATTGTTCTTTGTCGTGGCCTAATGTCAAAAGTCGACAAACACGAGCTTTTCTCTTCAACTGACATTAATTTGACAGTTGAATCAGAGAAACTTGTCTACCACCCTTTGAGTAGTCGAGAAGGTCGAGAAAGAATCACAGACTAATAAGAAGATTCGAAATAGTTTTCTACGTATTTTATTTTATATGAATCTAAATTTCGCAATAAAAATAAATCTAAATTATCCGTGTTTATATTTTATTGCTTAAAAACTTAAATTATAATTATTTTCATACGTTGATTTTAATATTTCGTAATTTTCTCGTCATTTTACACAGATTACTAAATTAACAATTTCGTTAGTAGTCTGTGTTATCTTTTCAAAATACTCTCAATAAAAGAAAGGCAAACGAATTTATATTCATACAGCTATATTTAATTAGTTTTAAGAGTTTAGCGTTGTGAAATCTATAGAAAGGAACGGTGCTTTATGAGAAATAAAGTAATTATTTTCTATTGGCAATATTATTCTTCTCGAACTCGAGAGAGCTTGTCTACGGAAGAGAACGCTTTCTTGAGTGCCTCTTTATCTTAGAACCTATAAAAAAAATGAGAATCATGTTTAAACTAAATTATTTCGGATCAAATTAGATAATTTTGACGTTTATTGGTGTTGAAATAAAAAGATTACCTTTAAAATTAACTTTTTTTATTAAAAGACATTAAAAGGTTTCGAAATTTTGAGAACGAGTCCCACCTGTCTGTCAAACTGTGCTCAGCAATCGAGAAGGTCGAGACGACAAGTCTTCGTAGACAAGAGTCTCGTTTGCTCATGCTACGCGTGCAGAAACCGAGTTTCATCGAAATAATACAAACATGAATTTGATTATTTTTATTAATTTTACCGTCTCGCCTGCGACCTCTAGCCATTTCAATAGAACAATTTCGTTTTTTTGGAAATCTGAAATGGTGAAGTATTTATGGTCACACTAGTTTTGTAAAGTAACATTTCCTATAGATTGAAATTCTTAAATTGAAATTCAAGGTCAAAATCGGAGTTGCCAGGATTGACACTTCTATTTATTACCACCTTACCGATGATTGCTGATTAGCATTATTGTAGATATCTAATTAAATCAAAAAAGTTCTGTTTTATATTACAATTATTATGTGTCATTCTAAAATTAATATTTAAATAGTATATATTCGACTTCCCACTCCGAATCCTTAATTTTGATACACTACTTGATTGGTAACGTACATATTTTTAGTCCTACTATCGTGGTATTATTGTTTAGTAATGGCAATTGTGCGAACGAGACACCGACCTCCACCTGGTGTTGTCTCATTCACACAGTAGTGCCTTCAGTCAATGTCGTCGATAGAGTTTCAACTCTATGAGCAATGCAATAAAGTTGAATTTCTTTTAAACGATAGGTGAAAATTTTTGTAGAGTACTCACTCCCTATTATAAACCTCCTTGGGTCAGAGCCAACAAAGTTGCAACACGCTAAGTGGCGCTAAAAGCGTGCACGGAGCCATAAGCTATTTAATATTGCTAGTAACAACATCATAAAAAGATATGAAATAAACACATCTCGGTTATATTGAAAAAACTTTGGTAATTAGTTGGTATTTTGTTTGATTTTTTATATCTCCGACGTTTAATAAGTGTTTTATTTCATGTCTAGTGAGCGCGTAAGCTTGAGAGGTGAATATCATAAACAGATATCGCACCTCAAAATTAAAAGCTTTTGTTAGAGATAAAGAAAAACTAGAATATTTCATTTCTAAAAAATATTAGAACAAATTACCGAAGTTTTCATATGTAATCAGGCAAAATTTTACACAATGATTTAAAATTAATCTTTATTACCGGCCTTTCGCACCGTGTTTGACAGCGGGTGTGTTCTTATACGCATTTAGAACAGAACAAAAGGTTGCACCTTTCCCCACCCAAAAGGTAAAAGATAAAGCCCAAAAGATCAGATATCATCCAGGGTTATTTAAAGACAAATGGTGTACAATAGCAATGAGATAAAAATACATTGAAAAACCTCAAAATTATTCATTTATCGATATATATTATTGACAAAACTCCAACATGCATTTATCAAAATTCTGACAGAATAATTTTCTTACATTTTCAGTAATCCTTTGAAATATTTAACGCTGAAATTGAATTCAATTGAATGTACTTAAATATTTAAGTACTAGTGATAAATGCTCTTTAGCAAATTCGTTTCCAAATATTGGAGATCACAATTGAATGAAGAAGCTTAAGTGTTTGCATAAAACAGCAAAATTTTAAAGATTATCTTATGATAATGTGCTATGTAATTGTGTTACCTACTGAAAATTAAATTTATTTGTTTGTGCACAGTATCATTCATTATTATTCATTATTGTTTCTCATTTTCTAAAGGTAGTCATTTATGAGAGCATCATTAGTTATTATTATTATTCGTTTATTCAATACAATTTAGTACACATTGCCGCACCACGAAAACCTCACAGGGTTTATCTGGGTGACGGCGAGTTGCTGATTTTAAGTATTTTGTTTGTTAGGTAAATAATACTGTTTAAACCGAAATGCTTTGACATTTTTTTTGTACATTTTCTATAGTTCACAGGGCAACTTATTTAAATAAAAACGTATTTAATATCTGGAAACTCTTTTCCCATACAAGTTGTTGTGTTAAGGTAGGTGGTACTTATTTAGGTAAGGCAATGCTCTCAAATACTTAGCTCTATTTTTTTCTATTACATTACACTACCGGGATTGTAAGATACATTAAGGATTCGGTATTAATTTTTTTCACAATATAATAACATAGTAAAAGCAGTTTAAAAGAAGTCGAAAAAAAATTAACACCTGTTTCCATATAGTACTCACTGGGCTATAATAGGCTATTATTCAAAATTCAAAATAATTTATTCAGTCTGTTACAAACACTTGTGAATGTCGTAAAAGCTACGCCATCGGTTCGAAAACCCTAAGCATCAAGGGCTGCTTTTATCTCCCTGTATATTTCATACAGAGTCGTCAACATTGAAAAATGACCTCAACCACTCAACATTTAAAGTGAGGTCATTTTCCATTGCAATAAATTTTACACACAATTGGTAAAAGGTATTGGAATTAACTACCTACTACATATCGGATAGGTAATTGTGAGAGTAAATAACTTTCAACTAGTTGATAAATCACTACTGTCTGCTACTCGAAAGTGCACCTAAGTATGCAATTTCAATATGCGTTAAGATAGGCACTCAGAAGCAGATCTATTCCCACTGGCAGCACCCGTTCTCGAGCATGACGCATGAACCAGCCATCGCTCCGCTCAACCATATTTGTGTGAACGTAATGACCCGCCTCACACGACACTACCGCCGAAATGTTTAAAGTGAGCATGACATACAAAATTATAGTAAGTTAAATAAAGTACTAGATTTCCGCTCGCAGCTTCGCCCTCGTGGACTACAGGCTAAAGGTTATATTGTGATCCCATCGACGGAATGATAAGTAACTTATGTCCTTCCCCAAGGTTCCATCTATATCCGTGCCAAATTTCGTCAAAAACGGCCCAGAGGTCTAGTCGTGAAAACGTAACATACAGACAGAGTTACTTTCGCTTTTATAATATAAGTATGGATTGGAGAAGGTAATAAAGTTAAAACATTTTTTTTGTTTCTTAAGTAAGTAATAATACATATAACTCCAGACAACCCTCACCAATCACTTAGCCAAAGCAAAAAATTGCAAATCTTCGTTACCTATCGCTTTTTTCACCACAGTGTGCTTGGCCTTCACATCACCTGATTTTAAGTGACGATAAGGGTAAAAGTGAAAGCGCACTACACCCAAAATCTTTAATACAGAGAAACGGCTATCTTACTTCTAACTGCCGAAACACAACAATTTTTAAACTGTTGTTATGGCTTCAGACTTAAGTACAGAGGCGTCTTTACCTATTGTGCAGGGTGTGCAGCGCACACGGGCGCAGGGTCTTAGGGAGCGCCGCGCCGACCGAGCGGTGCCGGCGCTTGCGACGCAAACGCGAAACGTGGAACGCGGCGCCGTTGGATATTTTAAATTATTTGTTTACGAATAAATTAATTTCAGTGTTCCTAAATCTTTCCACAGCACTTAGAATTTACCTCACTTTACCAGTCACTGTAGCACACGGTGATTTCGCTAATGCAAAAGCACGAAAAATAACTTTTTTGTAAACATATTTGCTTTGTATTAGGTTAGGAGCGTCCTGTGATGTTATTTATGATTTTTAAATAAAATATTTTTGAAATACCTACCTAATCACAAAGTTGTGCTGTTTTATTCTTGTAACCCCTTTCTTCCTCAAACATGATTTTTACTCGTGTACCCATCGCTTCCCGACATCATTTAAAATTGCACTATTTGCACTTGAATTTCCGTTAAGTGGTGAAAATATAATTGTAAGTATTCCATTTTGACCGCGCGCCTACCAGAGGGCGCCAGGGTATTTTTGCACACAGGCGCTACATGGGCTAGAGACGGCTCTGCTTAAGTAAGATGGTGGTAGCTAGCAAGGCGGACTTGAAATAATCCCTACCACCTATACCAAACTGACTACACATTGTACCATCCTCCTGGAAATCAAACCCGGGACCATGCATCTTACACGTGTAGGCGAAACATTAGACCACAGTTGCGGTCTTAGAGGAGGATTAGCTTTAAATACAAAATCGATTTTCAAAATCATATTTAACCAGTTTCGTTTTTGGGGTTCCGTACCAAAATTGTAAAAAAGGAACCCTTATGGTGTGACTCAGTCTGTCTGTCTGTCTGTCTGTCTGTCTGTCACAGCTGGATATCTCGAGAACTACTAATGGTATCAACTTGAAATTTGGAATAGTTTAAGATGACATTTGCCCAACTTTTTGCAAAGAAGAAATAAATAAAAAAATAAATATCTTTTTTACAACAGGGACTGAAAAGGGGTCTTAAAATTTTGAAGTGGGGCTACTAGGGCATGTGGGGTATTATATGAAAGAACTCCGTTAGCACGTTTTAGAAATCATCAAATTTCTAAAAAAGTTAACATTAGTTCCACTATCGGTCGAGAGACGGCGCTGACCTAAGACTGCAATACTAATTTTATTATTCTACTCTGCAGTGTGGTTTATTGGTGCAAGTATGATGTTACGGAACGCTCGGTGCGCGAATCCGACTCGCTCTTGACCGGTTTTATTATTATTCAATTCATGCATTCCAAATCTGTTTCTGTTACAAAATCTATTCAAGTAGTGTATTTGGAAGTGTTTACCACGAAACAACTGTTACAACTTAGCCTACATCCGACACTCGATGTTATTCTTTAATATTTTTTGGTCAATTGCCAATTTTTTTGTATTCAGTTGGCGCCTGATGTTAACAAAAATATCCTGTTTCCTTCTTTTGTGCTCATGTGAAAAGTTTATTATGTTGATTTATCGGAACAATATTTTTGTTTTGCCATTTATTGAACCGAGGAGTGGTTGTGGTGGCGATTGAGGAGGTTAAGCAATTTTCGCAAGAGTTGGTCTCTGGATGGGTGACCAAAAATTTTTTATCTGGAGCTCCTCCGTGCTTCGAAAGTTACGATAAGTTGGTCCCGGGTGTATTTGGAGACGTTAACACCCACCAATCCGCATTGGGCCCGAGTGGTGGGTTATGGCCTATCCTCTTTATCGATCTATAGGAAGGGTTGTCCCCACTGGACATAAAAAAATGGCTGATGGTCATTTATTATTATTAAATCGGTAAATATGTCGAGAATTTTTAGACATCCTTATTAAAATCCTAACTAATATTATAAATGCAAAAGTCCGTTTGTTTGTTTGTTTGTTACGCCTTCGCGTCTTAAATACTGAACCGATCATCGTGAAATTTTGCATACACGTTGTCAGGGGTACAGAAAATGAGATACGATACCTTTCATTCCGCAAAAAAGTATTGTTCCTGAGGAATATCAAAAAACCTTTCCACGCAGACGGAATTAAATCGGAATCGGTCGGCCGTATAGTTAGTAATAAAATTAATTTAAAAAATATTTATTACTTCGACACCATGATTTGAAACAATAAAATTAAATTGAAAATTTGAATATTTAACTGAACTGTTCAATTACTTTACCTGATTTTGTTTAATATGTTCTCTTTTTAGGGTTCCGTACCAAAATGGTAAAAAAGGAACCCTTATGGTGTGACTCTGTCTGTCTGTCTGTCTGTCTGTCACAGCCGGATATCTCGAGAACTACTTATGGTATCAACTTGAAATTTGGAATAGTTTAAGATGTTATTTACCCAACTATTTTGCAAAAAAGAAATTAATAGAAAAATAAATACCTTTTCTACAACAGGGACTGAAAAGGGTTCTTAAAAATTTTAAGTGGGGCTACTAGGGCACGTGTGGTATCATATAAAAGAGCGTCGTTTACACGTTTTTAATCATTTTTTCTTTAGGCCGTATAGTTTTCGACTTATGATGAAAAATGTAAAAAAAATACCGTCCCCCCCCCCCCCCCCCCTTATCTCCGAAGTTTGCAAAGAGAAAAATCTGAAATAATTCTATGTGATAGCAGTTTATATAAAGATTACAGGAAAAATAAAACGATGTCTCAATATAGCACACTTTTTTAAAAATCATCAAATTTCTAAAAAAGTTAACATTAGTTCCACTATCGGTCGAGAGACGGCGCTGACCTAAGACTGCAATACTAATTTTATTATTCTGCTCTGCAGTGTGGTTTAATGGTGCAATTATGATGGTACGGAATCCTCGGTGCGCGAGTCCGACTCGCTCTTGACCGGTTTTTTTTAATTAAATCATTACTTATTACAAGTTGTTCTATCTCACGCTGTTCAGCTATAAATTTTGATTTCTTAATCTCGAAGTGAATAACCAACTTAATATTGCCGTGCAACTCAACATTTACACAATACAATACAATTTCTTGGTGAAATTGATGACAACTTTAGCTATAGTGGGAAGTCGTCAGTGGACGTAGCCTCAGGGATCCTGTGTGGTAGACCATATGGCGGTGTAGCATTGCTATGGCGCAAAAGTGCGTTTGTGAATGTCTCGGTAATTAAGTGTATAAGTGAGCGTATCGTTGCTATTAAAGCGGTCACTAGTGCCAATAAGGAAATTTTAGTATTCAGTGTTTACATGCCTACAGATAAAGTGGTCAACCTACCACTGTTTTCTCAATGTCTCGGTGAGTTATGTGCAATTATACAGGATAATCAAGTTGAAACTGTATTTATGTTAGGAGATTTTAACGCACATCCTTTTGCTTCGTTTGGTGATGAATTATTTAATTTCTGTAGTGATAATCAATGGATATGCGCTGATGTTGTAAAACTAGGTATATCGTCTGGAACATTTACTTATGTAAGTGAGGCACACAAGTGTAAGCGCTGGCTGGATCACTGCATAGTAACAGCATCAGGGTGGCAAGCGGTCACAAACGTCAAAGTTCTCTACGACGTTTTTTGGTCAGACCATTTCCCACTACAAATTGAATGTGATATTGGTACCATAAAAGGGACCAAAATAAAGCACTCGGTTCAAAATAGTACATATAGTAAAATTATTTGGGGTAATAGGAGTCAACTGGAAATAGATAAATATCATGAGCTGTGTAATGAGAAACTGAAGAGCATTGATTTTCCCTCAGAGTTCCATGAGTGTGCTGATAGACTATGCAATAATCCAGATCATACATCTGTTATTGATAATTTGTATAATGAAATTGTTAATACCTTGTGTCAAGCATCTGTTGATAGTGTTGAAAATAGAAATAAAAAATCCTCCTTTAAAGGAAAATGTATTCTTGGCTGGAACAAGCATGTGTCAGAAGCTCACAGGCAGGCTAGACTTGATTATGAAATGTATGTGTTGTATGGCAAACCAACCAGTGGGCCTGTATATGAAAAAATGTGTGATAGCCGAAAAGTTTTTAAATCTAAACTTAGATTTTGTCAAAACAATCGGGAACAATTAAAAATGGATATTATTGCATCAGAACATTCAAATAAACAATTTAAAAACTTTTGGAAAAGTACTAAGAAACTAAATGGTAAAGTTAGTCTGTCTACAAGTATAGGAGGAGTTAGCGATCCCTTAGATATTGCAAATAAATTCAAAAACCAATTCATGATGAAACCATTGACTAACTCTAAACAGGTGTGCAATGCTGAGCCCGGTGGTGATAAGCGAGAACCCATTGGAATTAATGCAAAACAGGTGCATTTATGTATTAAAGAGATGAAACGGGGCAAGTCACCTGGTCATGACGGGCTCAGCATTGAACACCTGCAACATGCTGGTGTGCATGTGGATAGATTATTAGCTATGTTGTTTACTTTTTGTATTCGTCATTGTTATTTACCACAGAATCTGATGAGGACTGTTGTTGTACCTATAATGAAAAACTCCACCGGGGACATTGCGGATGAATGTAATTACAGACCAATATCCTTAGCTACTATTCTGGCTAAAGTGCTGGATAGTGTTATTAATAGCTACTTAAAGAATTGTATTCAGTTGCAGGACTCTCAGTTTGGTTTTCGTGAGGGACTATCTACAGAAAGTGCTATAATGACCTTAAAGTTCTCTGTTAATTATTATGTTAAAAGGCAGACTCCTATATATGCATGTTTTTTAGATCTCAGCAAGGCTTTTGATCTTGTTTGTTATGATAAGCTTTGGAATAAACTAAAAGATATAGGTGTCTCTACTGAAGTTATAAATATGTTGGCCCATTGGTATGGTAACCAGAGAAATGTAGTGAAGTGGGGAAATGTATGTTCAGAAGAATATTCCTTAGAGTGTGGGGTAAGACAGGGTGGACTGACTTCTCCATTGCTTTTTAATATATATATGGACAAGCTCATCGCTGGGTTGAGCAGCACACATGTTGGCTGTTACATAGATAATGTCAGTGTGAATAATATCAGTTATGCTGACGACATGGTGCTGCTCAGCCCATCGCTGGGTGGCCTCAGAAAGCTCCTGCGAGAGTGTGAGGACTATGTACAGGAGCACGGCCTAAGGTACAACGAGAAAAAGAGTGAATTCATGATCTTTAGGGGTAACATTAAGAGACTTGAAAATGTGCCCCCACTACTTTTGAACGGGGTTCCTATGGGCCGTGTAAGTCAGTTTAAATACCTCGGTCATATTGTGACTGAAACCCTGGATGACAATTGTGACATAGAAAGGGAACGCAGGGCGTTGTCGGTTCGTGGAAACATGGTGAGGCAGAGGTTCGCACGGTGTACAGTAGAGGTTAAGTTAACTCTATTCAAAGCCTACTGTCAAAATTTTTACACCAGTGGTCTGTGGTCCAATTTTACCCAGCGTGCCTACAATGCCCTGCGTGTGTTATACAATAACATCTTCAGATCCTTGTTGGGGCTCCCACGTTTCTGCAGTGCATCTGGCATGTTCGCCGATGCTAGAACTGATGACTTCTATGCTTTGATGCGGAAGAAGTCTTATTCCATCATCAGAAGAATACGGGGGAGCTCTAACGGCATTCTGAGGATGTTATCGGAGAGGTTAGATTCTCCTTTGTTTGCAAGGTTCACCGATTTGCATGTCAAAAATGTCAATCGGTGCAGCTTGTTTTCATTATTATAATTTTCAATTTGATTTACTAACATAATGTGTAAGCCGTTTGTTACTAACAATATATGGACCCTTGAAGTCTGAAATAAACAAATTTTATTTATTTATTTTTTATTTACATCCAAAGCAAGGAGAGATTAACAAGGAGTCAACTTTTGACTTAGTTTAGACCCACAAAGTCCCATCTAAATGGACAAGTGTAGAGCCAAGTTTAATATATAAAGTTTTATCGGCCTACCCTTAACCAATATACATATTTGACTAGGTCCTTAAATTAAATACACCTTTATTATAACTACTTCATCATATCAGCCGCACGACACCCACTGCTGGGTATTGGGAGGGTGCGAAGGTATAATAATCGATTCGCAGCGCTCATGGTGGCAAAAAGTAGAAATAAAGAAGGCTCTGTAATCTGCATGAAAACGATATTTAATTTATTACTAGCGATACAGGAATAATTAAATATGTTTATTATCACTTAGTAAAATTATTAAAGTAGCTTTATCCTCTTGTTTTCCAAAATCTACAACTAAAAAAGAAGTAAACAAACCCTAATATGACCAAAATAAAACACTCTTTTTGAATAGATCTTACTTGCCATATTTAATTTAAAGGACCAAAAATGATTTCACAACACTTTGTCCACCCAAATCACAGTAATTTTGAAATTTACATTAATAATACAATATGTATAGTATTTTTTAATATTTTGTCATAATGCCGCCATTACATATCAAAACGTCAAAACGGTCAGGTCAGAGCCAACAAAGTTGCAACACGCTAGGTGGCGCTAAAAGCGTGCACGGAGCCAATATAACTATTTAATCTTCTTTATTGAAATTGTTTTATGTGCTCGGGCTATATGGTACTATATCATTCAAATTTCAATTAATTAGTTATCTTAATTATACTTGAACTAGCAGCTGTCCGCAGTTTCATCCGCGTGGTTCCCGTTCCCGTAATATCGGGATAAAAAAAATGGTCCTATGTTTTAATCTAGGCTAATTACTATCTGTGTGGCAAATTTCAACCAAATCCATTCAGTAGATTTTGCCTGATTGACGAACCAACACCTAAACACACAAACTTTTACATTTATAATAAGTAGGATTAGTCATTAAACTAGAAAGTTTGTCTTGATTCAAATCATAAGTCTCGCACACAAAAGTGACAGATTCCTTTTTAGGGTTCGGTACCAAAATGGTAAAAAAGGAACCCTTATGGTGTGAATCAGTCTGTATGTCTATCTGTCACAGCTAGATATCTCGAGAACTACTAATGGTATCAACTTGAAATTTGGAATAGTTTAAGATGACATGTGTCCAACAATTTTGCAAATAAGAAATAAATAAAAAAGGAAAAATCTTTTTTACAACAGGGACTGAAAAGGGGTCTTAAAAATTTGAAGTGAGGCTACTAGGGCATGTGGAGTGTCATATGAAAGAACGCTGTTTGCACGTTTTTAACCATTTTTTATTTTTGTTTTAGGCCGTATAGTTTTCGACTTATGTTGAAAAAAGTAAAAAAAAATACCGTCCCCCCCCCCCCCCTTTCTCCAAAGTTTACAAAGAGAAAAATCTAAAATAATTCTAAGTGATAGCAGTTTATATAAAGATTACAGGAAAAATAAAAGGATGTCTCAATATAGCACACTTTTTTAGAAATTATCAAATTTCTAAAAAAGTTAACATTAGTTCCACTATCAGTCAAGAGATGGCGCTGACCTAAAACTGCATTACTAATTTTAATTTTATATTCTGCAGTGTTGTTTTATGGTGCAATTATGATGGTACGGAACCCTCGGTGCGCGAGTCCGACTCGCTCTTGACCGGTTTTATTTAAATACTAGCGGCCGCCCGCGACTTCGTCTGCGTGGAAAGTTTTTTTTGCTATCCCTCGGGAACAATACTTTTTTTCGGGATAAAAGGTACCCTATGTTCTTTTCTGTACCCCTGACAACGTGTATGCAAAATTTCATGATGATCGGTTCAGTAGTTGAGACGTGAAGGCGTAACAAACAAACAAATAAACAAACAAACGGACTTTCACATTTATAATATTAGTAAGGATTGACCTCGTTTTCGTATAATAAAAATAAATGAATTGGTGGGGCTAGTGGATAGCTACAAGCGCCTTGATTAAGCCTTTCATAATAAGAAAAAAAAATAGTTAGTAGTATTAATTTAAGAAGCCCGCTATTTCGTAAGCGTTGACATTCGGAAAATGCCTAGGTAAAGAACCTTTGACCAGAATAAAAGTATTCTAATGTTTCAATCCAAGCTATAAACTATCTGTGTGCCAAATTTCATCCAAATCCGTTCAGCCGCTTTTGCGTGATTGAGTAACAAACATCCAAATATCTAATCATCCAGATTTAATTTAACCTTCACACCCTTTACTATGTGGACACGTGTCAAAATCTTGGCATAACCAGATGACGAAATAATAAGTGATACTAATTTAGATTTTTACCAACTAGACATTCGTGTGTCCGGTTTCTTGTGTCGAGTTGGAGAAAAACTCCAAACTTGGTTTACATTAGTAATATTAAAGTAGGAAGTTAAAAGCTACTCGTCTCTTGGTTGCCTGTTTAAATGTATTTTTAAGCGAAAAAGTATGTAGGTAGGTACCTAGGTAGGTAGGAAGTAGGTACTTCCTGATAATCTTAGTGAATGTATAATAATGAAAAAGTACTTCTATTATTATTTATTGAGCTATTGACCTCGCGTTAAAAAGTAGCTCGAATTGTATGTTTTTAAAAACAAATAAAATAGAATAGATATTAGTTATTTCAACTAATAAGTACCTATACTATCCAAATAATATACCTAGATTATGTCACAAAGTCACAACCTTATTTATTTTCAAATATCGAATATTGGCCAGACATTTTTTGATTGATGAACTTTTGAGTCTTCTAAAAATAAAAAAAATAAACAAAATTTGCTTTCCACCGCTAACAAAAAAGGTTTGTTACGTTTATGATCATTTTTCGAAACGGCTGAAATAAGTATGTTTTTTACATATCATGACAAAACCGAAAAACCGGCTCGATTGAAAAATCCTGCTCACAAAATTTCACGGAAATCGGTTGAGAAATGTGATCTGTAGAGGAGAACAAACAGATAGCCGGAATTCGAAAGGAGTTCGGAAGGACATACGAAAGAATTTTTGCCCAAGCTGAAGCAGAGACGCTTCGCTCGCGCTTTGCGCTCGCTCGGTCAATTACATTTAGCCTTTTTTAAATTTGAGATTTTTGCATTCACAATGCTATTTTTATACAATGCTAAATAATATATTTGAAAAAATACGATTTGTATTATTTTCTAGAATATTATTTAATATTACATTTAAACCAGAGGAGCCCATACTTTTTCCTAAGGAGATCGACCAGCAAAAAGTTATGACTAAGAGATCGACATTTTGACCATTTAACCCACCAAATATGTATCAACAAAAAAATCACAGATCTCGTGCCTTTTACGACCTTCTGGTACATTGAAAATTTAATTAAACAAAACAAAATTAATTGTAAAAATATTTTCTTTTTATCAATATTGTTAGACATTACAATAGACAACATAATAAACATTAATATTTTATTGAAAGGTATTTTATTGAAAGAAATTTAAATTTCTGCACAAAATAATCTAATAAAAAATCTAAACAAAATCAAATGCAACCCGCGATCGCGAGACTCGGCGCGGCACTCATCACTCGAATGTGCGATAATATTTAACCCACATCTTATTGCAATAGTAAACCATGTTTACCTAGGCATCATTTTCACACTCTTATTCAGAGACCGTTGTAAAAATTAATTTGGAATCCTAGCGTGACTAAGAGAGACATGAGACATAGCCAGATCGTGTAATTTTAAATCTCGAAATTGAAATAACTGCAAACCCACGAATATATTTTGGATCTACTTCTTTTCTGTATCTAATCTTAAGTACATATTGAGGCCCGATGCGAAAACCTCTGTTCTTATTCAACTTTTGCTCAAGATTCGTTTATCCACTTACACACAAATAGTGTCGGGGGTATCACAAAATCTGAAACAGTGCAGCAATGCTCAGAAACAGATGTACTGAAATAGTTTTTTTCAATGTTCACGTGCAAGATATAGTCTCGGCTGGCCTTTTGCATAATAATTATAGAGGAACGTTGACATTATTAAAATAATTAATAAATGATATCGTGTTCTTCGTACGGGTATTATTAATGATTTTTATTTAACTTAGCTGTTATACCAAAGAAATAACAAAAGAGTTTTAATTATACCTATGTTATACTAAAATTTGTCAATTTACTAAAATTATACAATATCATTCCGCAAATATACCAATTTTGTACCAAGATGTGAAATAAAACATTCTTCGGTGAGCAATTCTAATGTTAGACCAATTTAAAAATGACATTTTTAGGGTTCCGTACCTACAAATCTAAAAACTATACATTTGTAATCAAATCATAAAAATATAGTCTTTATTTAAGTACTTACTGTATGGAACCCTCGGTGGGCAAGTCCGACTCGCACTTGTTCGGTTTTTTATTAATATAAATTCAGATCGTAGCAATACCACAGACTAATAAGTTGCAATACTGTCCACAAAGCAAAGATTAAGTTGCAGCTTTCAATAAGAGACGTATTATAAAAAATGTTCCCAGGCATTTAAGGCTTTAACATGCCTCAATCCGAGCGGGTCGATTCCTGATGGTGTGAAATCAACTAACTTTGGGTTCAAATCAGTGCGCGTTCCAACGCGGCGGTTGCGTTGAGAACTAGCACCGAATTCTCAGTTTTTACATATTTTTATTAAATTTCTTCGCTTTCAAATTAGTTAAAAAAAATCTGTTCAATTAAGATTGAAGGTATTAACATCGCTGATTTGTATGTGTTGGTTTTAACATAAACGAATGTTCTGTTTCCGAGAAATTTTGCAAATAGGACCAGAAACAAAAAAAATATCCCGTGGGCCCTGGATATTTTTTTACATCAAAGGTGGTAACATTTTTACAAATTCTTTCAATTAAATCTATTGTGTATTATTCCAAGTACATTATATATTTTTTTATAATAGCTTTACGTTCGTAATCTTTCAATAATATGAATTGGATTTGACCCTTCTTAGCGCCTTAATGACCAATGGTAGTTTGTAAACCAAGGTATGGTAGAACACAATATCAATCTCAACAGTATTTCTCGGTCAGAACTAATCATAGTGTTATGTTTCTAACTACATGAGAGGATTATTCTCTAGGAATCACCGCTTATTCCTAGATAATAGTCAGCCATTGTTAATAATTGACATGGGTAGGTATTTCAACAACTATGAATAGAATTTGAATCATATAGAAAGCTATGATGCTATCCACCTACGCTTTCTATTCAAGTTCAGACTGAAACAGAGAATTTAATCTTAACTTCTAGTTTTATTATAAACGCGTTGAGTATGTTCGTTACGCTTTTAGGGGCCTGATTACTCTAGTTCTGAAAGATAAAACTAAAACTAAAGGTCTCTACCCACTATACCGTGCCATAACATAACCGTGCTAGAAACATATGAGACACCAAAAGCAACACGTTACGCTCTACTATGCCCACTGAAACGGATCGACGGCGTTCTGTGTCCGTATGTTACCCGTATGATGCCCGTATGCAACCCGTATGGTGCCCATATGCAACATCAGGAATCCTTTTCATTTTGCTTTCATAACGGTCATCATACGCAGTTACGATCCGTATACTCACTGGCTCGGCAACGTCCGTCGCGTGTCATGCACAGAGCATGCATATTCTCGCCGACAATTGTTGACGTTCCGTGCATGGCACATTACGTGCATGGCAGGTAATGGAACGGTCTAGTGGGAATAGTGTCAAACTTTACGATACAAAGAATATTTTTTTACCTAATACGTTCCTAGCACGGTCATGGTATGGTACGGTGTAGTGGGTTTAGACCTTAAATTGTAAGTTTCATTTACAATAAAATACTCACTTTAGTTCTATTAAAATTGTTGAAAGCTATGCCCAGGGAGTCTACGATTCCAATTTCAGATAATTTAAATGAGAATGCTAAAGCTAAACCAATTTCTAGTGATTGTTTAGATTTTCGGCTTTTATTTTATACTAGCTTTTGCTCGCGACTTCGTTCGCGTGGTCATTTTAGAAAATCCTTGGAAACCTTAAAATGCTGGTAGAAGGCATTGCCTTCCCCGTTCCCGTTCCCTTCCTCTTCCCTTCACTTTTGCACCCCCATTTCCCTCCCATTTCCTTCCTATTGAATCATGCTCACCGTATTGAACTTGAAAATAAATATCATTATCGCAATCAACATCCCATAAAACCTAAATAATGACATCCCTATTGGTTTAAGGGTTTATTACCCCATTTATGCCCTAAGCTAAGCGGTTAATTTTCAAAAATTAAAAAAATATGTACTTATAATTTTGCTTAATTGTTTTTCAGAGTGCTGCTACGAAGTTTGAAGATAAAATGTCTATTTTATTTATATTATTTTTCCATACAAAATTTGAACTCCAACTTCACCCCTATAGGAGTTGAATCATGTCCACCATGTTAGACTTCAAAATAAATGTCAATTTCCAATCATCATCCCACAGAACCTCAATAACGACATCCATATCGATTTTTATGTTTTTTTACCCACCCCCCATAAGTGTTAAAATACTAAGAGCAGGCTGAATATATGTTGCGTTAGATTTCCACCCATAAGCCTAAATAATAAATTTAACGATTTTTACTTCGAAAATTAAGGATTTTTATACACAACTTCATCCCCTTTTTCACCCCTGCGAGGGTAGAGTTTTCAACTACGCTGAGACACGTATTTATATTAATTTTCAATCTTCAGCCTCAACATACAAACTTTGGACCCCCGTTTCACCCCCTCAGGGGGTGAGTTTTGAAAAATCCTTTCGTAGTGCACCCCTAAACCTCATAAGGAAACTATGTGCCAAATTTGGAGTCTCTAGACCTAGCGGTTTGGGTTGTGCGTTGAATGTCAGTCACCAAACAGTTTCTTCTTTTATAATATTTAGATAAGAAAATGCTTACAATTCACAAGTTTTTTTAACAAAATGTATGAAATCTACCAGATTTCATATATACTCGTATATTACTTGTTACTCACTGCTATGCAAAATTAAATTAATTTTATAAATATATTAGTTCTCCTCTTTTTTTGACGAAATAACGTTATTTTATATTACAAGCAGTTTATTAGATTTCAAAGATACGAAATTGAATTTTATGTTTCAGTAACTTAATCAAATATTGTCGTTGAGTAGAATTCAATTTTTAAATACTCTGTCCGTAGCATTTTCTCGGAGGGCAATTTAAATTCAACTCAACTCTGAAAAGTATGACGATGTGGCAATTTATTTCACATCGTGCAGTAAATAGATTGGTTTATAAGGCGATCGTGGGACAAAATCAAAACTAGAAGAATGTTTATTTAAATAATCTTTTATATATTGTTGTGTTGTGGCATTTAGAGGTAAGACATGCAATTCTTCAGTGGTGAGGATTCTGGGTGTAGTGCGCTTCCACCCGGCCTTTGTCACTTAACATCTTGGCCCTATTTCACCAGGTCGACATTTGTCAGTGACATATGTCGGTTAATTTTACAATTGTCATTACTTTACTTAGGGATATGTATGTTGTGAAATAGCGATATTTTTTACAAGTCGACATATTTGTAGATTTGTCAGTAATTCTTGATATGAGATTGGAGCTGAGTCAAGTTTGCGTGACAATTGTCGACTTGTAAAAAATATCCCCTATTTCACAACACAAATTGTCCCCTACTAAAATAAGGAAAGTACTGTAAAAATTGCTGACATATGTCACTGACAAATGTCAATTTGGTGAAATAGGGGCCAGGTGTCACATCAATTAGTGTAGGCCAAGCAGTGACCAGTGTAAATGAAAAAAAAAATGCTCCTGTGCATCGTCAATATTTTTGCTACCGCACATTAAATACTTATTTTTAAATTTTAATAATAATAAAAAATGTGGATTTTGTGTTCCTTGAGTTATCTTATATCCCTCTTATCGCTATTGGGAGGGTGCGAAGGTATAATAATCGATCGCAGCGCTCATGGTGGCAAAAAGTAGAAATAATGAAGGCTCTGTAATCTGCTTGAAAACGATATTTAATTTATTACTAGCGATACAGGAATAATTATATATGTTTATTATCACTTAGTAAAATTATTAAAGTAGCTTTATCCTCTTGTTTTACAAAATCTACAACTACAAAAGAAGCAAACAAACCCTGATATAACCACAATAAAACACTCTTTTTGAATAGATCTTACTTGCCATATTTAATTTAAATGACCAAAAATGATTTCACAACACTTTGTCCATCCAAATCATAGTAATTTTGAAATTTACATGAATAACACAATATGTATAGTATTTTTTAAAATTTTGTCACAATGCCGCCATTACATATCAAAACGTCAAAACGGTCAGGTCAGAGCATGGAAATAGTACTATAAACCGGAATGAGCGCATCGCCCCAAAACGAGCCGACAGAGAGGTCAAGTAGATGTATGTGTCCTTTTCTTCATTAGGGTGACCAAACCGTATGGTTGGCCGGAGACATACATAATACTTTAAACTGTTTAATATAAACTTAAATACCTAGGTAGTTCTTTATTTATAATTAACACTTTTTACCGCGTTTTTATTAGGTTGCTCGCTCTTTTGTTTGTTTGAGCACAAATTTTGCAAACGATTTTATACTGAATTCCCGATGAGCTAGAGACTTGAAACTTTGAACACAGGTCAGAAATGGAAGGAAATGCAATATTACAATGTCATTGAGCTGATCTGATGATGGAGCCGGAAGAACGCCACAGGAACTCTATGATGAATGAAACTATACAACCCCATCGTGTTTGGGCTTGTTAGAATTGTCTTGACAAGTACTCTGACGGAAGACGAGGTTCAGGGTTGGATGATGAATTCTGGAGGCCATGCCATAGAAACTCAATATTGAAATCATGCAACCCCATCGAGTTTGGGCTCGTTTGAATCGTCTTGACGAGTGCTCTGTTGGGTAATAGTATCCAAGAGTCTGATGAAGGAAGCCGGAAGAAGGCCACAGGAACTTTGTAATAAAACCTTTCAACGCCATCGAGTTTGGACTCGTTTGAATGGTCTTGACGAGTACTCTGATAGGCGGTGGTATATTTTTAATTTAGCTCGTTAACTAAAAAACAGAAAATAATTATTTATTAAAAAAAAATTTGGAACAATTTATTTATCACGTTTTTATTAAATTGCTTTTTTGTTTTTATTTTTTAAATATGGTTTAACCAATACAAAATCTAGTTTATTCAATTCAATTTAAGTTCAAGTGTAAATAATTACGCAACTTTAAAGTTTATTCCATTTTTTTTATAAAAATACAATGTGCGTGAATTTCGGAAAAACAAATGAATGTTGGAAAAACAAGTAAAAGTAGGAAAACATTGTCTAGTGACCTGTAGTCAAAAAAAGATGCAAACGATTTTCGACTTAATTGACCTTTGAAATTCGGTTGCTTTTTCCCATAATTATACTTGTTCATTTACTTTGCTGTTTCATTAAAAACTGTTATTTTGGTAAATATGTCAATAAGGTCTAAAATTCTTGCACCAATTTCTTTACTAGTGAAGTTAATAAAATGGGTGCATGAGATTTACGACGACACAATGTTAAAAATATAAAAAGAAACCAAGATGGCGGCCAACTATATTGTTCGTGGGCCGATTTTGATGAAACTCGATTTTGTTACTATTTTGATAAAAAATAACAACGAAATGTTAAAAATATAAACAAATATGGCAGCCAACTCTTTTATTTGTCATTGGGGCTGATTTTAATGAAACTCGGTTTAAGGACTAATTTGACAAGAAAATAATAACACAATATTGAAAAAATTAAAAATCCAAGATGGCAGCCAACTTTTTTGTTTTTGGGCCGATTTCGATGAAACTCGGTTTTTGGTAATATTTTGACAAAATAATAACAACGCAATTTTTTAAAATACTTAAAATCTTAGGCGGCGGCCAACTTTTTTGTTTTTTTGGGCCGATTTCGATGAAACTCGGTTTTTGGTACTATTTTGACAAGAAAAAACAACTCAATGTAAACTGATGGAAAAATAAAAAAAGATCAAAATGGCTGCTAATTTGTTTTTGAAATCGGCCCAAGAACAAAAAAGTTGGCCACCATCTTGAATTTTGTAAGTTTTCAACATTGCGTTGTTATTTTCTTGTCAAAATCGAACCAAAAACCAAGTTTCATCAAAATCGGCCCTAAAACAAAAAAGTTGGCCGCCATCTTGGATTTTCAGTTTTTTAAAAATTGCGTTGTTATTTTGTTGTCAAAATAGTTCCAAAAACCAAGTTTCATCGAAATCGGCCCAAAAACAAAAAGTTGGCCGCCATCTTGGATTTTTTAATTTTCAACATTGCGTTGTTATTTTCTTGTCAAAATAGTACCGAAAACCGAGTTTCATCGAAATCGGCCCAAAAACAAAAAAGTTGGCCGCCATCTTGGATTTTTAGTTTTTTAAAAATTGCGTTGTTATTTTCTTGTCAAAATAGTTCCAAAAACCGAGTTTCATCGAAATCGGCCCAAAAACAAAAAAGTAGGCCGCCATCTTGGATTTTTAAAATTTGCAACATTGCGTTGTTATTTTCGGGATCCCTTGTTTTCGCATAATTGTTTTATACCTAATTTGATTTGGCATAACGGATTTGGCATATTTTTTTTTGTCATAATAATACTTTCGCATAATTGTTTTTTGGCATACTATTTATATTAGCATAATTATCATTTAGACTAATTTGTTTTCGCATAATGTTATTAGGCATATTGTCTATTCGCCTAATATTATTTAGACATAAATATCAAAAACAATAAGAATAAATATTTTTACGCACTTATTTATTTTCATGCAAAAGGGGTAGGTATTGTATTAAAATGCCAAAAACTCATAACACATACGACCCAAATATCGACTCATAAAACACCTATTTTTAAAATACCGAAAATCCTTAATGTCGATTTTCAATAGACCGAAACTTAAAAGATCGATTATTAAATGACTGATGATAGTTCGAAACCCTGAAAGTTAAAATGCCGATAGTTAAAAATTCCGAAAGTCTGTTTAGGTCTATTAGGTGCTACGACGAGCGAGCGTAGCGAGCGAGGAGGAGGTAAGGTTCCATTGCGCCCAACAACGCACGAGCCGAGCGAGTGAAGCGAGCGTGCCGCGGCAGCGGCCGGCGAAGTGCCAGAACCGACCTGCTGGCATGTAACCCTCAATTAACCTTCGGTTTTTTAAGCTTTGGGATTTTGTATTTTAGATAAAATGTTCTTTCGTGATTTTAAACGTCGTGATTTTTTGTTTATAAAAATATGCGTAAATAACATTATGCGTGTTTCAATTTATGCTAAAGAATATTATGCTTAAACATGATTATGCTTAAAGTAGTTATGCCTAAAAAAAATATGCATAAGATGTTATGACTACATAATATTATGTGTAAACATCATTCGGCGAAATCATATTATGCTATGACATATTATGCCTTAAAATTTTATGCAAATACATAGGGAACCGTTATTTTCATGTTGAAATAGTACCAGCACGCGTAGCATGACCAACATCGAGATAAGATTCGACTCAGAGAACAATGGCTTGTCTACACCGAAATGTCACTTTTGTCGGGTTGAGATCGAGATACTCATGCTCGCATTTAGAACTAGTAGACTCGTATTGTTCTTTGTCGTGGCCTAATGTCAAAAGTCGACAAACACGAGCTTTTCTCTTCAACTGACATTAATTTGACAGTTGAATCAGAGAAACTTGTCTACCACCCTTTGAGTAGTCGAGAAGGTCGAGAAAGAATCACAGACTAATAAGAAGATTCGAAATAGTTTTCTACGTATTTTATTTTATATGAATCTAAATTTCGCAATAAAAATAAATCTAAATTATCCGTGTTTATATTTTATTGCTTAAAAACTTAAATTATAATTATTTTCATACGTTGATTTTAATATTTCGTAATTTTCTCGTCATTTTACACAGATTACTAAATTAACAATTTCGTTAGTAGTCTGTGTTATCTTTTCAAAATACTCTCAATAAAAGAAAGGCAAACGAATTTATATTCATACAGCTATATTTAATTAGTTTTAAGAGTTTAGCGTTGTGAAATCTATAGAAAGGAACGGTGCTTTATGAGAAATAAAGTAATTATTTTCTATTGGCAATATTATTCTTCTCGAACTCGAGAGAGCTTGTCTACGGAAGAGAACGCTTTCTTGAGTGCCTCTTTATCTTAGAACCTATAAAAAAAATGAGAATCATGTTTAAACTAAATTATTTCGGATCAAATTAGATAATTTTGACGTTTATTGGTGTTGA
Source organism: Agriphila geniculea (assembly GCA_943789525.1). NCBI lineage: Eukaryota > Metazoa > Arthropoda > Insecta > Lepidoptera > Crambidae > Agriphila > Agriphila geniculea. Next base: position 27,343,389 of record OX038875.1, on the reverse strand, counting down.
AATAAAAAGATTACCTTTAAAATTAACTTTTTTTATTAAAAGACATTAAAAGGTTTCGAAATTTTGAGAACGAGTCCCACCTGTCTGTCAAACTGTGCTCAGCAATCGAGAAGGTCGAGACGACAAGTCTTCGTAGACAAGAGTCTCGTTTGCTCATGCTACGCGTGCAGAAACCGAGTTTCATCGAAATAATACAAACATGAATTTGATTATTTTTATTAATTTTACCGTCTCGCCTGCGACCTCTAGCCATTTCAATAGAACAATTTCGTTTTTTTGGAAATCTGAAATGGTGAAGTATTTATGGTCACACTAGTTTTGTAAAGTAACATTTCCTATAGATTGAAATTCTTAAATTGAAATTCAAGGTCAAAATCGGAGTTGCCAGGATTGACACTTCTATTTATTACCACCTTACCGATGATTGCTGATTAGCATTATTGTAGATATCTAATTAAATCAAAAAAGTTCTGTTTTATATTACAATTATTATGTGTCATTCTAAAATTAATATTTAAATAGTATATATTCGACTTCCCACTCCGAATCCTTAATTTTGATACACTACTTGATTGGTAACGTACATATTTTTAGTCCTACTATCGTGGTATTATTGTTTAGTAATGGCAATTGTGCGAACGAGACACCGACCTCCACCTGGTGTTGTCTCATTCACACAGTAGTGCCTTCAGTCAATGTCGTCGATAGAGTTTCAACTCTATGAGCAATGCAATAAAGTTGAATTTCTTTTAAACGATAGGTGAAAATTTTTGTAGAGTACTCACTCCCTATTATAAACCTCCTTGGGTCAGAGCCAACAAAGTTGCAACACGCTAAGTGGCGCTAAAAGCGTGCACGGAGCCATAAGCTATTTAATATTGCTAGTAACAACATCATAAAAAGATATGAAATAAACACATCTCGGTTATATTGAAAAAACTTTGGTAATTAGTTGGTATTTTGTTTGATTTTTTATATCTCCGACGTTTAATAAGTGTTTTATTTCATGTCTAGTGAGCGCGTAAGCTTGAGAGGTGAATATCATAAACAGATATCGCACCTCAAAATTAAAAGCTTTTGTTAGAGATAAAGAAAAACTAGAATATTTCATTTCTAAAAAATATTAGAACAAATTACCGAAGTTTTCATATGTAATCAGGCAAAATTTTACACAATGATTTAAAATTAATCTTTATTACCGGCCTTTCGCACCGTGTTTGACAGCGGGTGTGTTCTTATACGCATTTAGAACAGAACAAAAGGTTGCACCTTTCCCCACCCAAAAGGTAAAAGATAAAGCCCAAAAGATCAGATATCATCCAGGGTTATTTAAAGACAAATGGTGTACAATAGCAATGAGATAAAAATACATTGAAAAACCTCAAAATTATTCATTTATCGATATATATTATTGACAAAACTCCAACATGCATTTATCAAAATTCTGACAGAATAATTTTCTTACATTTTCAGTAATCCTTTGAAATATTTAACGCTGAAATTGAATTCAATTGAATGTACTTAAATATTTAAGTACTAGTGATAAATGCTCTTTAGCAAATTCGTTTCCAAATATTGGAGATCACAATTGAATGAAGAAGCTTAAGTGTTTGCATAAAACAGCAAAATTTTAAAGATTATCTTATGATAATGTGCTATGTAATTGTGTTACCTACTGAAAATTAAATTTATTTGTTTGTGCACAGTATCATTCATTATTATTCATTATTGTTTCTCATTTTCTAAAGGTAGTCATTTATGAGAGCATCATTAGTTATTATTATTATTCGTTTATTCAATACAATTTAGTACACATTGCCGCACCACGAAAACCTCACAGGGTTTATCTGGGTGACGGCGAGTTGCTGATTTTAAGTATTTTGTTTGTTAGGTAAATAATACTGTTTAAACCGAAATGCTTTGACATTTTTTTTGTACATTTTCTATAGTTCACAGGGCAACTTATTTAAATAAAAACGTATTTAATATCTGGAAACTCTTTTCCCATACAAGTTGTTGTGTTAAGGTAGGTGGTACTTATTTAGGTAAGGCAATGCTCTCAAATACTTAGCTCTATTTTTTTCTATTACATTACACTACCGGGATTGTAAGATACATTAAGGATTCGGTATTAATTTTTTTCACAATATAATAACATAGTAAAAGCAGTTTAAAAGAAGTCGAAAAAAAATTAACACCTGTTTCCATATAGTACTCACTGGGCTATAATAGGCTATTATTCAAAATTCAAAATAATTTATTCAGTCTGTTACAAACACTTGTGAATGTCGTAAAAGCTACGCCATCGGTTCGAAAACCCTAAGCATCAAGGGCTGCTTTTATCTCCCTGTATATTTCATACAGAGTCGTCAACATTGAAAAATGACCTCAACCACTCAACATTTAAAGTGAGGTCATTTTCCATTGCAATAAATTTTACACACAATTGGTAAAAGGTATTGGAATTAACTACCTACTACATATCGGATAGGTAATTGTGAGAGTAAATAACTTTCAACTAGTTGATAAATCACTACTGTCTGCTACTCGAAAGTGCACCTAAGTATGCAATTTCAATATGCGTTAAGATAGGCACTCAGAAGCAGATCTATTCCCACTGGCAGCACCCGTTCTCGAGCATGACGCATGAACCAGCCATCGCTCCGCTCAACCATATTTGTGTGAACGTAATGACCCGCCTCACACGACACTACCGCCGAAATGTTTAAAGTGAGCATGACATACAAAATTATAGTAAGTTAAATAAAGTACTAGATTTCCGCTCGCAGCTTCGCCCTCGTGGACTACAGGCTAAAGGTTATATTGTGATCCCATCGACGGAATGATAAGTAACTTATGTCCTTCCCCAAGGTTCCATCTATATCCGTGCCAAATTTCGTCAAAAACGGCCCAGAGGTCTAGTCGTGAAAACGTAACATACAGACAGAGTTACTTTCGCTTTTATAATATAAGTATGGATTGGAGAAGGTAATAAAGTTAAAACATTTTTTTTGTTTCTTAAGTAAGTAATAATACATATAACTCCAGACAACCCTCACCAATCACTTAGCCAAAGCAAAAAATTGCAAATCTTCGTTACCTATCGCTTTTTTCACCACAGTGTGCTTGGCCTTCACATCACCTGATTTTAAGTGACGATAAGGGTAAAAGTGAAAGCGCACTACACCCAAAATCTTTAATACAGAGAAACGGCTATCTTACTTCTAACTGCCGAAACACAACAATTTTTAAACTGTTGTTATGGCTTCAGACTTAAGTACAGAGGCGTCTTTACCTATTGTGCAGGGTGTGCAGCGCACACGGGCGCAGGGTCTTAGGGAGCGCCGCGCCGACCGAGCGGTGCCGGCGCTTGCGACGCAAACGCGAAACGTGGAACGCGGCGCCGTTGGATATTTTAAATTATTTGTTTACGAATAAATTAATTTCAGTGTTCCTAAATCTTTCCACAGCACTTAGAATTTACCTCACTTTACCAGTCACTGTAGCACACGGTGATTTCGCTAATGCAAAAGCACGAAAAATAACTTTTTTGTAAACATATTTGCTTTGTATTAGGTTAGGAGCGTCCTGTGATGTTATTTATGATTTTTAAATAAAATATTTTTGAAATACCTACCTAATCACAAAGTTGTGCTGTTTTATTCTTGTAACCCCTTTCTTCCTCAAACATGATTTTTACTCGTGTACCCATCGCTTCCCGACATCATTTAAAATTGCACTATTTGCACTTGAATTTCCGTTAAGTGGTGAAAATATAATTGTAAGTATTCCATTTTGACCGCGCGCCTACCAGAGGGCGCCAGGGTATTTTTGCACACAGGCGCTACATGGGCTAGAGACGGCTCTGCTTAAGTAAGATGGTGGTAGCTAGCAAGGCGGACTTGAAATAATCCCTACCACCTATACCAAACTGACTACACATTGTACCATCCTCCTGGAAATCAAACCCGGGACCATGCATCTTACACGTGTAGGCGAAACATTAGACCACAGTTGCGGTCTTAGAGGAGGATTAGCTTTAAATACAAAATCGATTTTCAAAATCATATTTAACCAGTTTCGTTTTTGGGGTTCCGTACCAAAATTGTAAAAAAGGAACCCTTATGGTGTGACTCAGTCTGTCTGTCTGTCTGTCTGTCACAGCTGGATATCTCGAGAACTACTAATGGTATCAACTTGAAATTTGGAATAGTTTAAGATGACATTTGCCCAACTTTTTGCAAAGAAGAAATAAATAAAAAAATAAATATCTTTTTTACAACAGGGACTGAAAAGGGGTCTTAAAATTTTGAAGTGGGGCTACTAGGGCATGTGGGGTATTATATGAAAGAACTCCGTTAGCACGTTTTAGAAATCATCAAATTTCTAAAAAAGTTAACATTAGTTCCACTATCGGTCGAGAGACGGCGCTGACCTAAGACTGCAATACTAATTTTATTATTCTACTCTGCAGTGTGGTTTATTGGTGCAAGTATGATGTTACGGAACGCTCGGTGCGCGAATCCGACTCGCTCTTGACCGGTTTTATTATTATTCAATTCATGCATTCCAAATCTGTTTCTGTTACAAAATCTATTCAAGTAGTGTATTTGGAAGTGTTTACCACGAAACAACTGTTACAACTTAGCCTACATCCGACACTCGATGTTATTCTTTAATATTTTTTGGTCAATTGCCAATTTTTTTGTATTCAGTTGGCGCCTGATGTTAACAAAAATATCCTGTTTCCTTCTTTTGTGCTCATGTGAAAAGTTTATTATGTTGATTTATCGGAACAATATTTTTGTTTTGCCATTTATTGAACCGAGGAGTGGTTGTGGTGGCGATTGAGGAGGTTAAGCAATTTTCGCAAGAGTTGGTCTCTGGATGGGTGACCAAAAATTTTTTATCTGGAGCTCCTCCGTGCTTCGAAAGTTACGATAAGTTGGTCCCGGGTGTATTTGGAGACGTTAACACCCACCAATCCGCATTGGGCCCGAGTGGTGGGTTATGGCCTATCCTCTTTATCGATCTATAGGAAGGGTTGTCCCCACTGGACATAAAAAAATGGCTGATGGTCATTTATTATTATTAAATCGGTAAATATGTCGAGAATTTTTAGACATCCTTATTAAAATCCTAACTAATATTATAAATGCAAAAGTCCGTTTGTTTGTTTGTTTGTTACGCCTTCGCGTCTTAAATACTGAACCGATCATCGTGAAATTTTGCATACACGTTGTCAGGGGTACAGAAAATGAGATACGATACCTTTCATTCCGCAAAAAAGTATTGTTCCTGAGGAATATCAAAAAACCTTTCCACGCAGACGGAATTAAATCGGAATCGGTCGGCCGTATAGTTAGTAATAAAATTAATTTAAAAAATATTTATTACTTCGACACCATGATTTGAAACAATAAAATTAAATTGAAAATTTGAATATTTAACTGAACTGTTCAATTACTTTACCTGATTTTGTTTAATATGTTCTCTTTTTAGGGTTCCGTACCAAAATGGTAAAAAAGGAACCCTTATGGTGTGACTCTGTCTGTCTGTCTGTCTGTCTGTCACAGCCGGATATCTCGAGAACTACTTATGGTATCAACTTGAAATTTGGAATAGTTTAAGATGTTATTTACCCAACTATTTTGCAAAAAAGAAATTAATAGAAAAATAAATACCTTTTCTACAACAGGGACTGAAAAGGGTTCTTAAAAATTTTAAGTGGGGCTACTAGGGCACGTGTGGTATCATATAAAAGAGCGTCGTTTACACGTTTTTAATCATTTTTTCTTTAGGCCGTATAGTTTTCGACTTATGATGAAAAATTTAAAAAAAATACCGTCCCCCCCCCCCCCCCCCCTTATCTCCGAAGTTTGCAAAGAGAAAAATCTGAAATAATTCTATGTGATAGCAGTTTATATAAAGATTACAGGAAAAATAAAACGATGTCTCAATATAGCACACTTTTTTAAAAATCATCAAATTTCTAAAAAAGTTAACATTAGTTCCACTATCGGTCGAGAGACGGCGCTGACCTAAGACTGCAATACTAATTTTATTATTCTGCTCTGCAGTGTGGTTTAATGGTGCAATTATGATGGTACGGAATCCTCGGTGCGCGAGTCCGACTCGCTCTTGACCGGTTTTTTTTAATTAAATCATTACTTATTACAAGTTGTTCTATCTCACGCTGTTCAGCTATAAATTTTGATTTCTTAATCTCGAAGTGAATAACCAACTTAATATTGCCGTGCAACTCAACATTTACATCCAAAGCAAGGAGAGATTAACAAGGAGTCAACTTTTGACTTAGTTTAGACCCACAAAGTCCCATCTAAATGGACAAGTGTAGAGCCAAGTTTAATATATAAAGTTTTATCGGCCTACCCTTAACCAATATACATATTTGACTAGGTCCTTAAATTAAATACACCTTTATTATAACTACTTCATCATATCAGCCGCACGACACCCACTGCTGGGTATTGGGAGGGTGCGAAGGTATAATAATCGATTCGCAGCGCTCATGGTGGCAAAAAGTAGAAATAAAGAAGGCTCTGTAATCTGCATGAAAACGATATTTAATTTATTACTAGCGATACAGGAATAATTAAATATGTTTATTATCACTTAGTAAAATTATTAAAGTAGCTTTATCCTCTTGTTTTCCAAAATCTACAACTAAAAAAGAAGTAAACAAACCCTAATATGACCAAAATAAAACACTCTTTTTGAATAGATCTTACTTGCCATATTTAATTTAAAGGACCAAAAATGATTTCACAACACTTTGTCCACCCAAATCACAGTAATTTTGAAATTTACATTAATAATACAATATGTATAGTATTTTTTAATATTTTGTCATAATGCCGCCATTACATATCAAAACGTCAAAACGGTCAGGTCAGAGCCAACAAAGTTGCAACACGCTAGGTGGCGCTAAAAGCGTGCACGGAGCCAATATAACTATTTAATCTTCTTTATTGAAATTGTTTTATGTGCTCGGGCTATATGGTACTATATCATTCAAATTTCAATTAATTAGTTATCTTAATTATACTTGAACTAGCAGCTGTCCGCAGTTTCATCCGCGTGGTTCCCGTTCCCGTAATATCGGGATAAAAAAAATGGTCCTATGTTTTAATCTAGGCTAATTACTATCTGTGTGGCAAATTTCAACCAAATCCATTCAGTAGATTTTGCCTGATTGACGAACCAACACCTAAACACACAAACTTTTACATTTATAATAAGTAGGATTAGTCATTAAACTAGAAAGTTTGTCTTGATTCAAATCATAAGTCTCGCACACAAAAGTGACAGATTCCTTTTTAGGGTTCGGTACCAAAATGGTAAAAAAGGAACCCTTATGGTGTGAATCAGTCTGTATGTCTATCTGTCACAGCTAGATATCTCGAGAACTACTAATGGTATCAACTTGAAATTTGGAATAGTTTAAGATGACATGTGTCCAACAATTTTGCAAATAAGAAATAAATAAAAAAGGAAAAATCTTTTTTACAACAGGGACTGAAAAGGGGTCTTAAAAATTTGAAGTGAGGCTACTAGGGCATGTGGAGTGTCATATGAAAGAACGCTGTTTGCACGTTTTTAACCATTTTTTATTTTTGTTTTAGGCCGTATAGTTTTCGACTTATGTTGAAAAAAGTAAAAAAAAATACCGTCCCCCCCCCCCCCTTTCTCCAAAGTTTACAAAGAGAAAAATCTAAAATAATTCTAAGTGATAGCAGTTTATATAAAGATTACAGGAAAAATAAAAGGATGTCTCAATATAGCACACTTTTTTAGAAATTATCAAATTTCTAAAAAAGTTAACATTAGTTCCACTATCAGTCAAGAGATGGCGCTGACCTAAAACTGCATTACTAATTTTAATTTTATATTCTGCAGTGTTGTTTTATGGTGCAATTATGATGGTACGGAACCCTCGGTGCGCGAGTCCGACTCGCTCTTGACCGGTTTTATTTAAATACTAGCGGCCGCCCGCGACTTCGTCTGCGTGGAAAGTTTTTTTTGCTATCCCTCGGGAACAATACTTTTTTTCGGGATAAAAGGTACCCTATGTTCTTTTCTGTACCCCTGACAACGTGTATGCAAAATTTCATGATGATCGGTTCAGTAGTTGAGACGTGAAGGCGTAACAAACAAACAAATAAACAAACAAACGGACTTTCACATTTATAATATTAGTAAGGATTGACCTCGTTTTCGTATAATAAAAATAAATGAATTGGTGGGGCTAGTGGATAGCTACAAGCGCCTTGATTAAGCCTTTCATAATAAGAAAAAAAAATAGGTCAATGCTTTCATAAGAACTGCAAAATCTAGAGTCGAGATAAATCAAAGTTCAAGGGTCAAAAAATTTGAAATTGTTCAATATTCCAACCACAAAGCTAATCTCAATAATTAAAAAAATAAAATACTGAACCGTTTTAAAAAAAACTGCTTTTTCAATATCCATTTCAGCTGAGTTTGAGTTATGTCACATTTTGATTGATCGAGATTTTAACATAGCCTTTGTTAAAATGAATGTTTTATTGAAAAAATGCGTGAATCATTTTGGGGTAATTTGTAGAGACGTCATTTTTATAGGGGTTCGTGTAAAGTGACATAAAACACTGATACGAGGGCAAAAGAAAGAGGAAAAAAGGTCCCTTTTCAAAGGTTAAGTAAGGGTGGGTAATTCTGGGATAATTTTACAGAGATGTATTTTAGAAATAAAACACTTTTTACGGATTACAGCGCGTATATTGGCTAATTCAGATGTTATTTTAGAGTTATAAGTGAAATTATAAGTTAGTGCCGACTGAACGTGTTATGTTTATCTAGGAAGCGCGGCTGCACGTGCCGCGGCCAAGCGTGATCGCTTCATATAATAAAAATGCTAAAAACACGTGCAGTCGGCAGTTGCAGTTGGCAGCTCGCTGCGAACTAGCACCTTTACGCAGTTAATAGGTACACCGACGAAGCGTTGTGTACTTATTGCATTAGAATGTGATTACGAAGGAATATAGTGATACCTTCGAAAAATACTAGACCATGGGCCCTAAAAATTACATTAAAATCATTTTCTATTAACAAATTATTAAATAAAAACCTCTGAGGGCGGCACCTTCGGTGGTATAACCTCCTTAAGGCGACTATCACCCTCAAGTGGCGCCCTCATCTTAATTCATTACTCACTAAGTACATAATGTATCGAAAATTCACATGTACAGAAAAACTAAGGTTCTATAGTTAATTTACAAACAATAAACTCAGTAAAACATAGTTTGTTGTTGTAGTAGTTAGAGAAAGTGCCGAAAGTGGCCACTTATTGTCCTTTTTTAGGGTTCCTGTTACCGATGTCGGCAACCTCAACACTGCACCATAGGATGATTCGCCAAGCAGGAACAGAATGAAACACTTTCTTCTTAAATGCCCATATATTGTGGTTACAACGAAATGGGCCGTGCGAGCTTACAACATTTCATACGATCACACGTCCCTAAAGTAACATTTTGTACAGCTCGCGCAACATAACTTGACCCAATTTTTAGTACCACGTGACCTGCGCACTACAATTTTTGTACTGAAAATTGTTACTGCGCAAGCTTTATTGTCTATGGTCTGGTTCAAGTTATGTTGCGCGAGCTGTACGATAGCAAATATCCACTAATACAAAAACTTACATTTTCTACTTAACTTAGGTAGTTTACAAAACTCAAATCATTACTACCCTACGTTACCATAAATTGTTAGCGGTGGTGGGGATAGCAAACCCCCCACTCCTGGCTCTTTACGAGATTACCTACCTAATTTATTATTTGGCTACCTTTCCATACGAGGTTTAGGTATTTAGGTTTCTCATTACCTTTATCAGAGACCTATACAAGAGGCCTTTATTTATAATCTTATCTCTTAGTACCATATCAAAACCTTTAGGGCTTATAGGACAAAGGTTGGCGTATGACCTAGACACATTTCAGGTCAAAACTACCACCTCCTGGACCTATATTACCTAGCCCATTACCTCAAAACCTTTACCAGGTAGTATAAGTAAAACACAAGCATTAATATCATTTAATTCATAGGATACCTAAATACCTAAACAAAACCTATTTGAATTACTAAAACATAAATATTTCACAAACTATAAAACTTACAGCTACGCTAAATATCTCATTTTACAGAACTTTTTATAAGCAACAATTTAAAACCAAATAGAACGTTACATATTAATAAACTTCAAAGTAATTAAACACAAACTAATTGACTCAATCAGTTATAACAAGCTACTGTTTATAAATCAAAGTACTTACATGAAATAATCACAAACACAGATTCTATCACTAGTAACGCTCTTAGCGGTCCATTAAACAGTCTTTTTGCTATACACATTTTAATCACTTTTTTCACTAGTTTCACGCGATTGAAGCTGTCCGTAATAGTTCCGTACCCAAAGGGTAAAAACGGGATCCTATTACTAAGACTCCGCTGTCCGTCTGTCTGTCTGTCTGTCTGTCACCAGGCTGTATCTCATGAACCGTGGTAGCTAGACAGTTGAAATTTTCACAGATGATGTATTTTTGTTGCCGCTATAACAGCAAATACTAAAAACCGAATAAAATCTTAGAATATAAATACTCTAAGAATAAAATAAATATATGTATAAGGGGGGCTCCCATACAACAAACGTGATTTTTGTGCCGTTTTTTGCTAGATATTAGTAACGACAACAAGTAGACTGTTGAATTTTTTTCAGATGATGTATTTCTGGTGCCGCTATAACAATAAATAGTAAAAACAGAATCAAATTAATATTTAAGGGGGGCTTCCATACAACAAACGTGATTTTTTGCCGTTTTTTGGCACGGAACCCTTCGTGCGCGAGTCCGACTCGCACTTGGCCGGTTTTTTAACTACTGTGGCGGCGTAAGTTACATTTCCGAGTATGTAGCGCTGTAGCGCAACTCTCTTATGCAAAAAAATAAATAAATAGCAGGCATAGATTTAAAAATTCGTGTGTTTTTAATTTCTGTTCCTTAACTTAGTTCCTTAAACCACAATTTATATTTCAACTTTCGAGATCGAGTCGAGGCATAAGAAACAGAGATAAGCTCATCACTATACCTATTGATATTATCATTTCACATCTAGCTGTTCCCATGTTATAATATTCATACAAATCTATGAATAAGTTATGTAACCAACACTATGTCAAATACATACATTCTGATAAAAGAAAACATTCATTGAAATGTCTCTTTGATTTATATATTTCCGTACTCGTCCTTATGTGTTGTGTCAGAGCCAAACATGTCTTTTTCAGCGTCGATACAATGTTACCCATATTTTTTTCTAGCGTACTGTTTCGTTTATATAAAATTTTCCTGGATAAATTGATTTATGAGGAAGGTTTATCAATATTAATTTGTCAAGGTTTTGTGTAAATTGGTTGAAATATAACGATTTGTTGGAAGTGTCGGAGCTTTATCGAAACCGCTGCCTAATCCCTTTGAGATACCAGTGGCCCTACCATGAGTTGTTGCAAACTGTTTACGTTACAGTAAACTATCGTTTTCTTTCTTTCACTCCTATTGACTGTGAGCAGTTTATCCGACAGTTTACTGTAACGTAAACAGTTTGCATCAACTCATGGTAGGGCCACTGTAACAAAACAGTTAGGTTACTGTATAACTTTAATTATTTTCCTTAATGATCACATTAATATTTAATTTGCCAAACGAGTTATTATAATAAAAAGTAAGTTTGGTCATGAGTCTATAATATTGTCTGATGTTCTTTAGATATGCCATGGCGTTAATCGCAAATATTTATCTTTTGCCAATATTTATTTTCAAAACATCAATATTTATTATTATTAATTTATCAGATTCTTTTAAATATTGTTGTGGTTAATTACTTCTTAAAAAAATTAAAAAGGAAAAAAAAAAATTATTAGCTTAAATATTTCCGCAACAAGGCGGTATTGTCAAGCCGCGTGACAGGGGATCAAAGAGTATAACTGAGGGTGCATTCCAGCAGACCAATCGCTAAATAATTGATCACCACAGAGTAAATTTTAACCATCAGCGCGTATCTCACACGGTACTCGAACGGGACGGAAACAGATTTTTGGAGCGAATGGAGGTGACGACACGAAGGTATTTGTTTATATAATAAACTCAGTAGAACTTGTCCAACTAAAAAACTAAATAAGCATCAACTAAAACTTAAAATTAAAGAATGGCTGAAAGATTTTGACTACGAGGGGACTGAAAAACTATTAACGTCTAACCTAATTTAAATAAATCAACCACCCATTGTTCTACATATTGTTTGTAATGTTATGCACATACAACCCCACACACGCACGCACACACACACACACACACACACACACACACACACACACACACACACACACACACACACAGACACACACACACACACACACACACACACACACACACACACACACACACACACATACACACATACCTGATAAATGTAAATCACAAGTCTTTTTTTTTCTCTTTACATTTAACTGTTTAAATTTGCCTATTTTCATAAAAATATCTAAAATATTATATAAGTACAACAACTCCAATTAAACTTTGTCAACTAGGAAGGACCTGGCTTCTGATACACAAGTTTACTTATTTTGGAAGTCAGGGCTATATTTATCTGTAAATTGTGATTGTTGCAATAAATATTTTTTCATTTTCATTTCATTTCTTTTTGGGTGTTGTTGGAAGGTCGAAAATGGCAAAAAAAGGAAGGAACCGAAGCGAAGCGTGGGCGGGTCGCTAGTAATAAATAAATAAATGTCAAAACAAAAGAACTACTTCCTTTTAAACGAAAGGTACATACATTATCTTTACAATTATTATTATAGTGTTGAATTTTATCTCCAAATTTCTCAATAAGCAGCTGATTAAAAACGTGTTAAACACGATATGCACAGATTCAACAGAATATACCAAATTATAAATTATACACAAATTGCTGTTTGCACTAAATTTTGTCGAAAAAATCATGATTGCTCAAAGAGGATTTAAAGCAAACATTTTTCTTTTACTCAATTTGCCATTTAAATATAAAATATAAGTTATTTATTAGTATTAAATATTTAAGCTGTAGGATTTTTATAAACTCGTTTCATTCCAATGTTTTAATACTATAAATTTATAGGAAAAAAGAAATACCACTAAATAAAGTTAGATCAATGTACTTTTGTAATGGAAGGTGAAAGAAGGATGATTCTTGCGATTTATGTTGATGATGGACTAGTAGTTGGAGAGAGAGAAGACCTGGTACATGTAGTGGAAACATTAAGAAAAGTTTTTGATCTAATAATATGCGAAGAAGTATCAAACTATATCGGGCTGGATATAACACAAGAAAAGAAAGGAGACAATAATAGTTCTTGTAGTAACGAAACGACCAGGCCATATATTTTGACTAAGGCGAAGAGTTTTTGAAGTTAGGGCTTACAGAGTTAGGGCGCTTAGAGTTAGAAGATTGGCTCTACATGAGGTCTGATAACTTTTTGACAGTGCAAGCCATATGGAGTCTTGGCAACACTATACATGAAAATGTTTTTGGTGTGATGTGATTCTTTTTTGTAAGCTCACATACCAAATTTCAGCTTTCTAGGACTTCAGGAAGTACCCTATGAGTTTTGATGATTGATTGATGGTTGAGCCCGTGACGAAATTGGGGTTTTTTTAGACATCAATAAAATCTATATTATAAAAGCTATACAATTGAAACTTTATATATTTAATAAGTCTAGTACTGACATCACATTCCGAGAATTTTGTTTATCTAGTATACAACAAACCTAAGATATGAGGGTTCAAAAAAAACGATGAAGCGCTTCGAGAAAAAGTAGGTATAGTGCCCTTGCGTTTCGCTTCCTCGTCTTGGCGGGAGCACTTCCGTGCTCCCAGATCATTGTATTCATTTCTTTCTTTTAATATTCCTTTCCTCATTTCGTTTTGTGATTATTATATAATTCCCCCATTTTATGTCCCTCTGGTCGCCCAATATTACTTTCGACATAAAAATTGATCCTCTTATTACCTGGACGAAAAAAAACCGGACAAGTGCGAGTCGGTCTCGCCCACCGAAGGATCCGTACAAACTCGATGATTGATTACGTACTTTAAATAAAGAATTTTTTTATGATTAATTATAAATATAGTATATTTTACAGATTTTTCTAAATGTGCGTCGATCGCCGCAGCGCCATTTAGTCAGTTTCATCCACTAATCTTGCTTGTTTATACAAAAAATGGCCACGCAGTGCGATTTTTAGTCAGTTTCATTCGTCACATCGTCACTCGTCAACAGGCAACAGGTCGATCGGTGGTCAAGCGTTTTTGGAGCCCCACACACGAGGACGCCCAGTGCAGTCGCACCGCTTGCCCCTGGATTTTACAATGGCCAAATCTTAAACGGCACATGTAAGCGAGCGATGAAATTTCGGCGAGATATTGCCAAATTGTTGTGATTATGTGTTGCCTTGCCACCGTAACGATTTTGTCGCTAAAAGGGAATTTACGATAGTAAGTAGGACTCGCTCCATGAGCGTCATGAGCGAGTGTGTACAAAGGGGCGCTTGCGGCGCCCCCTTATAACCGGCGCCCCGGGCGGTCGCCCGTGCTCGCCCCCCCCCCCCCCCCCTAACGCCGGTACTGCTCCGACTGCATGTTATTATGTTGCCTTAAATATTAATCTTGATTCCATCTTTTCAGTTGACTTGTCTTTTGATGCAGGTGGGTTTTTAACTGACTTCAAAAAAAGGAGGAGGTTCTATGTTCGTCTGTATTTCTTTTCCTTTTTATTGATTGAACTATAAATCTATAGTTTTCAGATTTTTCCTGTATTTGTAGTATAAGACATATTACTTGTTAAACTTCATAGTTCTAGGTCAACGGAATGTACCCTATGAATTTTGATTACCTTGAGACTTTCGAAATGTACGTTTTTTGCGGCATAAACGGCCGTAGATTTTTTTACGTTAACTTAGAAGTTAGATTTTTTACAGCATTATGGGACTTGAGTATATGCTTTTAATTTAATCTAGATACCTTCACGCGTTTCCGAGATAAAGGTTCTTGACAGACAGACAGACGTACTACAATGTGATCCTATAAGGGTTTCGTTTTTTCCTTTTGGGTACGGAACCCTAATTATGGCAAGAGAAATGACGACTAATGAGTAAAATAACGAAATACTAATAAAAATCGTAAACATATTAAACTTTTGGAGTAGTAAGTATACCTCAAGAGGTATACTTAACTTAACTTACTTAACAAGAGGTATAGATCATAAAACAAATAATAGGCAATATAAAACCAAGGTTTTATATTGCCTATAATTTGTTTTATGATCCTTCAAAGTTGAGTGGAAAAGTACATTTAAAAAGTAGCAGGTGGCGATCCATAGTCTCTGCCTACCCCCATGGGAAACAGGCGTGAGTATGTATGCATGTATGTAAAATAAATAATACCTTTAATTAGTCCGTAAAATGTATAGCAAATTTGTCTAAGAAACCATTTTGATAAACACAATTGTTAGCGACGCGCTCATGCCTATTTTTAATTTATTATTTTTTTGTAAAAAGGAGGGTAGTGTGTGTGAAAGAACCTCCATGTTTAAAATTTAACGTTACTTTAGTTCGCTACTAACCGTGCTTAAAGTAAGAGCTTTTTCGTGTGCTGTACCGAATTTCCCAAAAAGTGAAATATATTGTACATTTTAGTATTCGTGCGTGTATTTTATTTCTATCGTGAGCTCCCACTGTCTACAAGTGGTCTTCGAGCCGAATATTATGTACCACACCCCGCCGCCGAAAATGGTTCATACACGCAGCCAGTCAAGAAAAAACGAAGTGGACGGCCAACCTGAGCACAAACAAGCATTTTCTGAGCCTACTGGTGGTTATCGGAAAGACGATCAACGGATTTCACCAAACTTATATCAAACGCGTGTGATCGAGGGCACCAGCATGAAGAACGAAACGGCCCAACCGCCCGCGTCCGTTACGAGTAAGAAATCTACGTCGTCATCCGTGTTGGCGAGAAGAAAACAGCTCGAGTTGGAAGCAGCACGTGAAAAAGCTAGAATTCAAATGGAGTTGATCGACAAGAAATTAGAGGCGGACCTAGCGGAACTAGAGGATGAAAAATACAGTTCACACTTAGAGAAGCGCAATTGTACCGATGTTGAAGTGGAAAAGTGGTTAGATCGCAGCCAGGCAGAACTGGAACAGGCACATTCAGCCCCTGATGGTGTTGTAACAATGGCTGAAGTGTGTCCGCCGCCGCTTGCTAATGATGCTGGCACCTCTGATGGAACAATCCAGATGCTCGCCGCTGCACTCAAGGAAATGGCCGCTTCTGCAAATCGAACAAAAAGTGACTCGGATACAAACCTGTTAAGCCGTATATGCACGCCGAAAGAATTACCTATTTTCGCAGGCGACCCTATGGATTGGCTACTATTCAAACAGGCCTACGATGAGTCAACACAAGTGTGTAAATTTACCCCCCAAGAAAACCTTTGGAGATTACGAAAATGTCTGCGTGGTCCAGCTAAAGAGGCCATCGCATCTCTGCTCATCACAGCTACAGAACCTGAAAAAATAATGTCAACGTTGGAGCTGAGATTTGGCAACCCTGACACTATCATATCCAGGATCATGCAAGATATAAAGAAAATTCAGCCTATGTCGCAAGATTATCACAAAGATATTGTGTTGTTCTCAGTGAAAATTCAAAATTTCGTTGCTGCTGTACAAGCTGTCGGTCGCGACGAATACCTGCAAGGGATGAACTTAGTATCTATAATTTTATCTAAAATGCCAACAGTGTTGATATCAAAATGGTCTGACTACAGTTTCCCGCTTATTTCCAAAGGCAACAAGAAGTCACGAATGGAAATTTTATCAGACTTTTTAAGGGAAGAGGCGGTGAAAATATCGACTACTGCTAACAGCTGCACTGTGGGCCCGCGAATTGATTTCCAAAAATATAAACAACAGGACGGCGGCCCTCTCCGAACGCAAACAGTGTTAGCACAACAAACCGAAGACAGTGATAAGTGCCATTTCTGTCGTGTATCGCAGCATAAGTTAACGGATTGCAAAAAATTCAAGAAGTCCTTGAACAAGGTGAGATGGCAATACGTGAAACGCAGCGGCCTATGTTTTAAATGTTTACTCGCACGCCACGATCGGCAGAGTTGCACCGCGCCCTTGTGTGATAAAGATAATTGTGGGCAGGCGCATCATAAACTACTTCATTACGTAACCGGACACAGCAACGCTAGCATCGAGCACCGGGCGAGCGCACAGGAGCCCGCCCTCCCCCTCCCCATGCCGCCGCAGCCGCCAGCCGCGCCGTCTTCGCCTTCGCCTGAGCCCTCCTCGTCAGAAGTTATTACTCATATCAGTGGCAGTGAAAGTGAATACAAAGTACTGTTGAAAGTAGTACCTATACGCATACACGGACCAAACGGTGTGATTAATTCGAGTGCGCTACTCGATGATGGCTCAACAGTGACATTAATAAGTTCCAGCCTGGCACAGCGCGCAGGACTGCGCGGCCGCCGAGAAACTATGCGCGTCCGAGGCGCGTGGCTCGATAACAAACTGGTTTGTGACACGACGGTTATGACGGTGAATCTATCTGGTAAGGACAATAAGATTTATTCCGTGCGCGCGCGCAGTGTATCTGAGTTAAACTTACCTGTACAAAAATTGTCTGTTGTTAATTTAAGTAATTATGCTAATTTGTTTAATTTAAAGGATAAAGTGTGTAATTCTGATAAAAGGCCTGAAATGTTGATAGGTCAAGATAATTATCATCTTTTGTATCCAATTGAAATTCAGTTAGGTAACAAATATGAGCCGTCCGCTACACTTACCCCTCTCGGTTGGTGCCTTCATGGTAATGTGTGCGTACCGCAGCGCGTGCAGCAGACCGCTGGCCGCCACTCCGCCACCTTCGAGCATGCAACATTAGCTATGACAAACCTTGGACGCTGTGACCTAGATGACCTGCACGAGGAAGTAAAAAGGTATTTTTCTTTAGATGCGATGGGGGTGTCTGGGAAACGTCGGGAAAATGTAGATGACGTTCGTGCTGTGGCTCAGCTAGAACAGTCCGCTAAGCTAGTGAATGGTCGCTGGCAGGTAGGGTTACCGTGGAAGGAGAACAGCTGTACAATGCCCGACTCGTTCCCGAATGCGCTGAAAAGGCTAAAAGGGGTGGAAAGGAAAATGGTAAGGGATAGTGGATATGCTGAAAGGTATGAAGAAAGGGTAAATCATTTATTTAAAAACGATTATGCGAAGGAGCTCGTTGACACTAATGTCACACAGAGAACGTGGTATTTATCACATTTTGGGGTGGACAACCCCAATAAAAAAAAGTTGCGTCTAGTGTTTGACGCGGCAGACAAAACTGATGGTAAGTGTTTGAATGACTATTTATTAAAGGGACCGGACCTATTGTCGTCACTTTTAGGTATTATGCTGCGCTTTAGGGAACATAAAATAGCAGTGACAGGCGACATTAAGGACATGTTCCTTAGGGTGAAAATACGCCCTGAGGATCAAGACGCACTTCGGTTTTTATGGCGAAATAGTCAGTCACCCAGCGAACCTGTTAAAACATTTGTTATGACGTCACTTATTTTTGGCGCCAACTGTTCACCTTTTATTGCACAGTTCATCAAAAATAAAAACGCACAGCGTTTTCAATCATCAATGCCGGACGCTGTCGACGCAATTCACAACTCACATTATGTAGATGACTATATACAAAGCTTACCAGACGAGGAGGCTGCAATCGAAATGGTAAAAAATATTGCTTATATTTATAGGGCTGGTGGTTTCGAGATGTG
Source organism: Agriphila geniculea (assembly GCA_943789525.1). Taxonomy (NCBI): domain Eukaryota; kingdom Metazoa; phylum Arthropoda; class Insecta; order Lepidoptera; family Crambidae; genus Agriphila; species Agriphila geniculea. The sequence continues at coordinate 27,324,459 of OX038875.1, read as the reverse complement.
TAATTGGACTAGCAACAGCGTGGCCGTGCTAGATAGCATACCAAATGATGTCTTGGGTACTGCTGCGGTAAGGTTTAAAATAGATCAGCAGTTTGAAGGAGAACGCACGCTAGGCCTTATCTGGTACCCGGCCGATGATGAACTCGGATTTGACTTGTCCTTTGAAAAAATTCCCGACAGCATTATTCAGCAAAAGGAAAGGCCTAAGGAAAGGCCTAAGCAGCTAAGGCAAAGCGACTAATGTTACGTATAATTATGTCTATTTTTGATGTCTTTGGTTTTTTAGCGCCTTTCACAATTCAAGGAAGAATAATGCTGCAGGATACGTGGCGGTCAAACATCGGGTGGGACGATGTTATTCCCGACGATATTTATAAAAAATGGTGCGAATGGATCGATCTACTTAAGATAATAAACCACATACGTATACCTAGATGCTATCATTCTATAGGTGCCAGTGAGACGGAGCGAGAAATGGAATACAATAACAACAGCTGCTCGGCGCAGACCGCGTCCGCCGCGCGCCCCGCTCCGCCGCCGCCGCCTGCGACTACGCGGCCCGTTACGAGAGGCTACGATGCTACGAGACCGGTCAGCGCTACGGCACATTATAACAATGCGCAACTGCATATTTTTTGTGATGCAAAGGCCAGTGTGCGGTTGCTTATTGGCGTTGGATTTATAACGGAACAATTCATATTGCATTTGTAGCTAGTAAATGTCGTGTTTTACCTGTCAAACCTTTAACTGTCCCTCAAGCAGAATTGCAAGCAAGTTTGTTGGCTGCGAGGTTAGCCGATACTATCGCTAATGAGCACAAAATAAAAGCCGTGCGCCGTTATTTCTGGTGTGACTCCACTACAGACATACAGTGGATAAAAAAATAACACGCGCGCTTACAAAATATTCGTAGCAAACCGGTTAGGTGAAATTGACGAATTAACTCAATCGCACGAGTGGCGATACGTACCTACCAATTTAAACGTTGCTGACTTGGCTACAAGGGATACATTCGACGTTGCTATGTTTAACACGTTGAACGCCACGCGGGGCACCATGTGGGCCAACCTAGGCCTGTTCGTTGGGGCCAACGGAATTTCGCAATAATCACAAATTTTCACAATGTTGGATTTTAGTTATTATCAATTAGAAATATAATAATTAGCGCTATAAACTAAAAACTCTGGTCATTTTCTTCCTAAAACTGAAGAATTTTTAAGTTGGCACACGGGTATCCCCCATGGCCTCTGCGGAAGGAATTCCGCTTTTTCTTCCGCAGGGGCCACGGGGATCACAGCCTGGCCCACCCCTCATAACTACTCCGCATGCTCATATTGTGAAACTTGTCCGGATAACCTGTGATTGTGTTATAAGACTGTTTTAATAGTAGGGGAAGGTGGGGTCAGCGTAACAAAAAATATATAAACCCTCGTTGTAATAAAAAAAATTCTGTATGGCACTTTTAAATTCCTTTGGGGGTACTATTAACACGAAGGGCATGTATAATAATACTGCAAAACTTTTGTTGAAAACCATTTTATTATGTCAAAATTAACATAATAATTCAAAAAAAATCATAAAATCTTCGAAAAAAGGAATGAATAAATTTATTTTTCAGGTTCGACGATCATATACATATAATGAAATCCTGCATTCTTAATTCTATGACGTTTATAATATTTTTTTCATTGCTAAATCCAATCATAGTCATCCTCTTTCAATTCAGCACCATTTCTTCGTATATAATAGCAATTTTTCAAAAGAGGCACACTATAATAATAATATTACACAGTAGCCCGTTACACTGTACCAAAACAAACATGCAAAAAAATTATAGGTTATTATTTCAAGCAGTATAGGTATCTAGTACCTATTAAAAACCGGCCAAGTGCGAGTCGAACTCGCGCACAAAGGGTTGCGTACCAAAAAAAACTGGCCAAGTGCGAGTCGGACTCGCGCACGAAGGGTTCCGTACCAAAAAACGGCAAAAAAAATAGTTTGTTGTATGGGAGCCCCCCTTTAATATTAATTTTATTCTGTTTTTAGTATTTGTTGTTATAGCGGCAATAAAAATACATCATCTGTGAAAATTTCAACTGTCTACCTGTTGTCGTTATTAATATCGAGCAAAAAACGGCAAAAAAAAAAAACACGTTTGTTATATGGGAACCCCCCTTAAATAATATTTTACTCTGTTTTTAGTATTTGTTGTTATAGCGGCAACAGAAATACATCATCTGTGAAAATTTCAACTTTCTAGCTATCACGGTTTATAAGATACAGCCTGGTGACAGACAGACCGACAGACGGACAGCGGAGTCTTAGTAATAGGGTCCCATTTTTACCCTTTGGGTACAGGACCCTAAGAAGGGCCAAAAATCACCTTTGTTGTATGGTAGCCCCCCTTAAATATTTATTTTATTCTGTTTTTAGTATTTTAGCGGCAACAAAAATACATCATTTGTGAAAATTTCAACTGTCTAATTGTTGTCGTTATTAATATAAAGCAAAAAACGGCAAAAAAATAACGTTTGTTGTATGGGAGCCCCCCTTAAATATTTATTTTATGCTATTTTTAGTATTTGCTGTTATAGCGGCAACAGAAATACATCATTTGTAAAAAATTCAGCTGTCTAGCTATCACGGTTCACGAGATACAGCCTGGTGACAGACAGACAGACGGACAGCGAAGTCTTAGTAATAGGGTCCCGTTTTTACCCTTTGGGTACGGAACCCTAAAAAGTGTATATTAAAATATCTGTATAATATAAAATAAACTTACTCACCAAACTGCAGAAATTTAGATTAAACTACAAAATACTATAGCTATGTTAGAGTTCTAGAATACCGAAAATATATTATTTATTTTGACATACTTACTGCAGAGACAATGGTCAAAATTGATATCTGGCATATGATAGCGACGGGTGCATTTGATAATACAGCTAAGAAACGCTATTGAAATATTAGTAAGCGACAGAGAGCCACTGTTAGACTATACCCCTTGTTACACTGTACCCCAACTTCCCCTACTCATTCTTTAAAAAAATGAAATTATTTTACGTAGTTTTGTTCTTTTTATAGTTCTGTTGTATTATCTCAAGCAGACAATCGCTTTAATTTAGTCTAAAATATTTAATTTAGTGAAACTTGAAAAAACCCTTACAAAGTACAGAAAATCGTAAATAAGTTTTAAGTCTTTTGTGCAAAATAAGAACCAAGCTGACTGAATGTTCTACAGGGCCGCGCGGCCCATTTTCATTACTTTGTTGAATGATACCGATGCTCCGTGGCTTGTAAATTGAGTTTGAATAGAAGCATTGCGATGGCCCATCGATGACCCCCGTGGCCTGAACGGATTATTTGGGTTTGGCACACATGTGTCCCCGGTGGCTCAAATGAACAGTCACACATTTTCTTGTGGCGTTCAACGTGTTAATAAAGAATGGCTTAACGGTCCTCGTTTTTTATATGATGATGAAAAGTCATGGCCGGTCGATCTGATATTTACAAAAAATTGTGAGGTGAGTACCGAATGTGTGGCCGTATTAAATAGTGAAACTGGTGAGGTGCCTGCTGGGTTACCTGTACCTGATGCAAATCGATTTTCTTCGTTTCTTAGACTGCAGCGCGCAACTGCGGTTTTGTTAAAATCTATAAAAACGTTTAAGGGACTTACCGTTAAAGTAGACTGCGCCTTAATGGAACACGCTGAACGCATGCTGCTGATGCAAGCTCAAGCAGATTCTTTCCCCTTGGACATCGCTGCGATAAAAAAAGGTAAACCCTTACTGCCCACCAGTAAGTTGCTCACTTTGTCTCCGTATTTAGACGAGCATGGGATTCTTCGTGTCGGCGGGCGTATCGATGCTGCTACCGAGATCAGTCCAGAAGTAAAACGACCTATAATACTAGATGGTCAGCATCCGACAGCACGACTTCTAGTGCGTCGTTACCACATCATATCCGCCCACGGAAATCATGAAACTGTGGTGAACGAAGTAAAACAAAGATACTGGGTGCTTCGTTTACGGCCTACGGTTAAGTATGTTGTGCATAGGTGCATGTCGTGCAAGCTTAAAAGAAGTAAGCCGCTGGTGCCTAGAATGGGTGACCTTCCCGCGGCTCGCATGGCTCATCACCAACGAGTTTTTACTCACTGTGGATTAGATCTATTCGGACCAATGGAAGTGGCAATTGGAAGACAGCGAGCCAAGAGATATGGCGTCCTGTTCACATGCCTTACGGTACGTGCCGTACACATTGAGTTGGTGAGTTCTCTTTCATCTGACTCACTTATCATGGCGTTGCGTCGTATGGCAGCTCGTCGTGGATGGCCCAGTCACTTATACTCGGATAATGGAACTAATTTGCGAGGTTCTGATACGGAATTGCGCAAATCTATTAAAGAAATTGATTTTCAACCTTTGGAAAATGTAGCTGCAAACAATGCCGTTCAGTGGTCATTTATCCCCCCTGCCAGTCCTCACTGGGGTGGGGCATGGGAACGTCTTATTCGTTCTGTAAAGTTGTCTCTTCGAGTGATACTCAAAGAGCGGGCACCAAGGGAAGAAGTTTTAAGCACCTTGTTGGCAGAGGTCGAAAACATAGTTAACAGTCGTCCCTTGATGCACGTTTCAGTTGATCCCGGTGATCCTGAAACTTTGACGCCGAACCATTTCCTTTTAGGGGGCTCATCCAACCTGCCTACACTTGGAAAATTCGACGAGTCTGACCTTTATCTTAAAAAACTCTGGCGTAAGTCACAGACATTGGCCGATATGTTCTGGCAAAGGTGGGTAAAGGAAATCCTACCAGAGCTGCGACCACGGAAAAAATGGAACGAGGAGCAGAAACCACTACAGGTAGGTGACTTGGTCCTGATCGTCGATCCGAGCGGTCCTCGCAACTTGTGGCGAAAGGGTCTTATTGAACGAGTGTACCCTGGTAAGGATGGCCGAGTCCGCGTCGTTGACGTGAAGACATAAACTGACACATTACGGCGATCTGTGGCACGCGTTGCACCCGTTTCACTAGTAGATTAGTGCTGCTTCAGCACTAGGGGTGGGGAGTGTTAGCGACGCGCTCATGCCTATTTTTAATTTATTATTTTTTTGTAAAAAAGGAGGGTAGTGTGTGTGAAAGAACCTCCATGTTTAAAATTTAACGTTACTTTAGTTCGCTACTAACCGTGCTTAAAGTAAGAGCTTTTTCGTGTGTTGTACCGAATTTTCCAAAAAGTTAAATAAATTGTTCATTTTCGTATTTGTGCGTGTATTTATTGTTATCGCGGGCTCCCACTGTCTACAACAATTTTAATATAGCTGCCGAGCAAATTTCATACGCGTTGCATACAAACTACCTAAGCGTGACGTCATAACTAGGTAGCCGTTAGTACGGAGCGTTTTTGGGTGAGTCCGATTTGTGTGCATTTCAAACTGTGATACCTAGGGCAGTTTTCATGCTAGCGAAATAATTCTATTACCAATATTTCTTTTTTTTGAGAGGTAATTTATGTACTTAACATAAAATAAAAAAAAAATATTCGTCATGCCTATTGCCATTGCCAAAATAAAAAGCTAAATGCCTTTTAATAGTGGTCATGCTTTTTGAACCAAATCACGTATTTCAAATAGAGCAAAGTTAAATAAGTTGCGAAGCTTAACAACTAAGACAAACCTGAAGTGCTTGTTTATTGTTAAGTTAGGAACCTAAGTATTTAATTTTCTCATTTACAATTCTGCTGATTGTAATGGCTCTCGACAAACATGTTTACTATTTTGAATGGCTAAAGGGCAAAACAGAATGTTTATGACGTTATCGGCTATCCTAAAATCTTTACACTAAAGAAGATAAACCATTTTTAAATGAAAGCTATTTTAAAGGTTAGATCCTGATTAAAAAAAAACTCTCATGCTGGTATTCGATTCAAGCAAATCAAAAAGATTTAGAAAATCCTCCAAATGGAAATTGTATGTGTTCTGATTCTGCATAAGTTAAGCGGAAATGGAACGCCTAACTAACTCCTACTAGTTAGGAGAACTAATGGCATGATCAGCGACAATTTAGTCATGTTTTAACTTTCATTTATAACTATGAACGTTTGTTAAAAAGTGTGTGTTCAGCTCCGTTCAACGCTTACTGTAAAGAAAGTATTGTTGAAACTTTACAAGCAAATGAATATAGGTATGTATTATTATTTAGAAACGAACGATAAGCTCAAGGATTATATTAAAATTATAACCTATATTTGGTGGAATATAAAAATAATGCTTAAACTTGCAAAGGACATCATCCATGTTTCATACATTTTTGGTCCAAATATGAAAGTGCCGGCCAAAAGACAAAAGTGCTTTATTCTGATAGATTTTGTCCACCTAAGCATTTTTAGGGTTCCGTACCAAAATGGTAAAAAAGGAACCCTTATGGTGTGACTCAGTCTGTCTGTCTGTCTGTCTGTCTGTCACAGCTGGATATCTCGAGAACTACTAATGGTATCAACTTGAAATTTGGAATAGTTTAAGATGACATTTGCCCAACTATTTTGCAAATAAGAAAGAAATAAAAAAAATAATATTTTTTTTACAACAGGGACTGAAAAGGGGTCTTAAAAATTTGAAGTGAGGTGACTAGGGCGTGTGGGGTATCATATGAAAGAACGCTGTTTGCACATTTTAAAACATTTTTTTCTTTTTTCTTAGGCCGCATAGTTTTCGACTTATGATGAAAAATGTAAAAAAAAATACCGTTCCCCCCCCCTTATCTCCGAAGTTTGCAAAGAGAAAAATCTGAAATAATTCTATGTGATAGTAGTTTACGTAAAGATTACAGGAAAAATAAAACGAGGTCTCAATATAACACACTTTTTTAGAAATTCAAAAAACAAACAAGAATTCTTTAGTTTCACTACCCGTCAACAGATGGCGGTGACCTAAGAACGCTGACTTGCGAATTAAAATAGTTCCACTATCGGTCAAGAGATGGCGCAACCTAATACTACAGTAATAATTGGTGACTGGTTCTTATATAAATTACCTACTATTCGCCGTACGAATAAACGAAGAATAAGTTCCTACTTAGTAATATAAACAGTTTGCAATGTGGAGCGGCTGAAACGTTTTTCAGTCACCATAAGCAACTGTGGTTAAGATTTGTAAATTAACTGTCCGCCTGTTCGCCCTTCCACCTGTCTGCCGTTTATCCTACTTTTTTAAAGACTGTACTAAAGTAACATATCCAAATATATTTATGATTGTACGGAACCCTCGGTGCGCGAGTCCGACTCGCTCTTGACCGGTTTTTTTTTTATTATGGCACCGAAGCTGTAGCACCGCTTCACATTTGTGTCAAAATGTATGAAAAGACAGACTTTTTGAACTCAATTAAAATCTAGTACAGTGGTGCTACAGCTTCAGTGACATAATAAGAAATGCTTAGGCGGACAAAATCTATCAGAATTTGCTTTTTGGCCGACTGTTTTACATTTATGCCAAAATACGTATGAAAAGTCAAGACTTTTTGAACTAATTTAAAATCAAGTACAGCGGTGCTACAGATTCGGTGCCATAATAAGAAATGCTTAGGTGAACAAAATCTATCAGAATAAAGCACTTTTGCTTTTTGGCAGGCACTTTCACATTTGGACCAAAATGGATGATGTCCTTTTAATAATGCATGAGGCTTCTTCAAAATGTTAATGTTTAAAATATGAATCAACTAGTGACTCTGTGAGCTGTACAAATCCGCATTTTTGACATTCTTGAATATGTTTCGAAATGGCTGAAATGTGTTTATTTTTATGGAAAATTTCGATAAACTGGCTCGACAAGAAAAAAATATTTACAGGTTTTATATCTTAAAATAATGGAAGAATTTCGATAATTAAGTGTTATTCTGTATAACCTGACTGAGCTCTTTATTGAGGAACTCTAAAAAGGTTCCCTCTTTCCAGTAAAATCCATTAAAAGATCAATTTTCTACTCATCCACTTGGAACTAAATCAATCGAAATCAAGGGAAGGGGATCATATTCACCTCTCAGGCTTACGCGCTCACTAGACATGAAATAAATCATTTTTAGGGTTCCGTACTAAAATGGTAAAAAAGGAACCCTTATGGTGTGACTCAGTCTGTCTGTCTGTCAGTCTGTCTGTCACAGATGGATATCTCGAGAACTACTAATGGTATCAACTTGAAATTTGGAATAGTTTAAGATGACATTTGCCCAACTATTTTGCAAATAAGAAATAAATAAAAAAAATATCTTTTTTACAACAGGGACTGAAAAGGGGTCTTAAAAATTTTAAGTAGGGCTACTAGGGCATGTGGGGTATCATATGAAAGAGCGCTGTTTGCACGTTTTCAAATATTTTTTCTTTTTGTTTTAGGCCACATAGTTTTCGACTTATGATGAAAAATGTAAAAAAAATACCGTCCCCCCCCCCCTTATCTCCGAAGTTTGCTAAAAAAAAATCTGAAATAATTCTATGTGATAGCAGTTTATATAAAGATTACAGGAAAAATAAAACAATATCTCAATATGGCACACTTTTTTAGAAATTATCAAATTTCTAAAAAAGTTAACATTAGTTCCACTATCGGTCAAGAGCGCCATGCTGACCTAAAACTGCAATTCTAATTTTATTATTCTACTCTGCAGTGTGCTTTTATGGTGCAATTATCATGGTACGGAACCCTCGGTGCGCGAGTCCGACTCGCTCTTGACCGGTTTTATATTAGCTGATACTAGCGTGGTTTTATTGAAAGTACTTTTTTATGCTCAACGGGATGATGGTGGTAGCTAGCCAAGCTGACTTGAAATAAGCCCTACCACCAACCAAACCGAGTAAAAATGTACCCCTCTCCTGAGAATCGAAGACCCCTGCGTCTTAGACGGGTGGGCAAACCACTAGACCACAGAGGTAGTTAAATTAGTTCCCCCTGACCACGGAAGCTGCAATGGTGGCGAAAAATCTGGAAAATAAAAAAATTAAATCAACTTTCAATAAAACCGCGCTAGTAAATCTTTATTCGTTAAAAAAGTGTTTTATTTCATGAAGGGAAGGAATTAAAATTAAGTATGATATAATGATGATATAATGTCACAGTTAAAAATTAATACGAGGTCAAAACCACTTTTGACTCCACTACTCTTAGTAAATTTAACAAAAAAAAAATCGGTTCTGGCGCTTCGTCGGCCGTTGCCGCGGCACGCTCGCGCGTTTTTGTTTATTTGTTTATTAACATACAATGTTTTATAAGACTTATGTTAAATATACTTAAATTTTAACGCATATATCAGAAAAGTTTCCACTGTTACATAACACACACAAAGTACCTACCTAAAATTTAACTAATAACGGGCACAAAGGGACAAAATTAAAACAATTAATTGAGCTAAAATATGTAACAAAACAAAAAACCTAAGTTAATTTTAAGAAAGTTAATGTTAAGCTATAGAAATAACTACCTACCCACCGCTATTATTATTATCGCTGCTAATCAGCTCATGGATGTATTTTTTCCATTGAGGAGGAGAACAATTAAATATGTTCACTGATGTAAAATTCTTGTTATGAACATCACATGACCTGTGCAGAAAAGTATTTCCAGCATACTTAGTTCTAGTAGTGGGCAAACTAAACACACTTTTAAGATGCGAACTTCACAGGACATCTCAGACCTATATTTTCTAGAAGATAGGGAGAGTCAATAATATTTCTTAAAATTTTATAAAGAAATACTTGATCTCTCTTTATACGGCGATGTACCAATGAATGGATATTTGGAGTAGGTACGTTAGAGCGGTATGCTCTGTAGTTCAGATGTTAATAAAATTTATTATTTTGGTCGCAGTTCTAACCTAACTTAACCCTTTCAATTTCATCTAAGAACTTAACCTAATAAACTTTTTAAGACTTTTTCCATAGCGGTCCCCCGCTTTTGTATCAACCCCATAGGGGGTAAAATAAATAGATTTTTCTTTACCGTGGTTTTGGTATTAGTAGGATAGCCTACTAATACCAAAACCACGGTAAAGAAAAATCTATTTATTATACACATTGCCGGTCAAAATGGTTTTGACTAACGTCCTTAGTCGAAACCACGTTTGCCTGATTTTTGCAGTCAAAAGTGGTTTCAACCGATTATGAGTTTTGACTGTAACATATACATTTTCATGATTTAAATGTGAATAATTTTATACAAAACAAACTTGGGGTTCGCCAGCTCCCCAACCATTTGTAAACAGCCACTCCCTTCGGCCCAATTTCCAATGTAGATTCGACGTCAATTCGACGTCAGTTAACAGTCGGTTGTACATCATATCACATTATGACGCTTGGCGTTTCAAAGGAGATTTTTTTTATTGTTAGTTAAGTGTGATGGAACGATACTATTATTAGAATAAACTACTTCGGGATTTACACCATGTACCTGTTTATTTTTGAGACTCCGATATAGCGCATGCAACTGCGCCGAAATATCGGAGTCTCAAAAATAAACAGGTACATGGTGTAAATACCGAAATAGTTTATTCTAATAACGTTAATAAACATGGAAATTTAAAACAATACTGTAGTGTACTCCCTGTAACAGGCGTCACTGGCTCGGCAACTCCCGGTCTGCGCAGGCAACACGTCTGCCCTCGCCTATGGCTCTCGCTCCAGTGACGTGCGCCCCACCACCGTGAGCACGAGACAGTGTGTGTCATCTGTCATTGACATTGACAGTATGCTGTGCATACACTACATCCCTTCCTTATTAAAAACTTCAATAATCAGTTCAAGATACAAATCACGATTATATTATTAAAATGTCCATCATCGCACTTCTCGAATCTCAACACCATTCGTCCTGATGAATGAAGTATACAGTCACCCAAACAATTTATTGCGATGCATTGGGGTTCATTCGACCTTGTCGACATCCTCTACCCATGCTTCGTACTTGCGCCAATTCCCACTACTAGTGTAGTACCTCATCACCATTATTTTTCTTCCTTTCCTTCTTGTTTGAGTTACTCCTACTTCCCCTTCTCTTTTGACACAATTTTTTGCGTTTGCCACCGCTTATATATCCGATGGATTTTTTTAGCAGCTCAAGTTTAAAAAGTAATTTTGCTATCTTTTCGTGCATCTTTACATTTTATTATTATTTTGGAATGATTATCTTTTCCAATAAAAGGTGAAACCTTGTACCAAATTTTTCAATTTAATGGATGCTATATAGCTTTATATCAAAACTACCAAATTTTCTCGATTTAATAAAGGTAATTGGCAAACAAACATTTCCAACTTAATGGAACTTTGTACCAAAACTAACAAATTTTCCAATTTTATGGAAGTAATTGGCAACCAAACATTCCAATTTAATAGATGGTACCTTTGTACCAAAACTACAAATTTTTCCAATTTTATAATGTACTGCAATCACTCAAGAAATAGTCGAATAGTAGCAGCACAATATTCTCTTCCTTATATTTTGTTTATTTAGTTAAAAAATAGTACAACTATGATATACTATGATACATCTAAAACATAACCTCAACACAACTTTGGTATAATACCAACCTTTTTGCCAAAGTTTAGTTAGCTATTTAACCAGTAGTTCGAATGCCTTTTCCTTATGTTACAAAATATTATTATTATAGTTTAATAAGACTTATAGAAGTATCCATCAAGGATCAATAAATCTTTCGACAAAATCGCAATATTAAACGTTAAGGCGAAACCTCTGGGGGTCGACATAGATAAAATAATGTGGACAACATTGTATTACTTAGATCATACTTAACAGTTTTTTAATCCTATCTAGTAATCTACTTGTTATGGCTGTTCATGCACTAGAAACTTTCAGCAGTTATTCTGTTTGTACAGACATTGAACTTCACGAAATAGCCGTATTTACTATTCAATATCTTTTTCCTATTCACAAATGTTTATTAATAATGGATATAAGCTTAAAATATTTGTGCGATCTAAAACCAAAACACTAGTTTCACTCAGCGCCATCCAGCCCCAAACCAAGCAAAGCCCGTAATATGGTTGCTAGACAACTGATATACTACTTTAATACTTTTTATACATAGTAACACCCAGACCCGGCACAGAAATTAAATTCATCATTTCAATTTCTGCCCGGCCGAGAATCGAACCCGGGACCTCTTGCATGGTAGGCGGTATATGTTGACCACTGCTTCACTCAGGTCGTCAACTATGTAGGTACGATTTACAATTCAAAGAAGACCCATACTGCCTTTTGTCACAATGACGCATGGTTCACAATTTCATGTAGGCCCATACTGTCAGACACCTTTACATATGGTTCACGATTTCACGTAGGCCCATACCTCCAGAAACACATATTCACGTATGGTTTACAATTTCATGAAGGCCCATACGGCCTGACACACATTTGCGTATGGTTTACAATTTCATGAAGGCCCATACGGCCTGACACACTCATTTACGTATGGTTTACAATTTCATGAAGGCCCATACGGCCTGACACACATTTACGTATGGTTTACAATTTCATGAAGGCCAATACGGCCTGACACACTCATTTACGTATGGTTTACAATTTCATGAAGGCCCATACGGCCTGACACACACTTACGTATGGTTTACAATTTCATGAAGGCCCATACTGTCTGTCACACACTTACGTATGGTTTACAATTTCATGAAGGCCCATACTGCCTGACACACACTTACGTATGGTTTACAATTTCATGAAGGCCCATACTGCCTGTCAACCTTACACGCACGGTTTACAATTTCATGAAGGTCCGTACTGCCTGTCAACCTTACACGCACGGTTTACAATTTCATGAAGGCCCGTACTGCCTGTCAACCTTACACGCACGGTTTACAATTTCATGAAGGCCCGTACTGCCTGAATCAGACGACATAACTAAATGTTTCCCAGTGGCGAAGGGTCCATACAAGCTGATTCCCATCGGCTTATCTTTTAGAAATCCCACCCCACCAATCCACTATGCAGATCATAGCATAGCGTAGTGCGGCTTACCTTCGCCATAATTTTACCCCTCGCCACTGATGTTTCCTATTTATTTCATCATAAGGATTATATGATTATATCATTTTAATATTGTTAGTTTTCATTTATGTACTTCAAGCAATAAATATTTAGTTATTATTTAGCATATTTTTTCGTTCAGTTGCCAATAAACTCTGTGGTAATAAACAAATATATTAATTACTTACCAATAAATACTGATCAGATAAAGTTTTTAGTTTTATTACTTTTAACTAAGATAGGAGATTATTTATTGACCAGCAAAATGATAAACATCACAACTGATTTCATCACATTTACCTAATCATAAGGTAATTATGAATAATTGCTAATTATTACCTGACCATTTCAATAATACTGACCAAAATCTAATAACATCAAGCATATTTTGTTGGTTTTGTTCGATTTTATCACAGACAATATAATACTATATACTAGTACAGATTATACCTCATCATATGAATATAAGATTCTTGACCTCATCCCATTGACCTGATTTTTTTTAATTTTTTTTTTATTTATTTTTTTATTTTTTTTTATTGTTAGTTAAGTGTGATGGAACGATACTATTATTAGAATAAACTACTTCGGGATTTACACCATGTACCTGTTTATTTTTGAGACTCCGATATGGCGTATGCAACTGCGCCGAAATATCGGAGTCTCAAAAATAAACAGGTACATGGTGTAAATACCGAAATAGTTTATTCTAATAACGTTAATAACCATGGAAATTTAAAACAATACTGTAGTGTACTCCCTGTAACAGGCGTCACTGGCTCGGCAACTCCCGGTCTGCGCAGGCAACACGTCTGCCCTCGCCTATGGCTCTCGCTCCAGTGACGTGCGCCCCACCACCGTGAGCATGAGACAGTGTGTGTCATCTGTCATTGACATTGACAGTATGCTGTGCATACACTACAAATACTATTATTCACTAAAATAATTAAAGGTAATAAAAATACTATCCTTTCTTTGCATACCAAGGTAAAAGGTTGACAAGCTTTCGATCGCCTGGATTAAAATTAAAACCATAAAGTATAAAGGTCTCTATTACCCACTACACAGTGCCATACCATGACCGTGCTAGAAACGTATCAGACACAAAAAGCAACACGATACGCTCTTCAGTGCCCACTGAAACGGATCGACGGCGTTCTGTGTCCTTATACATCCCGTATGATGCCCGTATGCAACCAAAACGATGGAAATATATTTCATTTTGCTTTTATAACGGTCATCATACGCGGTTACAATCCGTATACTCACCGGCTCGGCAACGTCGCGTGTCATACACAGAGCTTGTCAGCCCCCCTAGCATGACCACCGAAACGCGATATGCTATAGCAATTTCTCTCGTTTAACTGTGAAAAGACAATGGATATTGACAGTCGAGTCACACGTTTTTTTACTAGTGTAGTTAGTGTCGATAAAACGCGATACAATTATATCGTTTTTCGGCGGTCATGCTAGGGGGGTATCACTGGCAAGATATTCTTTCCGACAATTGTTGATGCTCCGTGCATGGCACGCTACATATATATGTAGCGTGCCATATGGCCATATATTCCATGTGAATAGTGTCATCATACTCTTCAACCAACACAAAAAATATTTTTTTTGCCTGACACATTTCTAGCACGGTCATAGTATAATACAGTCTAGTGGGTAAAGACCTTATGAGTTCTTCCTTGATAATATATGTATAGACCTTGTTTCTGGCATTCTATTAATCGAACACATTCAAACAGAAACGTTAATTTTGCTTTTTTATTTCGTTTATCTACTGTTCATTATTACCACACATTTGTGACATATATAAGGCAATTCATTTATTATAATCTATGCATGAGGCGAGGCACACAAAATACAACAAGTATGTGTGTAAAAGCGCCGCGCCGCCAGTCGTTCTGGCTGTTTAATAATATGTGCAGAGGTCGAATTAATTTAATAGAAACAAGTCTAAATCTCATGTCAAGTTGAATGAGTTGCTTTGTTAGTGTAACCACAATGTTTGTGGGTAGGTACTTACATGCCGTTTACACCTACTTTGTGTCGTATGATGTGATATGGGTGTTTATGTAAAACTATTTTCTGTCACACGTCTCACGCGAACGTGGCCAACACAAATATACTTTGTCATGTCATATTAATGTGTCTGTCATTGAAACCACTAAAATAGGTTCGGTCGCATGAATAATCGGTAAGCTTTCATAGTGAAATTTCCAACAAAATAGTATTGTTAGAGGTGAAAGTCGATATTTTTTATGGTTTCCTTTGACTTATTGAGGTTTCTTATAACCTTTTCTGCTTTCAATTTTCTGAATAAATATATCAAATTCACTACTTAAAATTTATTTTCATTTCCTTTTATAAAAGACTAAAAAGGACTTAGCATTTTTTACTTCTCTCCTATTATTATCCAGAAAATATTATTTTGCTGTTGAACGATATTCAGTAACGAATTGTGAATGTCGTTACCTGTAACGTAAAAAAGCTGATTAGATTCTTGCTCCCATTCTTCTCGCCAGCAAAAATTCCGATTGCTGTCTTTTTTATTTTCTTGTTCTTTGCAAAAAAATCGAGATATTTTTCAATGGTAGGAAAATTTTGACGGTGTGTTGAAAAAGTGTGATCTTTTTCCATTCTGGTAACTAGTATTTAATTTTCTTAGTTCTAAGTACTTTCCAGGAAATTATTGGTCTATAATAACTGGTCAATACAAGAGAATATTTATTAAAACAGTCTGTAGGAAAACCTGCGCCATTTGAACTTTTCACAGCCTTTGATAAGCTCGCTGATTATGAACTTTCAGTCAATAACACACTTGATTGCCTTCGCAACGGAAAATGGGAAATAGATTTTTTTGCGACAGAAACGATCAACTGATCTGAATAGCATTTGGTGGAGATAAAATTATTAGGCATCGAAATGTCACTTAGTTTAATTAGTTTTTGGTGAAATGCTTTCTCATCAGCATTTAGACAAAATCTTATTTAACTAACGATAGTACCTATAAGTTAAAATCTAACGATAGGTATATCAAGATAATAATGTTCTTCGTTGTTTTCCAAATTGTAAAGTTTGACTATTGTCTAGAACTAATAAGCCAATGGAAAAGTTATTAAGCATCAAAAGACAAATATCCTTACTTAATAATAATAATAATAAAAATGTTTTTTTAAATAGGTAATATTAAATAACCCGCCCTCGCTTCGCTTCGGTGTAGTGTGGAATTTGACACCATGGGTTCCGCGCTCGTTATTTTTTTGCGACAACTAAGATATTTCTTTAATTAAATATAATTATAAGGTGCAAAATAATATACAAAAGAATACACAATATGTGCATTGTGTTTAAATTGATAAGGATTAATACTGTATCCGTCTAAATAGCTTTCTAATTACCGCATTGTACGTGACCAATTTTTTTTAGAATCTTTGCCATCGGACTTTTTTTAGATCTATAAAAGAGAAACATCCCACAATGCCACAGAATATTAATAGTACTAACGTACAATGCCTTGTTTTGTTATATCTCAAAGAGATTAGGCAGCGTTTTCGATGAAAGCTCCCAGGTAAGTCAGTTTGAATTTTTCCGACACTTCCAAGTTATCGTTATAATTCAACCAATTTACACAAAACCTTGACAAATTTATATCCATAAACCATCCTTACGAATCAATCTATTGGAGAAAACCGCTTGAAAATCCGTGCAGTAGTTTTTAAGTTTATCGCGAACAGGCAGACAGAGAGACGCGGCGGAGGAATTTGTTTTCTAAATTCATCCAAGTATACTAGCTTATACTAGCGAACCGCCCTCGCCTCGCTTTGGTTCCTTCTTTTTTTGCCAAATGCAACCTTCCAACAACACCCAAAAAGAAAACAAATACCTTACAGTCCTCGCCTCTATTTGCTCCAAAGTCTTTTTCGTCCCGTACCGTTATCGGTGTAACAAACGCGTTTGATTTATTTTGCTTTTGCAAAAACTCCTAAAATATTCATTTAAATAATATGGTGTGAAGGGTTAAAATAATGTGCATAAAAATTGTTTAAAAAAACAAAAACCGACTTCTAAAAACCTACCGCTAAAAAGCAAGAAATAATATTCGTAATAATAAAACACGTCTATTGAAGTCGGGTGGGGCTGGAGTACTAATCCCTTTTATTTATTCTAAAAGCCCCACCCGACTTCAATAGACGTGTTTTATTATTACGAATATTATTTCTTGCTTTTTAGCGGTAGGTTTTTTGAAGTCGGTTTTTTGTTTTTTTAAACAATTTTTTATTTTTTTATTTTTAGTGTAGGTGCCTTTTGTATTAGATAGTGCAGGTATATTATTTAGGTAGAAATTAAAATCGGCTCAGCCAAACGTGAGTTAATCGCGGAGAAACATACATACATGCGGGTCAAACTGAAAACCTCCTTTTTTAAGTTGGTGAAAAAACTACACTTAAGATATCCCTTTTCCAACAAAAAAATGATTATCTTATTCAGTTCATAAACAAAGAAGTTATACGACTGATCATCCAGGTAGTTCACACAAAATCATACTATTTTCGTGCTTTTTTCAAGATTACTTGAAAAGTACTGAACTGATTTCACAATTTTAAAAATGAGACCAATTTGGGAGTTTACCTAATGTAATAACGTTTGAATCATTTCAATCGGTCCAGCCGTCTTCGAGTAATCGGTGTACATACAAAAAACAAAAAAAAAACGGGTCGAATTGAGTACCTCCCTCCTTTTGAAGTCGGTAAAAATGCTTAAGGTAAAAAACGTATTTAATTTGAAAAGGATTAATACTGTATCCTTCTAAATAGCTTTCCAAATTACCGCGTTGTACTGTACTTTTTATAAGATATAATGGGTATAGTAAGTTATTCTTAAAAGATAGATATTTGCCATCGGAAATTTTTTTTCGTCTCATTTATTCGAAAAGGACGACTTGGTTTGCCTTTAAGTGCACCCAAAGGTGGTATTTTCTATAAGAAACTTTTAGCGGGCAGTAATGAGTTTTTAATCTTCTTTATAAGTGCGCCGCAATTATCTTTTCCGCGCACTTTTTGAATTTGGAACATCTTAGTGTTCAGCGTCAAAGAAATCGAACGCAAATATTGTTTTAGTAAAGACTGGCCGGTAGACGGCACATAGGCACGCCGCCCGCGCCACCGACTGAATAAAAAAAAAGAAATCAAATTAAAAACCCGCGAACTACAAGCCCGAGTTTTCGTCAATTTTCACGGATTGTTAGAAATTCATGGTTTTGTTTAGAAAAATGAGTTGTTCAAGTTTACGTTTTTTTACTCATGTGGTGAAAGTATAAAATTAACTCCTGAAAGTATTAGAACTGATGCAAGAAATGTGATGGATAATCTATTACCTGCAAAATCTCGGGAGAAATATATGAAAACCTATGGTAATTGTATTGAATGGAGAAATGCAAGACGCGCCAAGAATTTCCGTTACATTTGCCGTCACATTTTCTTCAAAATGAGCCAGATTTGGACATTATTTCAAACACGCAGAATATTAAATTTAGAGCAATCTCTAATCCTAATAAAACTGTAACAATAAATTTTCATAATTGTGAAAATGTCTCAAATGTAAATATAAGTTTTTTGTAGTTTTATTATTAAATACTATTTAATTTCAATTTAGTTGTTACTCTATGTTTTATTAAATAATAATATTACAATAAAATATGAGGCGCCTTTTATTTTCTCATAGAGGGTGATGAAAAGTAGAGTGTATCACTCGGGCACAAAATATATTATTGGCTCGGGCGACGTACTTTGAATCCCTCGCTTAGTTCAGGATTCTACTAAAGAATCCCTCACTTCGTTCTGGATTCAAAAAAGCGCCCTCACCGTAAATTTATTATTTTGCTCCCTTATCATACAATCTACTGTTAAAGATCTATAAAAGAGAAACAACTCCATCATACATTATTTTGTTATAGCTTTTCAATGCATGCTCCCAGTTGGCTTAATGTTTGCCGACCTCTTCAACAATTATCATCATATTTCTACCAATTTACATAAAACCTCAACTTATTATACACCTAAACCTTCCTCAGGAATTACTCTATCATTTAATGAAAACTGCATGAAAATCCGTTCAGAAGTTTTTGAGTTTATCGCAAACAGACAGACAGACGCGGTGAGGGACTTTGTTTTTTTATAATATTACTAGCGACCGCCCGCGACTTCGTCTGCGTGGAAAGTTTTTTGCTATCCCTCGGGAACAGTACTTTTTTCTGGATGAAAGGTACCTTATGTCCTTCTCTGTACCTCTGAGAACGTGTATCAAAATTTCATGATGACCGGATCAGTAGTTAAGACGTGAAGGCGTAACAAACAAATAAACAAACAAACAAACTGACTTTCGCATTTATAATATTAGTAAGGATTATGTAGTGATAGTGATATGTCGGAATGGTCATTGAGTCATCTTCAATATGAATGCTACGAAACTTGCCGCTAATATTTTCTATGATATAGTAGATATTATAAGACAGTTTATTCGAAAAAATTTGGCAATCATCTAAACTACGATGTATTTCATAATTACGTAAGCAACAAACATTACGTAGGGGTTTTAACTACCCCAAACAAATGACATATCGGGAAAATATAGTATGGAATGGAAGGAACATATGTGACGCTTTTAACGATTTCTTTAAAAACGATTTTGGTGTTCCATCTGCCGGCTCAACTGAGTTTGAAGATATTAATAGCGACTCAATCTCCAAAAAATACGTTGGAGAATAACTAGTCGAGAAGAAATTGAATCTTCTTGATGTTTCAAAGGGTGCTGGGTGCGATGATATTCCACCATTATTCTGGAGTAATTGTGCAAAAAGTGTCTGCATTTCTATAGTCATTGTATTTAATATTTCGCTCCGTGTAGGAATATTTCCTGATATTTGGAAAAGAGATTAATATGATTACAGTAAGAACGCTTTTCGAAAATATCTATAGAAATACTCAAATTAAACTAAATATTTTTTTATGCACAATGGTATAGTGCAAGGGTGGCCAACCTTTTCGACACTTGGGCCAAAATTCGGAATTAGAAATTTACCCCGGGCCGCACTACTACCACAGCCGAGAGATAGTATGAACTAAATATCTCTCGGCTGTGCTACTACTATGTCAGAGAAGAAGTGTTTGTTTTTTTTTATAGTAGGTATGATAAGGTAATTTTAGTATTTTTTTTACTGTAATAAAATTTGCTCGGCTCCGCGGGCCACAAGGTAACAGACGGCGGGCCGCGGCCCGGGTTGGCCACCCTTGGTATAGTGCTTGGCCTTCACCTCCCCTGATGTTAAGTGAATGATAAGGCCGGAGGTGGAAGCGCACTACACCCGGAATCCTCATCACTGAGGAACTGGCTATCTTACTTCCAACTTCCAGAAGCGCCCATGGCGGAACTTGACAGACTGATCGTACTCGATCACGTTTGTTAAGCAACGCTCGGTCCGGCGGTGTTGGATGGGTGACCGTTAAGTGGCATTACAACTGAGCGCTTCCGTGCTTCGGAGGGCACGTTTAACCGTCGGTCCCGGCTGTTGTCGTCTGATAATAACAGTTGTTAAGCCAAGTTAGAGGCCTTACAGGCGGCTTGATAAACTCTAACACCAGAGGTGGCCACTATTCCTCATTCGATAAGAGAAGAGACTTCTAACTTCCGGAATACATCAAGTTTTTAAATTGATTTTATGGCGCCAGACTTAGGTAAGATGGTGGTAGCTAGGCAGGCGGACTTGAAATAAGAGTACAAATCGTACCCCCCCTGGGAGTCGAACCCGGTACTCCTGCGTCTTACAAGAGTGGGCGAACCACTAGACCACAGAAGCGTTCCAATGACCACTTCCCATTCACGTTATAATAGAACTATGTTTGAATAGTGACTATGACCATGGAACACTAGTGGGTATTTGTTGAGTTTTAATTTTAATTTGACAATCGGAGAGATCTGTAATAGTAAAATCTTAAATTGTTTTTAGTTATTGCTAAACTTTATGAATTTTCTCTATTTCAGAATTTTTCGATTTTCGTTTTAGCTAGCAATTTTTAAAACACGATTATTAATTAAATCAACATTTTTTACGGGTCAGAGTTCTAAACTAATTTTAAATTAACGGAATCAGCGTGGTATGTATTGTGAATGCACGAGTATTGTTTGTTTATTTGTGTGTATTGATGGGGAAAACTAGGTAAATAAATAGTGTGTGTTATTTCTATAAACGTATTAAATAACTACATAGTATAAAACAAAGTCGCTTCCCGCTATCTGTCATATGTATGCTTAGATCTTTAAAACTATATACGCAAAGGATTTTGATGCTGTTTTTTTAAATATATAGAGTGATTCAAAAGGAAGGTTTATATGTATAGTACATGATGAAGCAACCTCCTTAGTTACATGGCGGACGTTATACCAGCGGTGGACAGTGGGGCACAGGTAGACACAGCATATTTCGACTACAAAAAGGCATTTGATCTGGTTGATAACGACGTTTTACTCAAAAAGTTGGCAAGCGTTGGCTTCACTCCCCATTTATTAAACCTTTTTGCCAGCTATATGCGAGACCGACGGCAATATGTCGAGTATGGTGGTCATATATCCGAGCCATATTATACGTGGTCAGGCGTAAGCCAAGGCAGTAATCTCGGTCCTTTTGAGTTCATCCTGATGGTCAATGATCTGCCTAAGGTTGTAAAAGACGCCAAATGTTTGCTGTTCGCAGACGACCTGAAGCTGTATCTGACAATAAAAGAACCAAAAGACTGTGAAAAGCTACAAAGAGACATCGATAGAGTGGCAGCCTGGGGCGAGGAGAATAAGTTGCAGTTCAACACCTCCAAGTGTATAACGGTAACTTTTTCGCGCGCACATCACCCCGTTTTGAATGCTTATAAAGTTAATGGAGTGGCTATGGCAAGGATGAATGACGTCAGAGATTTGGGTGTTCGCCTCACCTCGGGACTTACATTTCGTGAACATATTATTAACATCTGTAAAAAGGCGTATCGCAATTTAGGGTTCATACTGCGCACAGCTTACAGTTTCACGAACATCAAAGCTATTATAGCATTGTATAACTCCTTAGTTAGGAGCCAGCTTGAGTGTAACGCCGTTATATGGACTCCACACGAAGCTAAGTATAGTTTTATGCTAGAGCGAATACAAAATAAATTTGTGAGATATTTATATTTAAAACTTTACGGAATATACCCATTTTTTCCTCATAAATATCCTACTTTATTTGTGCTAGGTATGGTAGGGTATAACGAACTTAGGGTAAGGAGGGACCTCGCATTGGTGTCATATATTTTTAAGTTATTAAGAGGAAAGATAAACAATGCTCATGTATTGAGTACCGTTTATTTTTGTGTGCCAGACCGATACGCGGAGAGAAGGCGTCGCCCGCCACTGCTAGCGATACCGCGCGCGCGCACTAATATGTTGAAGGAGGCGCCACTCACTCGCGCCACAAAGATTATTAATGAAATAGCTGAAGAAGTAGATTTGTTTGGATGTACTCTGAGTGAATTCACAAGGGCTGCACTGTTTATTATTTGTTATAAAAATAAATAAATAGGTACCTACATAAGTTATCATATCAAGTTGCTGGTATTATCGCCTTGGATTTTTCTTAAGTCTGTAATGGTAGTACTAAGTTTTGTTGAATAAAATAAATAAAAAAAAAAAAAAAAATGATGTCAAATTCCACGCTACACCGAAACGAAGCGAGGGCGGGTCGCTAGTTAAATATATAAATAACTCGGATTAGTCTGTGTGTTTGCAGGAATTATACTCCGCCCTGTTAATTATTAAGAGAAACCTGTCATTGGCCTTACTGTTATGTACAATGTTACAAGATATTATAAAAACGCTGTTGGTTTCTTAATAAATAAATATAATTGAAAAAAAAAAGTAGGTAATATGATGTTAATTTTTTTTTCTTGTACTTTGTTATCTGAAGGGCTTAAAATAATTTTTCTTTTTTCTAAGTAAAAATAGGATTCGGAGGTTTCCCTGAATAAGTTGTTTCATAATGATAAGATTTTACACGTGTCTTTTAAATGAGTACTTCTAAAAAGAGTTCTATAATGTGTAGTAGGTACGAGTATTATAATAATTTTCTCTGAATTTGTTGTCATCAAATGATAAGATATTACACGTGTTTATTTAATAACTATATTTCTAAAAGCGATACTAAGATGAAAGTGCAAAGATCCTTCAGGAAGGTTCAATGAAACCAACCAATTAGTAAAAGAAACTGTCCTCAACTCTTCAAGATACCTGGAAAATACTCTCTAAGTCGCACTCAAATATTCAAAGAAATATTTTCGTAAATAAAGGGTAAGTAAGCAGACCTGTTGTTCTCTAAGTAAATTTACAAGGAGAGCTCTGTATGTTTTATATTATTGTGTTTAAGCTTCGATAATTTGACTATGTAATACCTGTGTTGCACTTACGTTATGTAATGTTCCTTTGCCAGGTTCTTATTTACCTTTAGGTGAATGTTTGTATTTTGGGCTAGCCTGTTATAATGGATATAAGCTTGAAATAAATAAATAAATAAACGCTAATTGGCGCAATGGCAGTCAGCCTATCTCTTCAACCTCCTTTACGCTATTGCATTTTTTTTATTTGACCTTAAGACCTTTACCCCGTTTTAATTAGGTGGTGTGGTAATAGAAGTGGCAGGGGAATGAAAAACAGCGATAGACGTTTTAATCTAACCATTTCTTGTTTTTTTTTTTTATTGAATGCGATATTTTTGCATCGTCTAAAATGGCCATTTTAGCTAAGTTAGATGTGATTAGCATTATCTTTTTACCAGAAATGATTATTATTAATCCATAGTTACCATAGTTTAAACTTTACTTAGATAGGACATAACGATTGCAGTTTGATTTGTGTAGAATAGGACATTATGAGATAAATTAGCTTAGGTTGCTCATTGCACACGAGGCCGTGGGTTGCAGCCCGAGCCGTAGGTGATTGTGCAATAAACAAGAGCTCACAAGTTTCATACGATGTTTTTCAACACATTTGCGAGGAAAAAACAAAGTAATTCACCACACAGCAACAATACGACAAAAACAAAATATGAAAATTATGGGAAAAGGCCTCCTGAGGAAAAACCTCTTGTATACCTAATGGAGGTCAGTGGAAAAAGCGCGCAGGTTATTTTCTCACTAGCCCAATGCAAGAATATATTGCGAACAAAGGGGTGAGCATACAGCTTATTTCAAAAGAATAATATTAGTGTTCGTTTTTAATATTTTATAACATAATATTGTGAATTATGCTATGGATAATTTGATAATAATAAATATTTTTTTGACTAAATTAAGAACTTAACCATTTATTTATTTAAAAAAATTACACTCTTTTTGGAATAAATAAATGGTATAACTTTGTATAATCTCTTAGTTGTTACTAAAAAAAAAAATTGTATTACTTACCCGGTTATGTTAGGAATGCTCTGTTTACTCGTAGAACTTGCAGTGAGGTACTAATTTAACTTTGTAGTGATAATTCTATAAGAAAACGTATTGAAATCGCTTGATCCGTTTAAGCACCACGACGATACAGACAGACAGACAGACATAGGCTTCAAACTTATAATACCTTTCTTTGCGCTGCGTCGTCGGGGGTTAAAAACAGGCACTTTTAGCAGTTTTGCTATTTACTTCTAGTAAGGACGTCAAGGGAATGTATCTAATGAGACGTCTAAAAATACTTGACTACAGGCCCTAAAAATTCAACGAGAAGATTTATTAAAATTACTAAATTAAATAAAATTTGATTTTTTTAAGACATTCCCCCTTCTAGACTACTTCGCTAGTTCGTGATTAAGTAAAAGTCGGCACTCGCAGCACAAATTGACTTTGGTCACTCGTATAACAAATAACTATTGTTAAAAGTTGTGAAAATTGCGTATAATATGTGATGAATAGTAGAGTGTTCTACTCGAGTGTATGTGATCTATATTGATACTCCCTCGAATTGCTCATCGCTCGCTCGTGCGCCTAAAACATCTCGGGTGTATCAATCGATCACTTACAACTGTTTTAGGTATAAAATATTTTGCCTCAAGTCGTCATTCGATAGATTGCATCGTTACTATAATTTAAACTATAATGAACAAAAGAATTACCGTAACATTGTACCTTGTGTTCACCTAGCACACCGGACCACACGGTGCGTGATATCACGGTCCCGTAGATTCTGCGTGTTAGTACTGGAAGCAGTAGGGGGTTTAGTGGGTAGGGCCCTGCCCTTAATTGCATTCCCACTACTAGCAACTGCCGGCGACTTTGTCCGCATAGATTCCCCCTTTTAACTCCTCAAGGTCATAAAAGTGAATTGGAAAATACGACGAAAGACCTCTTACTCAACAAGAAGTCTTTCGTTGTATTTTCCAATGAGGGCTTTACAAAACGACATTTGAAAAATAAAAATAGTAACTATTTGCATCACTAGATGGTGTCGATGGAAAGAGGAGTGTCAAAATTGCCTTTTAAAAATAAACGGCCTGTACCAAAGAGGCAAAAAGCGCTCGCTGGCTGACATCTGCCCAAAGAGAAACATTTTAGGGTTACACCAAGGACAGGTCAATGATCAAGGACCTTATAAATGACTCATGAGTCATAGAATATGAATATAAGATTCTTGGGTTACATCTGCCTTCCTACCTGAGTACTCTTCGAAGCTTAGTAAAAAAATCACTTTGACACAAACATTTTTATCAACGCCGTCTATCCAGCCTACAGTTTTTTGTCATTTTGAAAAGCCCTCATTTCACTTTTTTCACAAAGTACCTATTCCATACATTTATTATATTACTATTCGTATTCATTTTGATTTTGTCAATACACCGAGTCGTCCGTGACCACGGCCGATGCAACTCGGTCGAAACGTCGGGAAAAGGTAGATGTTCAATACCTATGTTTAGTTTAAACGCGTTTAATACCTGTGTTCTTAATCTAATAAAATGCAACGCGAAAGTTTAAAAGTGGATAAATACACCGAGAGTCGCCAATTAAAAAGTTTCCAAAGAACATGTTACTTCATTAATAATTATCTGTATGTAACTTGCATAGGCAAGAAGAAGGCAAGAAAGTACATAGGTATTTTACCTCTCTCATTACGGCGTTAATTTGCCAAGTAAGGTCGAGTTAATGGTTTCAATTTCGAAGTTATACTAATTCATTATTCTTAACCAATGTATATTTTTTGTTACATGGAATTATAATGAAAGCGTACCAATGTTCAGTAAAAATAAATGAACGTGTATTTTTGTAAAAGTTACAAAATGTCTTCATGCTAAGTTACGGTAACAAACTTTAAACAATGATACCCCACACGTTTGGGTAAAAAATATATTTTTTTTCACGCCTCTTTTTACTTGTATACGAGCCAAGAGCTCCTTTACAAGTGAAAGGAGGGGTGAAAAATTAAAAAAAAAATATTGAGTAAAATATTTGAAAATTAGAGTCGGCAAGACACATTTTTGGTGCAAATATGAAGACTGTATAGCTTTAAAAGTTTAGCTGCTAGAGCTGAGAGACGACGGACAAAAGGACAGACGGACACAAGAGTGACAGCAATAGGGCTTCGTTTGGCCCCCTTGTGGATGGAACCCTAAAAATCTTGTTTTTATGGCTCAGTTTATTATTTAATTACCTTGTAACAGTTTTCACCTTTTGAGGAAGAATTCTTAAAAGTGTTTTATTTAATTTCTTTGACGTTCTTGTGACTGTAATGTCGAGAACGGGAAGTTAGCATTTACATTGTCTCATAGCCATTTCTCATAGTCACAAATGCACACACTCATACTTTTACACATACACACATATTGTACACACATAGGTACATCTCAACACCAACCATTAATATAAAAATATTAAGTTATATGGAATTCTAAACTGTAATTTGTAATAAGTGCTATTAATGTAGTAACACTTAAAACAAAAAAATAAAACTTACTTTTGTCTCTCGCCAACTACTTATTAGCCCCTTTTGTTAACTTGTCTGGATGTCCTTCATACAGGTCATTTTATTGCCCTAGTAAGGACAACAGTATAACCAACTTATTTAAATCTTGTTAAGTCATATTTTTAGTACCCGTAATTTGTAAGTTTTTTGTAAACTTTTTATGAAATAAATTATTATTATTATTATTATTAAATAAAAAATAAAAAAAAATCACATTGTCGAGGATGGCTTTAATCATTCGAGGCAATGTAAATAGTTTCCAATAGATTACGATTAGTAGATTGTAATCTTTTCTCGAGAAATGCGAAAAAATTAAAAATATATTAAGTAAAAGTTTTAATTTATAAATTGGTTCGTGTGACTAGTCATGCAGCCATAAAGTTTCGTAAAAATTACTTTAGCTGATGAATTCTACCGTTTTGAATTTGAAATAGGAACTTAATCGGGAATTATGTGTTGAAACCGTTGACATCCATTATACATAATGGACAGTCAGTAGGTTGAAACTCATTCCCCGCACTGAATTTCAAATATATAAAACGTGATGAACCAGCCAACACGTAAATGTAGAACGCCCCGCATTCTTTTTTCAAATGGAATGATAACATTTCAGAACATATTTAAGAAAATTGTATTAATGTATTGGGGCGTATTTTGTTCACATAACTAAAGTGAATGATTCCACGTAGTTGGTTGAATAACAAGTCAGTAAATCAATATTGAGACATCTAAGCCGGCATCAAATAAACATTATTTATTCTACTCCGTAAATATTATTCCAAATAAATAAATACTTATATTATTCAATACCTAATAAAAACAACAATGAGCAAGTAGAATAGTTACTCTATACATGATCAAAAGACAACTAATGCGAGAATCTAAAAATAACTTGCATTAGAAGTTTCGGTCCTCAGTAGGTTAAAACCTGCACGCATTCCCAGACGAATTTAATAGCCGCGCGTTTTTTTTTCGAGTCCGCCTCAAAAAGCCTGTCTTGCCGGTAGGTATAAAAGGTGAGCATCGAATCACATTTTCACATTATATCGACGGCAAGTTGCGGTCCACATCAGAACGAGTGTAGACATCGAAAAGTTTATACCTACGCCAAGACTTGCAGCATTATGAAACGGCAGACACTGATGATACAAACAGCCCAAGTAACAAAATTTGGTACTAAAAAAGTCCTGAGAACGCTTTAGGACGTGCTAATTAGTTTCATGATAAGCACTATAAAGGTATTGTAAACCTTTACAGAACCCCAAATAGGCCCTAGTTTTATCACTGATTAATTCTATAAACATTACATAATGCCTCTCACGGTAATAAATCAGCTCTATACTTGAAAACCAAAACATGTTTATAGTGCTATTTTGATCTTTTTATCACACTATTGTTCGTCATTTTGTTCGTGCTGTGCTCAAGTGTTCCCCAAGAAAACAAAATGTTATTCGCTATTACAATTTGTAATACAATGGACATTCTACAAAACATCACCTTTGATCGACCATTGACCGTAACTCCACCGTAACTTGCACTTGCGAAAATAATTGTATCGATAAAATCACTATGCTGATTTCAAATTTGACAATGCGCCTTCATAATTTTCGTGATTTAATTAAATTTAAATTAATAAAATAAGGACTCGTCCCGACTATGGCTGCTATAGTACACATTGGCTCCAGCCGTGCTACTTATGTGCTATCATGGCATAAACAGCGGCCATATTTTTTATCGAAAACCGATTAGTCCATTAATTATTCATTTTAGTGCTTTTATCTCACGCTTTAGTCAGGTAGCAGTAACACAAAAAGTTTAAGTTATTTAGCAACTGCACCAGAAGTCGCTATGATACTATTTAGTACTATAGAAGAGTTTTCATGACTTTTACAGAACTAGCCCCATAGCGATGTTGAGGGAGCATTTAAGAAGCTAAACCGTGACATAATGGTTGTGCAAGGTACTTTTATAGTGCAGATTGATTCTGTAATAGTGTTTTCGATACTGCTACAATACTAGTACTGTAAAAGTTATTTTGACGCAATATTAGTGCAAAATAGATACATAAAAGTGACAGTAAAGTCGTCTATAGTACTAAATAGTACTATAATCACTTTGTCCATATCTATTACAGTGCAACACTTTAAAGATTCTTTTGTATGTCCTGTAAGTGTTCTAAGAGCTGCACCATAGAACTTAAATGCTCTTTAATATTATAGAGCCAAAACGCTCTGTGGAAAACCTTTATAGCACAAGCAGTCACAACGGTTACCACTAAAGGCCTACTATATCACTGTTTGGTGATAAAACCCCTTGGTTATAGAAACTTTTGTTACTTGGGGGTGTAGGGTTTTAGAAAATCAAATTATATGGTATAAATTTAAAATTTTTTGATTTCCAGAAACATGGAAAAGCAATCTACGACTATTTCTCTGAACCAACGAGTGCTAATGAAGTATCTGGAAAATGCCTCGAGCGAAGAGGACAGCAATGACGGAGTAATGGTCTCAGTGGACCAGGATAAAGACGAGGACTACAACTATGTGATGATAGGATCGATGACATTAGAGAAAAGCAAAATGCCTTTCGTAGCTAATGACAATAGCTATAAAGCAAGAAGATATTTATGTGAAAACAAAGCTTTTGGCGAAGGAGAAGCAACAAGACTTTTTTGCAGCACACCTGAAGGGATTGCAGTTCAATTTTAACGAAACTATAACGAGCCACATAATACATTTATTTCCCAAACACTGCTATTTCAAGAAACAGCCCAACAAAGACTATGCAAACAGGAAAATTACGGAACGATCCATCATCGTACGGCTACAGAGACAGTGTGGACCAAGTGAAAAGTGTATTATGGACCCGTATATATGTGATTGCTATTTATATGTTTGTTTTGTATTTTTTAATGTTATTTCCTTACATTATTTTCTTTTATTTATTACTGTAAGTAATGTTAAGTTAATTTAATATGTTAATTACTGTATGTTTATTTAAATAAATAAAATTTAACATTTCAAATTCAGATGGTCAAAAACATTTTTTTTATAAAAACACGAAGAAAATAAACAACCTGTTCTTTTATAGGCCGAAAAACTCCACTAAAAATACATTAGACTTACTGAATTGTAACCTAATTCATTATAAAATTTTGCTATGAGTGTAAATGTCAGTTCATAAGGCCAGAGTTTCCAATATTTGTAGCAATAGATATAAATTCAGCTGAAACAAAGTTTTCCGATCCATTCCGATTTTGGGTCAATTATTTTCAGGAAACTGACATAAGTTCACTTACATCTGAACTATACGTTAGCACTAATAAAAGTCAAGAGTACTTTATTATTGCTTTTCCTTGAGTTTCCTATATCGACAAAAAAATAAAAGGCAAGGAAAAAATAACTAATTAGATGAAAAAGTGAATAAGGTAAGAGTATAAGAATAAATACAAAACATTTAATACTTCCATCTTGCTTTAAACCTGCTCGATGTGTTATAAATCTTCATCATGGTACCATTAAAACATTTATTCATGTAAGTTAGCATGAAGAAAATAATTAAGCATTCCCTTTTTAAAGATCTTAGCATCTTACGCCATGCCATTAACCGTTGAAAACGCTGTTTTGTACGTTTTGTTAAATGGAACGGATAAATCTAGGGGAATATCTTTTTGTTGTAACCGGTTTAGGCTGTTTGTAACCCACGCAGTTTCAAAACAATGATGCTTTTGTTTGTAACTTGTTTTGTTTATTCAACAGTGATCGTATCAAACCGTGAAGTCGCTATAATATTCCATCAAAAGCTATCATTTATTATTGAACACCTGAATTGTAATCAATATTAAAAAATAAAGTTTATTTCGATGTTTGTTAACTGAATAAAATGGACTTAAAACACACAGATAGTCTTTTTTAGCTTAAATTAGGATACCTTCTTTTTATTCTGATTGAAGGTTCCCTAGGAATTTTTCAAAAGTTTGTAGAGAAATTAATTAACTGAGAGATTGCTCTTATCCCTGCTTTACTCACCCACGCAAGCTTAAAGTACAATTTATGTATTTCTGTTGAATAATACATATTTACGTTATTCAACTAATAGCATTAAGGTATTATCTAGCACTAGATTTTCTCAATTTCTAAGACGTGAAATAAATTTCAAAAAAAAAAACAGACAGACAAACAGACATGGCGAATCTATAAGGGTTCCATTTTTTGCCATTTAGGCTACGGAACCCTAAAAATGACCATGTCACTCAAATTTCAAAATCTTATTAAATTGCGTACTAACTCGAGTCTCTATACACCGTACATCCAATGGCAAGGCATAAAACAAATCAAAGAAAACAACTTTAATAACTGCCTTCTTAAGTCTGGCTCTGTCATATTGAAAGCAATTTAGATGCTGAGTTACTTTGTATACAGGTGTCCCAAAACTTTGCCACACGGAGGGAAAGTACCTTAAATTTTAAAGGTATTAAATTTTAGTGAAAGAAAACTTCATTTCGATTTTAAAAATAATAGGAACTGCATTCAAAAATTTTTGTAAATTCGCATGCCTTAACCAGGAATCGACGCACCAAAAAAGCAAAAAAAAGGTTATTTTTATGATACCAATCGAATGGGTTACTCATAAGGATTTCTTATTATTATTTAAGTGACACAACATCTTAAACAATAGGTAAGCCTTGTAATTTTAACATTTTATTTTTTATTTATTACTTACGGATTGTATCAATTTGTATGGAATCGTATGCAAGTTTTAAAAAAATCTTTAAATGCAGTTTCATTTCTTTTTAAAAACAAAATAAAGTCTTCTTTCAGTAAAATTTCCTATCTTCAATATTTAAAGTACTTTCAGTCCACGTGGCAAAGTTTTGAGACACCATGTATAGACCTTGGTCTAAAGTGCTAGGTTCTGAGAAAATTTTGATCAAGCGGGCGCCTCTCTCGGTTTATTGGTTTAAAAATAGCCGAGATATCCTTTAGCTTTTCATTACACCGATGTTTATTCTACCAATGTTGACTTTGATTTGGTACTCTGAAAATACAGCTTCGTATCTTGAATGATTATTTAACCTCAAGACAAAGGCATACTATATTGATTCATTCATAATTCCCTTCCTTCCTCGTGGTCAAACTTAGTAGTCGAACTGATTTGACCACGAGGAATTTTAACGTTATTCTAGTATAATTCTAAATAGTACATATATGTATGTGAATACTGGACATCCGAAATGCAAAAAGAAACATAACTACAAATTCATAAAGCCGCATGCCGGGGCATAAACGATTATGACGAGAGTTTAGCTCACCTCAAAAAACGCATTTGTGGCAAATTGTTTTTACGAAAGGGACAGGTATTTTTGCAATTTGGCGCGTTGTTATTTTTGTGAGGCTGAATGCGGGATGAATATTAGATAAAGGTTTTGTAACTCGTACCCAGAGGGTTATGTATGGGAAACAATATGAAAGCCTTGTAGTTGTTCTATTAGAAGAAAAGAGAGTATAATAAACTACACGTACTACTACTAAATAATGACGCCCATTTCTGACCTGTAAAAATGTAGATTTTATCAATTATCTTGTATAGAGAAGTAATATAGTTCATAAAATTGCATTTTTATTGTATTTTTTTATTGCTAACTAAAATCGACAATACAGAAATAGAGAAAATTAAAAATAAAGATTGGCGATGATTACAAACTAAAATATTTAAATTTACCATTAAGTAAGTACATTAATTTTTTGAATGCCAAATTAAAACTAAATAAATACTTATTTGATTGAATCAGGCGTCACTTGGCGGAAGTCCCAAACCATTTTGAAAAAAGAAATCTATGTAGCTTACTTCCGCAAACAATATATGCAAGACTAGCGGCCGCCCGCGACTTCGTCTGCGTGGAAGGTTTTTTTTGCTATCCCTCGGGAACAATACTTTTTTTCGGGATAAAAGGTACCCTATGTCCTTCTCTGTACCCCTGACAACGTGTATGCAAAATTTCATGATGATCGGTTCAGTAGTTGAGACGTGAAGGCGTAACAAACAAACAAACAAATAAACAAACAAACGGACTTTCACATTTATAATAATAATAAGGATGCACCGCCCGCCCGCCCGCAAAAATATGCACTGAGAAAAATATGTGCATATTTTTGCGGGCGGGCGGGCGGTGCATCTTGCATATATTGTTTGCGGAAGTAAGCTACATAGATTTCTTTTTTCAAAATAAATACTTGTTTTCTACGGTCATAGCAACTAAGTATTCAAATATAATTGTTTTTATAAAGCTTTTTGACAGCATGTGTTTGTTCTTAATATTCCATGTAAACGTCATTTCTTTCTACAAGCATTCAACGACGAATAAATTTCTTGTCTTGCATGTTACATAGCTGCAGTGTGTGGTAGTAGCAGTTTAGTAGCAGTTCTTGATTATAGGTCAGTAGGGTAAGAATTTAAATCGGATTATTTCCTACAAAAGGTTTTATTGTTTTAAAAGCTTCATTTGTTGCCAAATATGATTGTCCTAGGTTTTCCCCCCCAGCGGAGTTGTGCTTAAGTGGTGGGGGTGTAAAAATGTACCACTAAAGGGGTATTTTTGCGGTGTTTTTATTACATCTCGTTTTTCATCAAGATTGTGTAAGAATATTTTAAAGTTCGGTAAATTCCAAACAATTTGAGAGTAGAACGGTTTTTATACGAACGACAGTTTTGGAGACACAAAGCATACCATATTTAATTCCACTATCATTTTTCGTTTGCAAAATAACTTTGTTTTTCATAGTGTTTGTATGAATAACAAAGTTATATTTGCGGTTATGGAAAATGTGCTATATCTCTAAAACTGCTAACTATATCTCGTTCAAACTAATTTTCGTTGAAAACGTTTATTAAGATTTACAGCATTCATATATTTTTAGATTTTTCACTTTCTTATTTCAATAGTTAGAAGTGGGGGACACACAGGAGAAATTTTGGTAGAAATCGTGTAACTTAAAAATTGGTCTAATTTCGAAAAGCTGTGCTTCCAAATCTATCGCTCGTATCAAAACCAATCTACCCTCAAATTGTTTCATATTTAACCAACTTTAAAACCTTCTTACACAATTTGATGAACAACCAATCCTTCCAGATCAAATCCCCTTTTGGGGTACACTTTTACCCCCCACCACTTAAGCACAACTCCGCCGGGGGGGAAAACCTAGGATAGTCATATTGGGCAACAAGAGATGCCATTACAACAATAAAACCTTTTGTAGGAATTAAATCCGATTTGAAGTGTTTCTTGGTTTAATGCTACTGAACTATTAGGTAAGTGCCCTGATATATTTTGTGTTTCGTGTCTGTATGTTTTAGACAAAAGGTCTGCTCTGGCCATATTCAAAAACTCTACCGTCATTTGTTGTAAGCCCGAGATTACCCAGATCACAGAATAGATGTATGTAATCCTAGATTGCCTATATGTACGCAATGCGTGCAGAAAAACCGCGGTTTGTTACGAGATTACGGTCACTCCGGCCTGTCCATTATCATACTGGATCAATAAAATTGATCCAGTACTATAGAGCGCTGTCACGTCCTTTCCTCTGGGAGGTATTGTCACAAAGGTGATATTATTATGCAACACAAAAAAATTTTTTCATGTCAGTGTTATGCAATCAATACAATCAAAAAAGCTTTGACCTTATGTCAATTTGGGTTAGGTGATGATAATATATTTTGCACTAGCCCAGGAAGGAAGTTTTTCCGTCCTCTACTATTCTTCATGGTCAGTGCTAAATACTGTCAATGTTAGTTTTTCTTTTTTTAAATTGATAATATCCCTTTCTTTTAGGTCAAACACAAAGCATTTTTCCATATTCTCTTACAAATTACCTTTGAATTGTCAGCTCCATAACCTTAGGCTCTGTCAGACGAACAGAGCGTGCTGTGTTGATGGCGTTTTCTGAACGTCGCAGCAACACACGCTGAGAAAGGGTCCCTGTGTCCATCAACCATTTTAATTTCCCCACTGCTTACTTTATTTTTTATGATTTTATTTAGCTTTTAATTGTTTTTATTGTACGTAATTTGTGTTGTGTTTGAATGGAAAACAATAAAAGCCTTTCTCTTTCTTTCTTTCATAAAAAACCAAACGTAAAATTTGAATTTTGTTTTCAAACATTATTATACTTATCTGAAGAACATACTCATGGTTCTTCCGTAAAAGAACTAGCCAAAAACATTCCGCCATTCTGTTAAGATTAACTCACACTATATTTGCCTTAACGCGGTCTCCACTTCAAGAATAGCCGTGGGCACTCACTGTCAGTCTAATGACAAATGAGGGTCACCACTTCAGCTAAGCTATAAAGGCTGTGCCAATCTTGTTTTTGTGACAGGGTCCCTCATAACGAATAATTATCTCAAGATAGCGTCTTGAATAGATGTTACAGTTTCTTGCTTATGAATTATCTCTTATTTTGAAATAATAATATGTTGATGATAAACGTGTAATATTGCGCTATTTATATTCCCTGAACATCTGAGCGACACTTAAGCTACATAAAGACTGTACTGTACTGACTGTAAAGACTGTACTGACTGTAGTGTACTGTATGAGGACTGTGATAAGAGTAGGTATTTGAAGTGAAAAAGTAGGTATGTATAGAAACAAGCTATCTAAGCCTAGTTTTCATACCCTTATTGCAGAAAGGCGTGAACTTTATTGAAATACGTATGTAAAAATGTATTATGTTTTTTTTTTGTTTCAGTGTCACCAATATCTTCCTGGTGAACCTGTCGGCTGCTGACCTCCTGGTCACCGGAATCTGCATGCCCATCCAGCTCAGCAAAGCCATCACCCTGGTCTGGTTCTACGGGGAGACTGTCTGCAAAATTGTTAATTATATACAAGGTATGTCTGCTTATTGAGACACGCCTTATACGGTTGTCCAAAATACATATTTTGGTGCAGCGTATCACAAATGTTTTAGCGCACTCACTCACGCTATCCTCATAGCTCTAGCAAAAAACATTTCTGAGCGACACTAAATAATAAGACAAGAAAGATGCAAATGAAGCTGACAGATGTGGGTCAACCTTCCTTGACAGCTAGACAGATGGACTGACAACCTTTAAAGGTTTATTAGGGCTCCATTTTTGCCCTTTGGGGTACAGACTCCTTATAATAGGATTAAATACTGTTTAATCAGCACCGTGTATTTTCTACGGATGTTTATACAAAATCAAACGATGAATAAATACTCAAAGTCCCCTCGAACCCTAACATTAATCAGGTTCTAAAAACCTTGCCCGGTTTTTATGTATTTCCAAATGTCCTAATCCTATTTAACAGGTTTCTGGGCTTGTTTTCACAGGTGACATTTCACTATTTTTCCCAGGGGACAATATATTATGTATTAATCTCAGGTTTGGAGAGTCTTTGCCCTAAATCCCATCAAAAGAATGTAAGTAATAAAAGTAAATAAAATATTTGCTTCAGTTATTTCATCAGCAAAAAGATATTAAAAAATATTGTGCGACATCGTTGTTCTGCTTATTTTAGAGCATCTCAATCTCAAGCATACCAATGATTCGTTCACTATTTTGTAATCCCAAGAGTTTAAAATATCATGAACAGCTGATCAGGGTCTATTGTTATTCTGGTCAGATACAGCTAACAGTCTATATATAGGATAGGTATTTTCAAATCAAATTCAATGAAAATTAATCAATTAAACTAAACCACTTTATATGGATACTAGTATTTCATCAATGCCCGTGTGGCCTCCGGCGTCCGGACGACAATAGTAAAGCTGTTATGTCTCATT
This sequence comes from Agriphila geniculea, assembly GCA_943789525.1. Classification (NCBI taxonomy): domain Eukaryota; kingdom Metazoa; phylum Arthropoda; class Insecta; order Lepidoptera; family Crambidae; genus Agriphila; species Agriphila geniculea. Next base: position 27,287,588 of record OX038875.1, on the reverse strand, counting down.
TTCCGGGCCTTGATGGGCTGAAGCGTAATTTCATGCCCCAAAATACACCAAAAATTGTCTTTGTTTAATTTTTTATTGTACAGGATATTTTTGTACAATGTATGCAACCTCGGAAAAATAGTACAAACCCTTGAAAACCACCATTTATGGAAAATTGTTAAATGGCAACCCTAGATGCAATAATAGACTATTGTTTCCGATAATCAATCTCAATAATAGGCAAAAGCAAAACACAATTTTGGTCTAGGGCTGCCACTATGCAGTTTTTCATAAAAATATTTTTTTCTATAAAAAGTGGTTTTAGTTTTCATAATAATTTTCTGAGGTTGTGTGTATCTACCATGTAACATATTCGACATTATAAAGCTACACTCGGCGTCAGAAAAATCGCACAGCTTCAAAAATTTCTTAAATTTAATTTAATCTTATCTAATTTAATGATAAGTGTTGTTACTTCTTCCCTTTCGGACATAGCCAAAAGTCTCTAGAAACCATTGGAATACTCGTCGAACAGAATCAATCACTGAGATTCAGTTTACTAGCAAGATTACATTGCCTGATTTTTTTGCAATATTTGACCAACATCATGGGCAATCGTATTGATCTTAGGTATTCCTTTTTTAATTAAACTTTTGAAGTGTGTTTTCTCCATCATCTCGATAGCGAATTTACCCGCATTTCCTGAAGGGGTCAACCCTTTTATTACCCTTTTATGGCGGCGCAAGCAATAACGTTTTAAGCGTTTAATTATTGTAAATGTTATGTTAATTAAATCAAAAAATATTAATTGAATGCTCAGTACTTTCAATAGATTTCAACATTTACACAATAAAACGTTAGCTAGCAATAGCAGGTGGCCAAGTCTAAACTTATTTTCGAAGAAGTGCAATTTTTCTGACGTCAAGTGTATTTCCAAACACTCTGCCTTTTCCGATAGGTGTAGCAGTAGCAGCCAGTGTGTTCACCCTCACAGCCATGTCGGTAGACCGCTGGCTGTCCATCTCCCCCGAGCCTCGTCTCCGACCCCCTAGTCGGAAGCAGGCCCTCATGCTGTTGACCCTACTGTGGGCCGCAGCACTCCTCATCTTCATACCACTGCTGATGGTGGCCACAGTGCACAAGGAAACTGTGCCCATCATTTCGAAGGCTTTTAAAAATATTTCGGTATGTTGAACATGAAATAGCCCCAGAAGTTACTGGACAGAAGTAGCTGGACACTTTTTTTACTGAACTTACCAAGTCTCGGTGCTTTGATTTTGCAGTTTAACAGCTCTTGATGATGTAGAGACAAAACTCACAGCTGATAAGATTCTTGCGCCCGTTCTTCTTGTCAGCTAAAAAAGTCTGGAACGGGTGGTAGGAAAATATAGACGATTCAAAAGTACTTAATAATTAAGTTTATTTGAATAAAGCTTATTTGACATATTCACTTCTCAAGCTTACGCGCTCACTAGACATGAAATAAAACAATTTTTAACGGATACTAGCGCGGTTTTATTGTAAGCACTTGGTAATTAGTTGGTATTTGGTTTGATTTTTGGTTTTCCCGACGACCCCGTGACCACGGCAGCTGCAAAGTTGCTGAAACGTCGGGAAAACCAAAAATCAAACCAAATACCAACTAATTACCAAAGTGCTTTCAATAAAACCGCGCTAGTATCCGTTAAAAATTGTTTTATTTCAAAGCTTATTTGACTTTGACTTTGACTCGTGTAGGCAATTGGTATAACGGCAAGGTGTGTTGTCAGTGTGTCTGCAGGTACAGTACGAGGCAAACACCTTAAAATCTGGTGGGGAATGGACAGAACGTGTATATTGGGTATGCGTAACGGAAAAGGTACGTGGTTGGCGGAAGAAGGGCGCGCGCGATTGGTCGCTCACAAGTGCACATACGCGAACTTATCCCCACTCTGTCGAAAAAGTGTCAAGATGTTTGCCCCGTACAGTATTTGCATGTGCATTTAGTTTTGGGCGGGTTTTAAAAAAAATCTTTTTAGAACCTATTGTGTGGAACTTGTGGAAGTTATTGCTATTTATTGTTTTTTTTTGCATCCATTATTATATAGAATTTCTGCAAGGTAACACCTAATTTTATTTAAAAAATAACTTTAAAATAATTTAATTTGGAGTTCTTAGTCAAGTAGCAATGTGGAAAATCTGAAAAAAAAATCTAATTTGCTAAATATTTTTCATACTCGATAGCTCAGCGGTCAGAGCATTGGACCGGATATCTAAAGGTCGCGGGTTCGATACCCGCCCGAGAATTGATCTGGTGCGAGTCGTATTTTTTTTTAGTATATTATTTAGTATTTTATAAAAATAGCATTGTGAATGCAAATAATTTCAAATTTAAAATATTTTTTATAGGTTTTATAGGTCCCTTAAAAAAGAAAAAAGTTTTAAAATTTTCGGTTGCGTGACAAAATTGTAAAAAAAATAACGTTGTCTTCACAAATATACTGAAGTAACAGCAGAATGGAGATTATATGTACTTAAGGCTCCGTTATGCGAAATCATTTGTCTCTGTCTTTTTCTTTACGTGTAAAGAGTATAGAAAATAACCTTACTTCTGCACTTTTTCGATGTTTTTCGTTGTTTTTTCATCATTATATTTAGCACAATTATCTTTCTTAAAAAAAGTTATTGGGGCAACAGAACTGCACAGTACGTTGAATTGTATTGAACGATTGAATTTTGATGTAGAATTCAATACGTTTCGGCTATTATTTACGCAAAAATAGGCCCGCGGCAAGCGCTTTTGAAAATATACAGATTTTTTTTACAATTATCTGTGAGGTTTATACGCAATTTAATACTTTTTAGCTACTAAATAATCTCTTTAGCTTGTCGTATGCTTTTTTTGTGGCTACTACTTTACGTTTTCTATATAAAATTATGGCCTGCGTAAACCATGTTTTCTTATTATGGCCCCTTAAGCCACCACCTGCCACAACCACAACTTGTATTAAAAAAAAGTTTTGACATTTTGTGCCGAAACTTTTTTTTAAATTCCATGTTGTGGTTATGGCAGGTGGTAGCTAAGGAATCATCTCCATTCTGCTGTTACTCCCGTACTTTTTCTAAGACGAAGTTATTGATTTTCTGAAACTTTTTCCTAGTAATAAGGGAGCTTATTCCTACCAATAATAAAAAAACAGTAAATTTTTTTTTTAGACATTTCCCATTAAGCATTATTTATTTAATGTCGCAAACAGATTTTACGGAAGAGATTTCATTATTATGATGGGAGAGTTTAGTAATTGAGTTGAATTTGAGAAGAAAATGTTCTCTGAAGGAAGAGAAACTAATGAATAATAATTAAAGTACCATTGGAGAAAACAATGAGGGGAATGTGTTAAAGGATTACTGTCCTCATTTGTTTCAATTAACGCTGACATTTTGTAAAATTTTCATTAAACGGAAGACAAGGTAAATAAGCATTGTATTTTCATTTAAAAATGCCGGCAGTTTGTTGTTGTCAAAGATGACGTCCTTAATAATAAAGACAACAACTTGAAGATAATATAGTATGTCCTTCATATTACTTTCAGGATGAGAAATATTTCTTTTTATCCTTTGATATTTTGTATAGTCGCCATGCTTTGATGTCGCAACGATTTTACTTCTAAAATATTCCGATAAATGTGTAAAAGCTTAGAACAATAACACCTAGAACGATAATTCCTTACAAAACGCACTGTCAAAAGTGAGACAACTAAAACAGCCATAATGATGCCGTTTTCAGATTTTTATTGTGCATTATTACATAATCATACCTAATGTAATAAGTACATTAGAAAAACAAAAAACCGACTTCAAAAAACCTACCTCTAAAAAGCAAGAAATAATATTCGTATTAATAAAACACGTCTATTGAAGTCGGGTGGGGCTGGAGTACAAATCCCTTTTTTTTATTCTAAAAGCCCCACCCGACTTCAATAGACGTGTTTTTATTATTACGAATATTATTTCTTGCTTTTTAGAGGTAGGTTTTTTGAAGTCGGTTTTTTGTTTTTTTTTTTTTTAATTTAATTTTTTAATTTTTAGTGTAGGTACCTTTTGTATTAGTTTTGTATTAGGGAGTGTAGGTAGGTATATTATTTAGGTAGAAAAATTGGCTCAGCCAAACGTGAGTTAATCGTGGAGAAACATACATACATGCGGGTCAAACTAAGAACCTCCTTTTTTTAAATCGGTTAAAGAACTACACTAAAGATATCCCTTTTTTCAACAAAAAAATAATTATCTTATTCAGTTTATAAACAAAGAAGTTAAACGACTGATCATCGAGGTAGTTCACATAAAATAATACTATTTTCGTGCTTTTTTCAAGATTACTTAAAAAGTACTGAACCGATTTCAAAATTTTAAAAAACGGGACCAACTTGAAAGTTTACTTAATGTAATAACGTTTGAATCATTTCAATCGGTCCAGCCGTCTTCAAGTAATCGGTGTACATACAAAAAACAAAAAAAAAACGGGTCGAATTGAGTACCTCCCTCCTTTTGAAGTCGGTAATAATAGTTCCAATTTCCCTACCTTTAGGAGATTAGTTACTATATTATTGGATTTCAGTTACGATTAGGTAACGTATGAAGGATATAAATCTGAAAACTGAGCCATTTTGGCTCAGTATTAGTTGCCTCACTTTGCGTACGAGGACTCGGCTTCTATGTGTTATTATTCTAAATGTAAAAGGTACTAATATTAGCGTCCTTTTCAGATAGAAACGCGTGACGTGCACTTCTGCACTGAGGAGTGGCCTGGCCATGACACCAGAAAGCAGTTTGGCACATTTAGTTTTACAATAGTCTACGCAATTCCTGGTGAGTATACTTTATAAGTTAAAAGGCTACAAAACTTAGAGAAATGAAAACTAATTCTTGATAAAAAAAAGTTTTCAAACACCACGGATGGTCACATTTTTGTATGTTAACTTAACATTTTTAATATTTTTGAAGTGGAGCACTTTTCACTTCAAAAATAAATTATTAAGATACATACATTAATTATATCGTCTGTATTAAGTCCCTATTAGGGATGACGACTAATGAATAAAGTAACGAAATACTAATAAAAATCGTAAACATATTAAACTTTTAGAGTAGCTTGTATACATCTTGGTTTTATATATTTCGTATTATTTGTTTTATGACCCTACAAAGTTGGGTGGACAAGTCCATTTAAAACGTATAAAATTTATTAAAATAATTAATTCCTTTAATAAGTTCGTAAAATGTAAAGTAAATCTGTCTTAAGAAATCATTTTGATAAACACAATATTTAAAATAGCTACCGAGAAAATTTCCTACGAGTTGCATACAAACTACCTAGGCGTGACGTCATAACTAGGTAGCCGTTAGTATAGAGCGTTTTTGGGTAAGTCCAATTAGTGTGCATTTCAAATTGTGATATCTCGGGCAGTTTTCATGCTAGCGAAATAATTATTTCACCAATATTTTTTTTTGAGGTAATTTATGTAACATAAAATAAAAAATATATTCTTCATGCCTATTATTGAGATAAATAAACCTTTATTGAAGCAACTACACACTGTATTGTTAAGTTTGTTAAGTAAGGGTCAATCACTAGTGGTGCGTGAAGGATAAACAACGATTTGGCAAGTTATAAGCAGCAGCTTGGCAGACTTTCAAGGTCAAACTCTTTGGAGGCAATACATTATTTATTGTATCACTATTGCTGTATTCTTTATTTAATTGCGAACACAAATGGTTGAAAAGATTCAACGCATTTCGAGCAACAACATGTTCAAACGCTTATGGTTTTTTAGCTTAAAGCACAGATTAGTATTTACATCATTGTTTTTCTTTTTATTTTAGAAATATTTTTTATTTTGTCATTTGGTTCCCGCGAGGGGACGGTTCCACTCATGATTACAAGCAACTTTTACAATGAGCCCAACTCTGAAATTGCGAAATAAAAATCAGCTGTTCCATACAAAAGCACAATACCTACTTAACCTAAATGTATGGAACAGATGATATTTTTTTCGCGATATCAGAGTTGGCCCCATAGTAAAAGTTGCTTGTAATCATGAGTGGAACCACCCCACTGCGGGAACCAAATGATTAAAATTTAACGCTGTATATGTTACAGTCAAAACTCATAAGCGGTCAAAACTACTTTTGACTGCAAAAATCAGGCAAAAGTTCTTTTGACCAAGAACGTTGGCCAAAGCACTTTACTGATTTTTGCTGTCAAAAGTGGATTGAACTAAGGATGTTGGTCAAAACCACTTCTAACCGGCAATGTGTAAAATAAATAGATTTTGGTATTCGTTGGTTTGAGGCTTGATACAAAATCAGGGAGACACGCAGCTCCCCGCAAGGCGGGTTGGAGGGCGAAGCCCCCCGCTACGGAAAACGACATTTTTGTAAATTTACTATCAATAGTGGTATTCTGATGAAATTATACCGCATCGTTTAATAGAAAAAAATAAATAAAATAATATATTATAAAACTTCCCTGCTCTCGTCTTCTACACACATTACCGGCTGTGCATTCGGTATGGTATATAATACGTATGTAAATATAAAATAAATAATATTTCATACATTATTGTCCGATAGTTTGAACTGAAATCAGGTAAAACCATTTTGACTGCGAAAATCAGTCAAAACTGTTTTTGACCAAGAATCTCAGTCTAAATCACTTTTGCCTGGTTTTTATAGTTAAAAGTGGTTTTGACCGGTTATAAGTTTCGACTGTAACATATACGGTACTTAGTAGGTATTTAGAATCAGCAATGCCTTAACAGTGTCAAATTCGTTACTTACAAAGGCCTGAAACAGCGCTATGCGGAAAGGTATAACCAAAGTTTCAAGTTTAGTGACCTATAAAAATTCAAAATTCAAAATAATTTATTCAGTCTAGGCTGTTACAAGCACTTGTGAATGTCATAGAAGCTACGCCATCGGTTC